>CM055269.1:58958960-59287465 GCA_029237695.1 Conchocele bisecta
TTATATACAGTTGTATATGTATAATACGGGCGACTCTTTGTCGCCCGCTTTATGTTACGCGTATATGAAAACTTACCATTCAGTGAAACTATAGGTTGAACATAATATGTTCAACCTATAGTTTCACTGAATGGTATGATTGAAAGTGTAAACTTTGTTTTACCGTAAACCGATAAACCAAGCAGGAGGTGTTTTTACGACACATGGTATTACTAATACGGGCGATGAATAATTTGGCCCGAAGGGCCAACTGCTTCTAAAACAAAATGTAGATAACATTGGAAAGTATACATAATATAGCTTACGAAGATACTGCATTTCAAAATTGTGTTGTCGTTAGGAAGACTAAAGTTGCTTTTATCACAACGCTGAAGAGTCCCCCGAGAGAGTAGAAATGCCTTAAATGCGCATTGGAATATTTTATGGGAAAAAGAAAAACAATTTGCAACGAAATGGAGTTTCATTATTCCGTATTTATTTTAACACCTTTCTCTCTCCCACACCCATGTCTCTGTCTGTCTCTGTCTGTCTCTCTTTCTATCTCTTTCACTCTCTCCCACATCCCTCCCTCCCTCCTTCCCTCCCTCCCTCCCTCCCTCCCTCCCTCTCCCTCTCTCTCTCTCTCTCTCTGTCTCTCTCTCTCTATCTCTCTCTCTCTGTCTGTCTGACTCTCTCTGTCCTTATCTGTCCTTATCTGTCCCTCTCTCTATCTTTCTGTCATTCTCTCTCTCTATCTCTATCTCTATGTCTGTATGTCTGTCTGTATGTATGTCTCTCTCTCTCTCACGCTCTCTGTCTGTCTATGTCTCTCTGTGTGTCTCTTTCTCTATCATTACCTAGAAACCACAATATATCTCTCCCCCGCACCCCCACCCACCTTCTCTCAACAACATTAGATAGAAACCATAGTATTTCTCTCTCTATCTTTCAACATCGTTAGATAGAAGCACACTATATATCTCTCAATATCATTGGATAGAAAGCGCACATGTTGTGATTTTGTTTACAAGACAAAGTCAAGCGATCCATGATACTCTGTGGACATGACTAACAGAAACAAGTATGCATTGTAACTGCTGTTTTATTGCGCCTGATCGGTTGTGTCACGGCCTGTGCTGTATTCACAGTTCATGACACAAGTACCACTTACCAACAGCTGAAGTGAAGCTGTATGTAAAAAGGATAAAACTAATACGATCAATGGTCAAAATGTGCTCAAAGACCACCAGGGATCGAGAAAATAATAGCATCACTGGAAGGACACACCTGGATAATTTCCATAGCCGCCACGCTTCACTTAACTTCGCTGATGTGAGTTTAAAAATACAAGACATAGTCAAGCGGTCCGGGATAATTGAGGAACACGACTACCAGAACAAAATATGCATTGCAAGTGTGCGTCTAGTGCACCTGTTGCTGTAGTCCAGGATACAAACACATCTGACACAGCACTGGGTTAATCAAAAAAAGTAAATGTAAAACTTAACACAATTCATACCAAAAATGGGCAAAATGTGTATAACTCTCGAAGTGACAGTCGTGCTCAATGACAACTGAGATTGCGAAAATTGGGAATAATATCACTGAAGATTCTTAGCCTTGTTATATTTTCTTAAAATGATCGTAAATGTACTAATACAGTTTCTATTATGCTTTGCTTTTGCCAGTATACTGGTATACCCTCAATACTGAGGCTTATCACTAGTGGATCATATTTTTATTCATAAGTACATGTACATACAGTCTAATACAATGAAATACAATCGATGTTCCCGGTATATATAATTAGCCGGTACCCATTTACATCTGGGTGGGCTGAAGCAGTGTGGATAAAGTGTCTTGCTCAAGGACACAACGCACGCGAGGCTCGAACCCACGATCGTAAGATCAGCAGACCGACGCCTCAAACCGCTCGACCACACGCTCCACTATGCATAGGCTATTGATGTACTATATATGAAACGGAAATATCTAAATTGTATCACTGGTTCAAATAAGAGAAGTGCGACAATGACACCATTTAATGATAATAGAGAAGTTGTAACACCGTGGTAGTTGCGGGAAGTAGTTCTGCAATACTACAATATATTACGGTACCGTTTATACCATACTAACATCATGGTAAAGCTATCAATTGGTAAATTTAGTTTCATATACTAACGTCGCCCGTTATAGGTAGTGCCTATTTCATATTATATAGTTGAAAAAAATTGAGTATTTTATTACATAATTTGATTTTATATGAAAATTATAAATGACAGTGCTCAGAATATGTCCGGCGAAATGGAGATTGTCGGGCGAAATGTAGTTTTATATCGCCTATTATTTGCTAATTAATGCATACAATTCATGTTTTGCTTATTATATCTATATTATACAGTTGTATATGTATAATATCTGTGAGAAAAAAACGAGGTATTTCCTTACATAATTCGATGTTATGTCAAAAGTATAAATGACAAATTATATGGATGTAAAACTCCATTTCGCCTGACAATCTCCATTTCGCCCCTGAGCACGGTCATTTATAATTTTGATATAAAATTAAAATTAACCCAACTAATTTCATGCATTATATAATTAGCAAGTTATAGGCGATATAAAACTCCATTTCGCCAGACAATCTCCATTTCGCCCTTTTCGCCCATTTCGTACGTCCGCAAGTAATTTCGTCCACTATTTGGTCAAGTCGTCCGCCAGTCAAATCGTCCGCATGTCATATCGTCTACTATTCGTTATTATTACTCAATGTTTAGTTATTGTTATTCAATATTAAGTTACTGTTATTCTATACTTCGTTATTGTCATTGTAAAACTTATCATTCGTATTGTATGTCATGTGATTGTATAATTATCTTGTTATTCTTATTCGATGTGTGATAGTTTTATCCTTCGAAATGATGTAATGCGTTTCCCTTTGTAACAAGGCATTTCATTGGCTTGTCATAAACGAACGTAGAGCGCGTGTATTCCGAATCGAGGTTACAGAAAATGCTACCACAATATTGTCAAGAACAAGGAATGTCACACTTTCTCTTAGTTTACTACAGTTTTGGTAAGTACAAACATGTTCCTAATATTTATTATGTCTCCCCATCATGGGCCATGTGATTTGCCATTCGCCTGTGCGTACACCTTTGGTACAGTGTAGTGGTTCCGGAACATGTTTGTACTTACCAAAACTGTCGTAAACTAAGAGAAAGTGTAACATACCTTGTTCTTGACAATATTGTGGTAGCATTTTCTGTAACCTCGATTCGGAATACACGCGCTCTACGTTCGTTTATGACAAGCCAATGAAATGTCTTGTTACAAAGGGAAACGCATTGCCTCATTCCGAAGGATAAAATAGCACACATCGAATAATAATAATAAGATAATTATACAATCACATGACATACAATACGAATGACAAGTTTTACAATGACAATAACGAAGTATAGAATAACAATAACGAAACATTGAATAAGAATAACGATACATTGAATAACAATAACGATACATTGAATAAGAATATCGAACATACAATGACAATAACGAAGTATAGAATATATAACAATAACGCAACATTGAATAACAATAACGAAACGTTGAATAAGAATAACGAAACATTGAATATGAATATCGAACATACAATAACAATAACGAAGAATAACATAACAATAACGCAACATTTAATAACAATAACAAAACATTGAATAACAATAACGGAACATTGAATAACAATAACGAAACGTTGAATAAGAATAACGAAACATTGAATAGGAATATCGAACATACAATAACAATAACGAAGTATAAAATAACAATAACGCAACATTGAATAACAATAACAAAACATTGAATAACAATAACGAAACATTGAATAACAATAACAAACATTGAATAAGAATATCGAACATACAATGACAATAACGAAGTTTAGAATAACAATGACGCAACATTGAATAACAATAACGAAACATTGAATAACAATAACGAAACATTGAATAACAATAACAAACATACAATAATAATAAAATAAATATGTAATATAGCAACGTTTGACATGACATAAAGCTTCGTACTGTAGCAAAAACTTGAAAATTGATAAACCAGATATTATTGAAATATGGAATTTTGACCAGCTTATATATAGTCCCTGATTTGTGAACTTCGACCCATACATCGGGATTTATAACTGGCGTTTCCGTGAATATAAGGTGATACCAGATGATGTGTATACATGGCCTATACACATACCAGTATCAGGCTGGTGGGTACCCGTGCGATTCCAGGGACGCAATTGGCACGTATACATCATTTTAGTCCAATCACAAGCACAAAGAAATAAATGTTTTTAACATTTTATAGTCGCTTGTCATAATTATGACGTTATGTTATTCATCATGATCAGAAATTACAACTATTTCCTAGCTACCTTGCAAGTGTTACTGTTCGTTATACCAGCCATCATTTTTAAGGTTTTATGCTGTATGCACACTTTCATGGAGAAATCTGACTATATAATATACATGTGCATGTATAAAAATATATATAATAGCTGACAATTTGACCAAATAGAGGACGAATTGGCCAAACAGCGGACGAGTTGACTATTGTTTTTTTGAGGTAGCGGACGAATTAACCAAAACGATTTGACTTGCGGACGATTTGGTAAGCGGACGATTTGCCCTGATACCACTGCAGGTCATGAATTTGCTTGGTGGTAACTGTATTCAAAACACTTTAATGGTAACGGATATTGCCATGTGTAGTGGAAGTTGGTATACACACAACCATAATCTGAAGCATGTTTATGCCTTTTCAACCTGTGTGGAACAACCTCTTGACGAATTGAAATGGTTGTTGATCACTGAGCACGCACCCTTCACCACTGCCTGTTTACATACACCTACGATGTGTTCACACCTTACAACATGTCTGTTTATACTTTTCACGGTAAAACAACAGTAAACGATGCAAAAATCTAATTGAAACTGAAAGTCTGATGCTGTACCATGCCTTCCAAGTAGATAGGATGTGTTAGTTGTTGATGTATCTCGCAGTGCAACACGTAGCAGAGCCGTCTGTTGGGGAACTCGAGATATAATAAGTCATCCAGCTGATTGAGTCATAACAAGGCTTTTGTATAATATTTATGTCTCTGGTGATAATGATGAAATTTAATTTTTAGAGAAAAATGAAGACATAATAAAGAGAGCCATGATACATGTCGAACACGACGACCAGAAAAATACACATCGCACATGTGGCTTTATTGGTCGTACTCATTTATGAAGCAGCCTGTGAGTATTGCCACAGTCCATTACACCAACGCATCTGAGCACAACGAAAACAAAACTGACTGTAAAATAGTTAGGTGGCATAGTGAAATTACCGTTACCTGACTGATAAAAGCACCATATTTGGCATATGGCTCCCTTAGGGCCTATTCATTAATGTTAGCCTAGGAGCCCTCCAGAGATCTTAATGTAAAGTACCAAAATCCAAGATGGCCGCCATATATAATAATAATCATAATAATAAAGTTTTTTTGCGCCGAATATCCACCGACTGTGCGCTCAATGTACTTATGCCCCCATGACGGAATGTCAGTGGGGCAGTATGTTTTGTACCTGTATGTCTGTGCATGCGTGCGTCCATGTGTGTGTCCGTCCATCCGTCCGTCCGTCCGTCACACGTTTGGTTCACCTTGTTTGAAAAGTATTTTCAGCGACTGCAACACCCACAGCCACCAAACTTGCACAACATACTTGCCTAGTGGTGTGCTACAAAACTAATATGTAGTATGTGACCTTGATTTGACCGTGACCTACTTTTTCCACGTTATTGACTTAACCGTTTTTCGAGAAAAAGCTGCCAATGGGGGCTTTGCTGTGTCTTACAGACACAATTTTGAAGATGACATTAAAGATGTCCAAGGCAGTCACTTATTAGAACATCTACAGTAATTTAAATGGTACAGACAAAACTCATTTTTCAAGCAAGTAACTGCTGTAATGCTTTATTAATAGGTATCTGGGTAGTTCTACTTGCACCTTAATATTTTATACCACCGAGGCTAGACCATTGCATGGTGTTGAGTTGGAATGCAATGTGTTTATAACAACAGCCATAGTTCTTACATTATTATATGTGACATTAGTCTGTGATGTCTCTTGCAGGAACACACAGTTTACAATGTTCTATGGAGTACATTTGCACTTGCAAAATGGTGAGCAGTCCAGATTTGCTTTGACACATTTGCAGTTTGAGCAGTCCCCTTTGCAGGAGCATTTGATCAGCTGCCTGCACGATGTGGGAACCTCTGGAATTGTCACCCAAACTGGTAGCCACGACTCTGATACCTTGGTCCAGGCAATCTGCTGTGGAGAAGGAACCACTAGCTGTGTTTGTGTGCTTGTCGTTCATATTCCTGCTTGATACACTGCGCGTCGGACATGCTGGAGTAGCGCATCGTTGGTGGGTGGCAGTTTCTCCATTGCTCGATTCTTCTGGCAGAAGAGTTCCCTTCGTGTCTCGTTGACAGAGCTCAAAGGACTTGTTTTGTCATACATGCTAACAGTCAGTCTCTCGAGCTTCTGGAAAGGGTCGTCGTCGAGATCCAGCCGCTAGAAGGGGTGACTTGGCAGGCCTGCCAAGCAGACTACTTGGCCTTGTCATTGAAGGCAGATGCTGTGTCACTACCTGAAAATGCGTGGAACACAGGCAATGCTCGTGATTGTAGCTCCCCCAGGCTCGCACAGATAAAGTTGATGTGGTAAAACCTATAATTCTTGCCCATGCCAAATGCCACCCAGATGTCGGCCAAGGGTTGAGTCGCAATGGGATCATGGAATGTGCCTGCAAGGATGACTACAACATCTGTATCAACTGTACGCACTTGAATAGTATGTTCTCCATGCTCCAGTGCATGCAGTACATGAACCACGATCCTGGTGTCCACCTGCTCATGATTGCAACTTTGCATGGGGATGCTGGTTCCAATAGATGTCACAGATTGCCCTGATGTGACATATGCAGCTTTGGCTGGTGGTCAGTTGAACTTTTCAACCTTGGAAGTCAAAAAGGAAAACAGCTCCTTCTTGTTGTCTGGGTCACGGAGGAAGTCCACCCAATTTCCTGGAAGTTTTGTATCGCCCGACACTTTCCTACGCACGCCCTTGCCTCTTTTTTCCCGGGTAGATTCCTTTAAACTGTCCGGCATGTATGTGTCCCACACAACATCCAACCTTGCAGCAGCCTGTAGATGCTTCTCTAGGTATGGTATGAAAACCCTGTCTGCATACTCGTGGAAGGAGCTGACGCTGGTAGTGGGCAGGCATTGGACGATGACAGCACCATCCAGGACCTTGCAGTCGTAAGTCGATGATGGCTCTGATTGCCCGAGCTGCTCAATACATTTCAGCAAGTCAGACTTCGTTTTTGGAAGATGAAGCTTGCCAAAGTTTGAGAGGGAAGGAGGGAAGGACTGTATCCCATGTGCAAAGAACTCGGCCAAGTCACCTTCACGGTTCTGCATGGATATGTATAGCTGGCCAAAGAGTGCCATATTGTTCTGAAGCACTTTGATCTTCTTCCCCTGCTTAGATGTTGCCTTGTGTTGAGGTTTCCTGAAGAGTGCCAGAGAATTCCACTTGATTGGGTCATGGATAGAGTGGCTGCGTACATTCTTGACGAATTTCTGGTACTGGTTCTTGCCTATATCTTCCATGGTGCGCACTGTGGTTACCACTGCTTTGTCTGTACAGTTGCGATTATCGAGAGTTACTAGATCAGGGAAATCATCCAATAATGGGTTTCCCATTCTTCTGATGGTTCGGAGAGGCTGGTAACCTGTCGCTGGAAGGTCTTCTGTGTCGAGAGACCCTGCTCGTGATGCTGGAAGTTCTTGGGGATTTATGTGTCATCATCAGGAAAGTATTCTTCCTCAAACTGATTAAGCAATCTGGCCATCTCTGGCCCCGGGAGCACCCACCGTCGAAAGGCAATAGGGTTTTCTGTAAGCACAACAGCACCGCCCGAACCTTTCACAATCTTGTTCTCCTGCTCATGAGCCTGGTCAAATGGGATCGTAGATAACTTGTTGGCGGTCTTGGAAAGGACACAATGAGAACACTTTTCAAACTCATACTTGATAGTGTCGGGCATGGACTTCATATCCCTGATGTGGACAGGCACCCACCGTGATTAATTCACATGATCCAAGGCAAAGAACAGTGGTGTGAGTTCCTCCAAGACGTTCACATAGAGAGGTAAATTCTTCTCTCTGTGAGCCCTGATGAAGATGAGAATTAGGGTTTCATATCTCATGATCAAGTCCCAGTACATGAACGTCGAACTCTTCTTCAGCATGTCGTTTCTCCAAGCCATGACAGACTCGTTGGGTCCATCGCTCTGCACTAAAGCCTTCTTCTGGAGATTATGCAGGGTCAAGAGTGTGACTTGGTGTGCATGCCTGGTTCGAGTTAGATGTGCTGCCTTGATATATGAATTATCTGTGCCAGAGGATGCTACCGCTGCATCTGTGAGTGCCGTTGTTCAGCCGGAACTATCCAATACATCTCCCAGTGTATTCCAGAGGGCCATTTCTGTGTGCAGACCACCTAACATAACCACAAGGGCGTTGGGTAAAAAGAAATGATTCCGACACTATCCATATACATGTATCATTAAGTATTTACAGTATTTACCTTACAACATATTTGTTGTATTTATTTAAATTCTTGTAGAAACAAAACTTTCTTATTATTGTTGTTTGTTGTTGTTGTTGTTGTTGCGGAACTTCCCTCGCTTATATTCTGTGGCACCGCCTGAAATGGGATGGTGTATTTGATGTACAGTTTGTCAGAGTCTTAACTACGAATTCAAAATGAACACATCGTATTATAAAGGTAACAGGGCGATATACAGCCGTCAAATTCATTCAACTATTCGGACATTGTGGATAAAATTACCAAGAGCAGGGCTGGGTCAGGACTCCCTGTACCCATCCAGTGAATCCTCGACTGACCAATCCTCTTTTGGAACAGACAGTAGACGCATGATAGGACCACAAAACTATATAAAAAGCTTGAAATGTGTATTTATCATCAGTTGTTGGTATTTTCCTTACGGAACTATGCGAATTTACGATTACAGACATCTTTTGGTGATTTTGGCGGCCATCTTGGAATTTCGTCATGATAATGGGCATGACATGTGAAAATTGCAATAGTAAAAATCTGATTCAGTATGTTCAGTGACTTAAAAATCAATATTTGGAAACCAATATGGTCTTCTTATGACTCATATGACTGGAGAAAAGTGTTATGTTCCATAGATGGCGGCCATCTTGAATGTTGGTGCTTATGTTAAAATCTCCGGAGGGCTCCTAGGCTAACATTGATTAATATGCCCTAAGGAAGCCTCATGCTAAATTTGGTGCTTTTATCAGCCAGGTAACGGTAATCTCTAAATATAGCCCTAACCAACCTAACTAAAACGGACAAAAGTAATGACAACACTGTATGCATAATTTAATGTTTTTTCAACTGTCGAAATGACAGTCGTGCTCAACGACGGCAACATAATAGTATCACTGGAAATAACGCACTGGGTCCTATATTCCTAATCAAGAGACATAATTATGATAATGACCAAACACAAGTAACAGGAGTACAATGGGGACGTGTTTATTTGTAGCAGGCTATAATAGGGTATGTGCAGTTCATCAGACAAACGGACCCGTTCAGTCAACGACAACACAAATGGAAACATGTAAACGTGCTTTTGAGGACCAATTTACCAAGTTCAACGACTAAGTATATGGAGTTATGGACACATGTCTACTTTTGGGGATTAATTTACATTGTAAGTGCGGGACAAGGAACATGAAGTTGATACAATTGGACAAGTGCAACAGAACCGCACATGTATTATTTCGGGCAGTCGTGTATCGCGGCAGCACGATTTACCCAAATCTACCCAAATCTACCAAAATCTTCATTCAAAATAAGATTTATGATTATATTATATACGTTTTCAACAATATATTGATAGTATATTATACAATAAGCACATTTTGACCGAACAAGGGAAGAATAAAGCACATATATTTCCGCGAGAAAGCGATTAATATACATGTAGCATTATTATAAAGGGAGACTACCGTGATCGAGACTCATTAATTATGTCTCAGTTGTCTAACTTTAAGTTGCCATCGATCATGAGTTCATATGGCACATATAATAGTCCAACTGTCTAACCGGTCACCTCCATAGTATTGCAATATTTATTTCGCTGAGTAATTATATGCCAACATCTTTTTGAAATAGCTAAAAGCAATGTAGTTTAGTTAAACAATAGTTTAGTTATTGCAATTTAATTTACGAAGATACATTTAAAAACGCACATAGGAAGGCTATCTTGTATTATGAACATTGATGAAAATGAACCTTAATATGCATGCAATATATATATTTTTAAATTAGTGTATGGTTTGTATATCTTGTCAAATAGCTTGAATGTTTTCCACACCTCTATGTAGACAAAGCCCAATATTATATTGTATTGACCAGAACACAGTGTATTTTAGGGGCCCGCACGATTCACCCAAATCCTCCTCAAATCTTCATTTTCCCCCCAAATCCTCCCCAAATCCTCATGTAATGAATAAGTTATCCAATTAATATGTCTCAAAACCTTTTAATATCGTTCTTAAGAAGTTATTGAACCCGATTTTAATACGTTGTTATGGTAAAAAGAGTCTTATTTCGATGTTTTAATTTAACTTAGGCATTCTAGCAGCCAAGGGAGATCATCCAAAATAAATTATGAGATAAATGCAAGGGAGATAAATGTTGTTTGACCCATTTTGGTCAATTGAAACATGCAAGTTATTTACCATTCCAAATGTGTATAATACTATTCTTCTGTTTTTTTATCTCAATAAATAAATCAAATCAATCAATCAATCAATCAATCAATCAATCAATCAATCAATCAATCAATCAATCAATCAATCAATCAATCAATCAATCAACATCAGCACATATATAGCTTTAAAATATGAACACGACCGTAAATGTGAAGTGTCTATGCAGTACCTGTGGGGCCCGATATGCAGCAAGTTCTAGCCCATTTGTTTGGGTGGTGGTTGGGAGCCAGCGAAGGGTAATTTAACGATCGGCGTTCATCCTTATCGGAATGCCGACCTACATGGTTTAGCCCATTTGCTGCATATCGGGCCCCACAGGTACTGCATAGACACTTGAAGTCTTCACATTTACGGACGTGTTCATATTTTAAAGCTATATATTTGCTCAATTGACCAAAATGGGTCAAACAACATTTATCTCCCTTGCATTTATCTCATAGTTTATTTTGGATGATCTCCCTTGGCTGCTAGAATGTTAGAAGTTAAATTAAAACATCGAAATAAGACTCTTTTTACCATAAAAACGTATTCAAATCGGGTACACCCCTATGGAAGAGACCTTTACCTACGGAAATGACCCCCCCCCCTCAATTTTGTATCCGGATACCCCCCCCTAAATTTTTTATCCAGATGACCCCCCCCCTCTCAATTCTCACGGAAGACCCTCCCCCCCCCCCTCAATAAATATCTTCCATACCCCATCGGCCTATATACCCCCTCAATTTTGTACCCAACTACCCCCCCCCCATCAATCCCCCCCCCCTCCCCGGAAGACAAGCCCCCCCCCCCTCAATAAATATTTTCCATACCCCATCGGTCTATATACCCCCCTCAATGTTTTATCCAACTGACGCCCCCCCCCCCCTCAATTCCCCGCCCCCCGGAAGACCCCCCCCCCCCTCAATTTCCCCCCGGAAGACCCCCCCCCCCTCAATAAATCTCTTCCATACCCCATCGGCCTATATACCCCCCTCATTTTTGTATCCAAATGACGCCCCCCCCCCCCCCCATCAATTATTCCTCCGCAAGACCCCCCCCCCCCCCTCAATAAATCTCTTCCATACTCCATCGGCCTATATACCCCTCCAAATGACACCCCCACATCAATATTTTATCCAGATGACCCCCCCCCCCCACCTCAAATTTCCCGCCGGAAGACCCCCCCCCCCAATAAATCTCTTCCATACTCCATCGGCCTATATACCCCCTCCAAATGACCATGACCCCACCCCCATTTTTTTATCCAGACGACCCCCCCACCTCAATTTCCACACCCCCGAAAGACCTCCCCCCTCAATAAATGAATCTCTTGCACACCCCATCGGCCTATATACTATACCCCCCCCCCTCAATTTGTTTGTGTGACCACCCTCCCCCCCCCCCTCAATTATTCCCCCGGAAGACCGCCCCCCCCCCCTCCCCTCAATAAATCTTTTCCATACCTCATCTGCCTATATACCCCCCCCAATCCAAATGACCCCCCACCCCCTCAATTTTTTATCCGGAGATACCCCCCCCCCCATTCAATTTTTGTTATCCAGATGACCCACCCCTCTCAATAAATTAATCTCTTCCACATCCCCATCAGATTATATACCCTCAATTATTTCGTATAATGCCCCCCCCCCCTCAATAAATCTCTTCCATACCCCCATCGGACTATATACCTCGTCCAAATGACCACCCCCCCACCTCAATTTTTTATCCGGACATACCCCCCACCTCAATTTGTTATCCAGATGACCCACCCACCCCCCCCACCCTCAATAAATAATTAATCTCTTCCACACCCCCATACGGATTATATACCCCCCTCAATTTGTTCGTATTATTTTTACCAGGATGACCCTCCCGCACCCCCCCCCCCCTCAATAAATCTCTTCCATACCCAATCGGCCTATATACCCCCTCAATTTTTATCCAAATGACATTTACCAGGATGACCCCCCCCCCCCCCCTCCCCCCCCCCCCCCCCCCTCAATTGTTTTACCCGGAAGACCCCACCCGAACCCCTCAATAAATCACCCCATATGCCTATATACGCCCCCCCCCCCTCAATTTTTTTACCACGATGACGGATGACCCACCCCCCCCCCTTCCTCAATAAATCTCTTCCACACCCCTATCGGCCTATATATCCCCTCAATTTGTTTGTATGACGCCCCCCCCCTCAATTATTTGCCCGGAAGAACACCCCCACCCCCTCCATAAATCTCTTACATATCCCCCAAAATATATATTCAGCCCTGTAATTAGAATAACTTGACCTGGTGCCACCACAATCACTTAGCTCCAACCCGTAGAAGTATAAGAATTAGAACTAACTGTATTACTTTAATGGGGGTATAACAGGATTTAGCTCTCAGAAGTATCGGAAGGCAGCAATTGTACATGAGGGCCAAACCATGTAAATTCGGCATTCTGAATTACCCATCAGCTACGATCTAAGCATCCACCCACTATCAAAGAAAGACGTAATATGTGTAACTGTATATATTTTATTTTCAATATATTATCCATATTTTGTAGTGTACGTTACATTTTCATGATTGTGATAATATTAAATTTATAACACACACAAAATAGCCACAGAAACATACACAACACATACTGAATACTGTACATCTGCATGCAATGAAATGGAACTTTAAGCATAGACAACAATTTACCCTTTCTCTCTAAACATAGAGAGAGAGGGTACAATTTTCTGTCACCTGTGACTCAATTGTTGCGCTCAAATTTGGGAAGACCAGCCTGATTTCCTGGGATTGATGTGAATGTGGCAAAACAAAGATCTCTAATCTTTCCGATGGATAGGGCGTGTTAGTGTTGGCATGGCACTGCAGAATTTACATATATTTAACATATGAAATGATGCAATAACTGAATAGAATCATTTTCGAAAGAATTGCAATAATTTCATACCAAAGTCCCATCTGCAGAGAATATAAGTAGCATCAAACTAGATCAATGAGATGCTGTACACTGAGATATGGATTAGGGCATGTTGAATAATCATGTTCCATTTATTGGCCTTTTGGTTTCATTTTCAGTATACATGTACATATATTTACAATCTATATATAAACCAATTGTCAGTTATTCGTAGTATGGAAGGTGTTAATGGTGTGAGCCAATTACCAAGCTTAAATATAAGCCAAAACAATTTAACATTATGTATAATTAAAGTACATGAGAGCCAAACCAAAGTCAGGATTCAGTTAAATTATACATCACAGGCTCCCGACCACTGTCCAATGATCTATAACTTCAGGCCCAGAATATATACTACATGCATTCATACAAAGTAGAAGTAAATTCATGCTAAATATTCATCATATTACATGTTAACCGCTGTGTCTTTGTCATGTTTGTAACTTGATTGCTGATATAAATGTACATATGTGCAAACGTGTCATGAACTTCTATTCTAATTTAGTTGGCATACATGTCGGATTTTTGTGACTATAGCAACTATGTTCTGGACAACAATAATAATGTTTATTGGTGTGTAATGAATCACCTGTATGTCAATTGGTGATTACTGATTACGAGGCGCTTATTTTGAGTTTTAAACCACTTCTTTTGCCACCGCTTAGACAAAATATCTACTAATTAGCACTAAACTAAACATGTCGTGGGTGAATAATGAATCACTTTGGGGTATAACGAATCACTTCATTTGCTAGGTGCATGAGGTGGAAATGTGCTTAAATATTTACTTCAGTTTTGGAAACACTTGCAACGAATGTACAAGAGTCATTAAACGCCTCTCATCAATTTCAACCGATAACCGCAACACGCTTTATCGATACTCACCAATGTATACGCCGTTATAAAATGTGTTCTTATGCATGACATTATGCATGGACCTTTCAGGTATTGTTAATAAGTAAATGTATACCATGTTAGAACATAATTTGAAACGACAACTTGTTTCCTTCGCCTTTATTTTGAACCTTTTCCAACACGTTTAAATTGAAATCGGCCACCACTGATAAGCAAACACTTTACTGTCATTTGATTACGTCATAAAACATCACTTAGTAAGACGCTTAATTTCAAAATATTGGGCATTCGCCTCTAGAGTTTATATTTTTCCCGCGTCTTGACATGCAAAAGTGACCCGTTTTTCCAGGTGATTCGTTTACTCACTAATGAACTGTACAGACAAAATATGGTGTTTCTTTTTACAAAAGTCACAAATATATACATAATATATATAAATGTATGTTGTGTACATCAAATATGTTTTAATAACTTCATACGTGTACTACGTAGTAAGTCATATGTATGAATAACAAATAGGTATGGCTGTAAGCAAAACAAAATTCTGCATTGCATTGTTACATAAAGCATGTCATATCATTTGAATGTTGATTGGTTTCTTACATTTGAACATAGTTTACAGAGGTATAGCACTTGGTTCGGCAGTAGTTTACACCATTTTCCTTATGCATGCATGGATACATTATGTCAATAACAACATAGTTATGTACTATACTTTCAACTAATAAAAATCAACTGTGGAGCACGCCCTTTGAAATGCGAAAGTCGTATTTATGATGTCACGTATCGGGATATTATATCGCATTTTACATTTCATTTTATAAACTATATATGGTTTGGAACATGTCAGAAAATGTTTCTTTAACCGTATGAGCTGATTAGCATGATTTGTTTCCATCTTTTGCTATGCTTCCTTGTTTGTTTAGCAGAAGGATCAAATCACGAATTATATCACGGTAAGAAGCTCAGCTCTTTCAAAAAATGTAATAGTGGTTTACTCATTGCATTCATACTCCATTTTATTATATGATCTATAAATTAACAGTACATGATTTGCCAGACTGCTATCGGCGAAGAAAAATATCATGTTATATTCACTGGGCTTGGGTTTTCCCACGTTATATTAACTGTCTAAATATATAAAACATCATTTGTCTGTTCCACGTTATGTTTTGGAAGCACATTAGAATCGTCTCCTACTATTATCATATAAAACAATTATTGATAGTTAGCCATACAATATGATCTGATATTCACTGGCAGAAAAGTCATATTGACGAGGCTTCATACATATACTTGAGATAGTTGATCCCGGTAAGCCAATGGAATCACAATGATGAGAACTGAATATTTGCATCGACCATGTATAGCAATACCTCAAATACAGTAAAACTACAGCAAGTGAGCAGGGGCTCACAGATACTCCTGCCCACCGTCTCGACCCACCAACAATTTAATCAAACAAATTGGATTGAAGGTATTTGACGAGTAAAAAGTGTCATACCAATGTGATGTAAATTTGTGATTGAGAATGGTAGCTGGTTATTTTATAAAAGTTTGGTGTCGGTATGATTTATATGCGCTGCAGATTTAAATGCACAATGAAATCCAAATGTCTAAGTGGAAAAGGTATTTCAAGGTCATACAAAGGTCAAAGTTTATAAAGTCAGTTTCTGGTGTAGAGCTGTAGCTGTTTATTTATCCAAAGTTTGGTAGATGTTGGTGAGTAACGGACAGAGTGTTATGGACAGACAAACAGTAAGATGGAATGACGAATTGAACGTTCGGATTGAATGTGTAAATTTATATACCGTACCCCTATTATATATACATGTTATGCCTGGGGTATACAACCAAATGATCAAGAGATTCATGATAATTAATGAACACAACTACCAGAAAAACTGTAAACCAATTAATTGACCTTAACCTATGAGATACATAACTGCACCGAACAGGCATTGTTACATTTAATCAATTCCTCATGGACTTTTGGCGAGAATGAATTTGGGAAAACTGTCTCGGTTGCTTTTTTTCACGATCATATACGGATATTGTATTTCATCAAAATACATCAAAATACATGTTTAAACTTGTTTGTATATAAGGTATGCAACTGATTTAACTATGTTTGTGAAGATTAATACTTTGATACAATACCACGTGACTTTTTGTGGCATGGCCTGACCACTTGAGGTGGTACAGTCATATACTGACGGTACTTGGTCCACTTTGGATCCATATCTACACTAGTACCGCCAGCCCACATAGCGGCATGGCCTGCAAACTGGCAATTGGCAGTCATATACTGACCAGCTGACGATACTCGTGTCAGACTTATTGGATGTCAACTTGCTTTGATAGCATGTTAATTCTATACAATATTCTTAACGTTTGTTGATTCTCACAAGGTGTCCTTTCATAAGTGGCATAACTTCAGTCTCGTATCTGTAGTCTGGTTCCAATTCATAGCAAACAACTATTTGGTCATCAGGTTCATCTACTTCAACAACAGTGGCTGAATACCACCCTGGAACGGAATAGAAATAATGTGTTATTATTATTAATGTATAAAGCATAGTAAATAATAGATTGCTTTATGATTAAGGTCGTTATTCCTCATTGGAGCCCCAATTTCACGAAATGTGGGTATTTTGACCAAACAAATATTTAATTTTATTTGTTTACTACATTGTAACCTATATTATTCTTTTCACGGTACAATACTTTGGCAAAAAGCACAAGCTCAAACGAGCATATACTAAACTGACATTGTAATGCCAAAGTGAGAAGAAATGTTATTCGGGCAGGACTAACAATTTGAACAACAAATACAATCTCAACTAGAGCAGCTTGAGCTGCATCAACGGTTTGAGCCTCAAACATTGATTTCATGTGTAACTAAGCTTTAGCCCAAGGTGTAAACTATCGGTTGCAAAAAGAATTTCTGAAGTTTTAGAATGAACAGTCCAACATTATTGTGTTCGCATCATCACACCGATGTGGGGCCGGTTAGCTTAGAGGTAGAGCGATGGGCTCGGAGCGAGGGATACTGGGTTCGATCCTCAGCCAAAGTTTTAGCTAAAGGACAGAAATATCGACTACAGCAAAAACAATTGAAATCGAATGATAAATAACGAAGCTGACGTCACATCCGTTTGCTCTATTTTGAAAACTTGAAAAAATACATTCTTCATCTTTGACATCGAATAGAGCCGTAAGTAGTTCAAGATATAGCTCTGAAAATTATCATCTTTCATGCGGCTGACACTCCCCTATCACCCTGGCAAGAAATTATGTTGCTGAGAGTACTGTACAAATTGAAAAACGTTTGTAAAGACCACCCGTTATCAGCCGAAATTCGGCAAAATCGTTGAAAAGTATGTACATTTTTCAACTTCAAATGCATATAGCTCTTTTATTTGAGCAGACAGCCGAAAACTGTCAGTGAACTTGAGATAGAGAATTTTGTCAGCTTTCCGATGCAAAAAGAATTCTTGAAATTGGTTGGAAAATAAGGAAGTTAGTTTGTATCTATGTGAAACTGTGTGAAATCCCCGGTAAATGGAATATTGTGCAGTACGTGCACAGATCACGAGTTTGCACTTAATAAAATAATTGTAATATTTATTGATTTAATATTTGTTTGAATCTATGTGAAACCATGTGTGAAATCCCCAGTAAATGGAATACAGCGCAGTGCACAGCAACTCAGATACCAAATTTCCACTGAATAAATTATTCTATTTATTTTGTATTTAATAAATGAACCTATTTGAAACTACGTGTGTAATCCCCAGTAAATGGAATACTGCGCAGTGCACAGCAACAAGAAACCAAGTTTCCACTGAATAAATTATTCTATTTATTTTTTATTTAATAAATGAATCTATCTGAAACCATGTGTGTAATCCCCATTAAATGGAATAACGCGCAGTGCACAGCAACTCGGACTGAAAAATTATATAATGGTACCTAGATAAACAATTTATATTTTGTAAATATAGTTCAACTTACCCGTATCAAAATACAAATAATAAGTAACTTTTCTGCCAACTTCACTAGCTTCTTAACTTGGATGAAGTGACTGACTGAATGGTAAATCAAGCTAAAATAATACCAAACATAATTTGATTGGTCAGAAGAGACATGAGGTGTGTCCTTCACCATCGAATATATTTCACTTATTTGGATGCAGGGGTCAAATTGTTTGAGATCCAACAGAGTGGTATGTCACAATCTACCTACCCCCTGCTGTTGTATACAACTAGCTGTCCACAGTTTCCCCTCAATATATTTCAATGGAGGGACCCATAGTCATGTTGACAAACGCTGGTACAGAAGAATAGTGTACATTTACGATGTGTAACCAGTGTAGGGTTTTTTAAATAAAATATCTGTATTGTATTGATAATCAGCACGAATGATAGCATAATCAGCACAAGATAATGTCAGAATCAAATACAGCAATTGACTGTTATTGATGAATATTTATAAATGTAATTTATTAATAAATTGACAAAAAAAAAAGATTTATGTTGATCTTATGAGAATATAATACATTTGTAATAAAAATAGTTTTTGTGAATAGCACATCACATGATGAAAAGCTCTGTGTCAAGTAAAATAGTATAAAGAAAATGCACCAGTCACTGTCACTATGCACTGTCCTGATACAGACTACAACACATATTTTGGTATATTATCTTACACTATTTCACAACTGTTAAACATTATTCCTTAATATTTCAAAACCGCAAGCCTGACAAAACATTTTCATCACAAATATATATTAGCCGGAATAGCTCGGTATGGGTAGAGCGTAGGACTGCGGATCTGGAAACCCCGAGTTTGATTGATTGATTATTGGTGTTTAACGGCCTATCAACTGCCAGGGTCATTTAAGGCCGGGCCAACAGGTTGGACTATCCCGTATTCAACCTGTCCATAATGAGGGAAATTCCCAAAATCAGAACTGAATATTTACAAAAAAATATATATTCAGCCCTGAAATTAGAATATCCCGACCTGGTACCAGGTCCATGCCACACCAGAGTCACTTAGCTCCAGCCCCAAAAGTAATATGATCAGCACTAATCTTATTACTTTTTTTAATGGGGCATAACAGGATTTAGCTCTCAAGTATCAGGGGCCCGAAAATGTAAATGACGACCAAACCATGTAAGCCGGCATTCCGGTAAGGATGAACCCCGATCGTTAAATTACCATTCGCGTGCTCCCAACCAACCACCCACACCCCGAGTTTGAATCCCACCAGTGGCTGATACTTTTGACACCTCTGTCTTAAGGAATGAGTGTACTCCTTAATTGTATGATTTTCCAAAACAAATTACATGTACGGTACTCCATGCAGTTTCAGAAATAAATATGTTCACCCTTAGACCACTATCTTATTTTTTTTGTCGTCTGCTGTTTATTTTCTATTTTTCATTTTTATCATCAAAAATATGCTTTGACAGAATAATTTATAACATGCTTTGACAGCACTTCAGAATCATTTCCATTGGAAATGATTCTGAAGTACTGTCAAACCATGTTTTTATTGAGAAATAATACAAGTTATAAAAGCAAAAGCAGACGACAATTGTTGTGAGTAGCGGTTTAAGGGTTAAGCAAAAATAGAAATTAAATATAGAATAAAGAACAGTTTATTCATTATCTTTCACAAAACTAATGCTGTTTAAGGACTGATTGTAGTGTATAATTGCCTGATTGTCATCTACACATTACTCCAGTTTTCAACAGTTAAACTACCATTTAATATTCCAAAATATTTCTATAATCTGTAACAGGGGAATTGAGTATTTACCATTTATGAAATGGTAAATGATTTATGAGAAAATGTGGATGAAATGTAAACATGTAGGCGTTAGTTTTGAAGTCAAATTCTGCCATATAAAATTACTTGTTATGTAGCTTTGTTATGTCTTGTAGATGTACGAAGTAAATTTTGAGTTTTAAATTCAAGCCCTTGATCATGTTTTTTACAACGTTTGGTCGTAAAACTTTTGTACCATAATAGATACCGGTAGATGGTTAATACTTGGTGAGTAGCTTCCTTATGGTGTGTAGTAGTGCATATTTTTTTTTTACCAGCAGGTCATGGAATATCTCCCCCTTTTATTTACATTTATTGTTCACAAGGCAAAAGTGGGTATATTGCATTCGTATATAATGAGTATAATCAAGTAAGAATGTGGACACCTTGATTGTTTAATTTCCAACTATGTATACAGAAAAGGCAGAATGATTGATTGATGCTTGCGTGTAATGGCCATACTGACTCGTAGGACTTGCATGCTGTCTGAGATATACACATAGTGTATACCGACATTGACTATGGCAGAGGAAGGTAACATATCTACTCCTGAAAGTGAGGCTCCAACTCCTGAATGGAGGGAGCAAGACTACAAGTTCATGATTAGAGAATTGAAAGAAAGTGGGAGATATGATCATTTATTTGGTCAAAATGTTGCACATCAGCAACACACACCTTATAATCCATACATAATGACTCCACAACAAAACTACAATGCACTTCCAGCACAACCGGATAGTTTACCTAGGCAACCAATAGCCAGGAATGAACCACTACATTCAACAAATATTAAGCAGTCTACCATAGCTGACCCTACAGGCATTCCTGACATATTTGAGAGTCCAATTCCACATAGGAAATATACTCAAGGGCACACACAATTTGACCAGCCCATTTCAACATTACATACTTACAGTACACAAGGTGACATTGCTGGCCTACGGCGGAATAATACTATGGGCACACACAGATATCCCAAAGAGAATGTAGCCAGAAATCCTTCACTACCACAATTTTCTGGACAGGACTTGAAAGGGGATGCATCATTTGAAGTATGGTGCTACGAATTGCGTTGTCTCTTAAGGGAGAATGAATATTCTGATGTACTTATTTTACAGGCAATCAGAAGGTCACTTAAAGGTCCAGCTAGAAAGAGTGTCACATTTACTTGGACGATATTATCATTTTTAGCAATTCGTTCGAGGAACACATTGATAGACTTCAATCTGTATTTCAAAAGTTAGAACAACACGGTATAAAATTAAAAGGGTCCAAATGTGATTTTTTTTTAGAAAGAAGTGACATATCTTGGACATCTTGTTAGTGAGGAAGGAATTAGGACAGACCCGGAAAAGACAGAAAAAGTAAGGATTTGGCCAATACCAACAACCATTAATGAACTGAGAAGTTTCTTGGGGTTTGCCGGTTATTACCGAAGATTTGTTAGAGGGTATTCAGCCATTGTCAAACCATTGAATGAATTGTTGGTTGGTCATCCAACACACAAAGGAAGGCGGAGACAGTCGAAATGAAAAATATCACCATGGGTATGGGGAGAGACACAGCAGCACGCATTCGATAGCATCATAGAGAAATTGACTTCACCGCCAGTATTGGCATATGTAGACTACACAAAGCCATTTCTCTTGAACATTGATGCTAGTGGTGACGGACTGGGGGCTGTTCTGTATCAGGAGCATGACGGGCATGAGAGAGTTATTGCATATGCTAGCAGGGGTTTAAGGCCCAGTGAATGTCATTATCCAGCTCACAAACTTGATTTTGTGTGTCTTAAATGGGCTGTTGTCGATAAGTTTCATGATTATCTCTATGGGAGCACATTTCAAGTCAGAACAGATAATAACCCACTGACTTACGTACTCACGTCAGCGAAACGTGATGCGACTGGCCATAGATGGATAGCTGCCCTCTCCAATTATGACTTTTCACTAGTATATAGAAGCGGTAGTAGCAACAAGGATGCGGATGCGCTGTCCAGGTTGCCAGGTGGGGGTGAAAAGCAGGAGCTATTTAATGATGCTATCAAAGCTATATGCCATTATATGACTGCTAGGGTAGAAGACAACCCAGCAGCCGAGTGTGTTTTCCTAGCACAGGAAACACAGATACCACCCGCAGACTGTAGTCCTCCCAATGAACCGTCACCTCTTAGTCAAGTGGATTGGCTAAAACAGCAATCCTTAGATCCGTCGATTAACCGGGTAATGAGATTATTGAAGGGATACCGATTGACAAGGCGACAAGTTTGTATGGAAACAAAGCAGGTACAGAAACTTATAAAAGAAAGGGACAAGTTCATGGTGAAAGATAATATACTGTACAGGAAAAGTATTATCAAAGGCAACTCAGTCGATCAGTTGGTTATACCGTTGAACAATGACAGACAAAATATTACAAGGGTTACACGATAACACAGGACATGAGGGTAGGGATCGAACAATGTCGTTGATCAAGTCTCGGTGTTTCTGGTCAGGTATGGATGCAGATATCGAACGTAAGGTTAGGAACTGTCCTAATTGCATTCGGCGAAAGACGAGAGCTATACCTTCAGCAAATCTGGTGAATATCCAGACTACATATCCATTAGAGGTGATCTGCATTGATTATCTGTCTTTGGAAATGTCAAAAGGTGGATTCGAAAATGTGCTGGTAATGACATATCACTTCACCAGATCTGCTCAAGCGTATCCCACGAGGAATCAAACAGCCAAAACAACGGAAAAGGCGTTGTTCGATAACTTAATTGTTCACTTTGGTTTCCCAGCGAGAATTCACAGTGATCAAGGAAGGAACTTTGAACGCCAAGTAATTCAATAGTTGTGTAAAATTGCTTGGGTTGCGAAGTCCAGAACAACTCCTTATCATCCTCAAGGGAATGGAATGGTGGAACGATTTAATCAGACATTGATGAATATGCTCGGTACCCTTGAGGATGATAAGAAGTCTGACTGGAAGTCGTATGTACCAGCACTTGTACACGCGTACAATTCTACCAATCATGAGAGTACGGGTTATGCACCACATTTCTTGATGTTTGGGCAACACCCAAGACTAGCTATTGACGCGTTCCTAGGAGTTCAACAGGAGTCAGAATCAGCCAACACGCATAGTGGGTATGTAGAGAAACTGCGCGATCGTCTCCACTATGCTTATAACAAAGCCAAGCAAGAGGCATCCAAAAGTGCACTTCGTCAGAAAACTTATTATAATAGGAGGGTTAGACACTCCCCAATTATCCCAGGTGACAGGGTATTGATTAGGAATGTTGGCAAGCACAAACTTGCTAACAAATGGGATCGTGAGGTACACATTGTGGAGGATCAACCTGATCCTCATATACCCGTGTATATAGTAAAGTCAGAAAATGGCGAGAGAAAGAAAACACTACACAGGAATGTATTATTACCCTTTATGTCAATTGACTCATCACAAGATATTGAGACTGTTGAAGTAGAACACGGGATCAGTCAATAAGTGTTATAACTACTGAAACCTCATCGGGCAGCTGTGGTAGCCAGGAGAGGGAAACTGAGATAATAACTAGTGTAACAGATAGTGATACATTTGAGGATACACTACTGAAGGTAGTGAACCAAGAAACAGAAATAGTTAAGACACTTGGTGTAATGGACGTCACAAATAGTGATATGTCTGATGACACAGTTACATGTATTAGTATGAGGGAAACAGGCGTAACAAATAATGGTAGTGGTGTGTCTGAGCACAGGATAGTGAAAGCAGTTAACAAGAAGAGGGAAACTAAACTATCAGAATCACCAATCACCAAAGTTGTTCCTAATATGATAGATAAGTATATTATACCGCAGAAACGACAAGGTAGCAATAATAGGTGTGAATATGATAGCAACCATGGAATTGCTACGCACATCAAGGACACGCAAGAAGCCATACTGGCAGTTATCGGATGATTGGCAAACAGGATAGTCGTAGTCACCCAAGGAATTTTTTTTTATTAATTAGCTTGTGTTTCAGATAAGTTTGATATACCCGTAAGGGATAAAATTATTACATCGTTGTAAATGCATGTATTAATTTTGTCTGAAGAGAAACAAGCAAGCGTGTACATAATTAGGTGTTGCTAAAATGTGCAAAAATGTGAACTCGGTGCACCGATGTTCTGCATTTATTGATATGTTTACTTGTATTTGTTTTGTCCATATACATGTTGATTGAAATCACCCGGGTTGTAAATAGTATATGATATATTTAAATGTCGGGGCGACATTTTCCGGGGAGGGGGAGAATGTCACAGGGCATTTTGCGCATCCCATAATTAGACCTATAAGTAATATATAGTCCTATCATATAATATACTATTCGCATCATACTCATTGAAATGTCACTCGTCGTGTCTCATGAAAAGTAGTTTCCGCCATTTTATGCCGACAAATTACAGAATCGTTTACATAGTCATAGGTCAATGGCTCGATAAAATCCAACATTGGACAGCGAAATGATGATGATTTAAAACAGAAACATTGTTTTTTGACAGTTACATACCGCATGCTTTAAATAATCATCTTGAGCCATCGATATTATTAATCAGTGTCCATTTTACTTAAAACATCAACTAATCTATAATGACGTTACAAGTGATTTCACTCATATCATTATCATGTCATCGCATGCTTTCTTATTTATTCTGAAGCATATTATTTCCCGCCTTGAACATGCGATCTAAGATGCGCAGTCTTCTTTATGCGCACGCATGTATCTCACCTGCACGGGCATGCCACTAACACCGGGTCACTTTTGCAAAGTCAGTCGACGGAACACCACTGTGCACTGCACTTTCGCCTATAAAAACGTGTCATTCATATAATTACATGTATATGTTTCCTTTGTAGCTACTATTAGTTACAGTTTAATTGTGCAATTCCGAGTTACTAGTAATTATATTTTAATTGTGAAACTGCAGCCGTATTGAGTTCATCCTGCTTGAATTCTAACTTTATTTAATATGTAGTATGTATACTTCGTAACATTTACGTCTGCATGTACAGTGAAGACCCGGCTCCGACTGCGCGGTTGCGCATGCTGATCCGGGAACACACTGGTCCCATAACCCACGTATGTGTGAGAAAATGATGTTGCGCTTCATTTACTCGGGCATAGTTACGTGTACTCCACTGGTATATATAACCTCTCCGTGAATACGTATAGGCGTCATGTATCTGTTCCATGTATATTGTTGTCTGCTATTTATTGTATCATTGTAATTATGGCCTCCTAGAACGTTATTGCCCCGGTTATTTTACCACTAAATGAAAAAGGTTACTTTTGCAAAGTCAGTCGACAGAACACCACTGTGCACTGCACTTTCGCCTATAAAAACGTGTCATTCATATAATTACAGAGATGACCGGGCAACCTCCCCCTTCTAGACTGGGAAGTGATTAAATCTGCAAGTGGAGTTGTTGTGATTGTTGTGATATCCGTAGCGAACCTCATGACCCCGCAACATAAAATTAATTGTTATGTAGCTTTGTTATGTGTGATTTATTTCGTTGACCGGAACAGTCGCATTATATCGCTGTGATAGCAATCGATCGCAAAACATCAAATCTTGTGAGTACTTCAATATATCACCTATTTACCAGCTAGTAACGACACCTTAGCAGCAACAATCAAGTAAGTGTATTAATTTATTATTTCTGGCTCTGCTCTGCTCTGCTCTGCTCTGCTCTGCTCTGCTCTGCTCTGCTCTGTATAGTGATCTGTGTAGATTAAATTGAATAAACACGGGATTTATCGTGGTTCTGCATAGCATAGGGTCTCTTTTCTCAGCACTGTGGTTCAAATCTGACCACATCAATAAATACTACTAATAATAGCCATCTACACTGAATACAAAGCACAGCTTACCACAGCTTACCACGGCAATACAGGTAAGGTGGTCCCTATTGTTGTACTTGGCGCGCACGCGTAAGTATAACTCAACAAATACGTTGCCACTGTGAGGTTATATTGTGAGTATATTTATCCAAGCATATTTGCTTGGATATAGTCCTTATACGGTTTCTGAGACCTCACATGATTTATGCAAATGAGTAATTGTCGACCAACGAACGTACTTCATGCTTCATGATTCTAGCTACGCCACGTGAGAGAGTTCCAAAGCGAGCGGTGCATTATGAACGTGTCACTCACATTTTTGGCCAGCTACATTTTTTTTCAGCTACAGTTATATTTTTAAAAACAGTTTGTGATTTTATAAAATATTAACTGTCGTGTTTCATAATAAAATATTTTGTTAGGAAGGTTATATTTTTAGCGCAATGATCGACCCGCTACCACATTTAAATAATACGTACTTATACGCCATGAAAAATAGTTCTGATAGTGAGCTAACATTATATTGTGTAGTGTAATACTGTGTTGTTAATTTTTCTGTACGACATTTATATTACAAAATGTTTATCTGATTTAATATAATATAAACGACATGTATTAATTTGAGTATATTATTTTTTCACGCGCACTGATACAATTAACCTCGTGTCTCATGAAAAGTAGTTTCCGCCATTTTATGCCGACAAATTACAGAATCGTTTACATAGTCATAGGTCAATGGCTCGATAAAATCCAACATTGGACAGCGAAATGATGATGATTTAAAACAGAACATTGTTTTTTGACAGTTACATACCGCAATGCTTTAAATAATCATCTTGAGCCATCGATATTATTAATCAGTGTCCATTTTACTTAAAACATCAACTAATCTATAATGACGTTACACAGAAAATGCAGTACGATACACTTCACAAAGGAAACATTGTCTTAGAGTTTGAATAATTTTAGGTTCCGCCGAACGAACGAGTACGCTGAAATATATTTCCGTACAAATCCAAAAACCTATTTATTATATACCCGTTCAACAAAACATGCATCATAATCATTAAATACTCCGATAGTGTGATGAAATGCGACTCTATTATTTTTGTTGAACAATCCGAGCGCCTGTGATGGCTTCAGTTTATGCAAATTGACAAGGTCATTTCGCGCAGCTGAATCGATACAATAATTCAGGGGTTGAAATTTCACTCGCCCAGCTCGCCATGGCGAGTGCTTTTTGTGGCGGTCGAGTACTTTCTACAGGCACTCGCCCAGTTTGGCGAGTGAAAGATTAGGTCAGGATTATTTTTTTTGGAAGAAATTGCCAATTAATTCCATCGATAACGGCCAACAAATGGTATTAATTCAGCGACCATTTGTTGTTTACAGTTTACGTCAATTTGCGGGAAGTAAGATTCAAGCAGTGTCTATGTACACGGTTACGGGTAGAATCTCTAGCGATTTTGAACACGGTCCATATCGGGCAAGTTTAATTCACGGATTATTTGTCGGCTTTACGCGGCCGGGCTAACAAATAATAGGACTGCGAGTATAGACTAGTGTATACGCGGCCACATATATCGTCTCGTATACAGTTGGATTAACGCGCATTTCAGACGCCGAACATAACGGATAGGAGCGCCGTGGCGTAATGGTTAGTGTGTCGGACTACTGATCCAAGGGTCGTGGGTTCGAGCCTGACTAGCGGCGTGCGTTGTGTCCTTGAGCAAGACACTTTATCCACACTGCTCCAGTTCACCCAGCTGTAAATGGGTACCGATAATTCGTAGTTGCTCTGTAAATACGAATTACCGGCTTCTCTCAAAAAGTCGCTACCTCCGTTCATTCTCCCATTCTTGGGAGACGGCATGCAAGGTCCTAGAGCCAGTGCCGCCGTTAAATATAAGCAAAAAAAAAAAAAGAACATAACGGCTTGGAACGAAACGGTCGGCGCCGGGTTCGAAACCATTGAATTTAGTAATTAAGGCAGCACGCAGCGCATGCAAACATAGCCACTATAAATTAAACTAAATCTATGTCACTCAACGCTGATAGAAAATAAGAAGTGTGCAAGCCTCTGAGCAAATTCGCTGCTATTTGTTTGTTTATGTTCATTTAATACTTAAAATATAAATAACAATAATAGTGAATATGTCTCATACGTTTTGGTAATGATCATATGTAAAAGCTTTTTTTTTATAAATAAGATGCAACATTACAAAAACTGGAAATAGCAATTTATTTTAAAAAAAAACTGGGCGAATAACTTTTTGACCTGGGCAAGTACTTTTTTTTTATTTTCTACCTACCTTGGTTCAACCTTGGTTGAAGGCCGTTTCTTGTAAGCTAGGCTTGTACTGGCCTATTTTAGCGACGTCAAATTGGATAATTGTCTTTGAAACTGGGGGGAGAGAGCAACTAAATCATGGTTAAAATGTCTGAACAATATTTTCACGTGTTGAATTTGCTGGGTCTCTTCTTCCAGGCGGAGTTGAGTGAACTTTTGAAACTATTTAGTGTGTTCGAATTTACACAATCACTAGGGAGTGCATTCCAGTCTGTGACGACTCTTTGAGAGAATACTTTTTGTCGCAACTGCGAAGGATTTCAGGACTTTCAGTCCTTTGATTATTCTTCTCAGTGGATTCTTTGTACGTAGGGATCCATTATTATTTATTATTTAATTTGATTAGTAGAATTTAATTTAATTTAAATTATCCTAATTCAATTCATTTTTCCAATAATAATCAGAACTAAATATATACTTAAATATATACTTATATATATTTGTTTATATAAATTATAATATTACTGGAATAGTCAATATAACTTGCATCACAGTAGCACATTGCTATCTATAGTCTAGGGGCCAACGTACGAAAATCAATCAAAACTGTTATTATTTGTTAGTACTTCTTGTATAAATAGACAATATAGACAGATATATAGACAGATATATAGCAGAAATTACACTTTAGAAGCATATACTATATATAGTCAAGGCGCCAACGTACAGAAAACAATAAAACTGTGAAATTACTTACTATTACTTATTATCAAAAATATTCGTTTCCCATCTTCGGTTAAAGTTAAATAATGGCACAACTCAACACACCTAATACGAAAAAAGAGAAATAGGGAACAGGACAGTCAGACTCACTATCGCCTAGTAGTAAATCACCAGAGGCCCAAGCAACCACATACATGTACCACACAGGACCACCCCACCATCACGACAATCAACTGTGGAGCCAGTCACAGACACAATACCTGACAAACAGACACACAACAACACACAAACTGACACAATCCGCTTCAAAATCATTGGGTCCAGGCGAGCTGCAATAAGATTACCGCATTTCGTCTTGGCCCTGATGTCATTCCTGGGTAATAGACTAAACCAGTCAGATATTCGGTGTACACTCGACAGCGTACCGGACATCATTAGAGTCACCTCTCACCAAACAATGGATTGGTAGAGCGAAAATCATTCACGGCCACCCCCAAGTATGTCAAACGTAGAATTCAAGTTAGTTAATAAACCAATGCCCAGGAAAACTCAGTCCAACACGCACCAACAACAACAACAAATTGTCACGGTGGGCATAGCTGAGCACCCTGACTTCGCCCGCTTGAGCAAGGAAGACATCATGCTAGCATTAGACGCAAAAAGAACAGCATCACCGACGCACACCACGTAGGTAAATCTAAAACCGCATTGCTTGTTAAATTCAACATACATCTACCATACCAAATAACACCAGCTTCGTACATCAACAACGGTAACCCAATCGATATTGGCATAACAATTCAACGACCAATTCGCTGCAATAAATGCTAGCAGTTTGGTCACCGACAAGACGCTTGCAGAAACAATTTTGTCAACTGCCCAATTTGTGGGTATGCACACTTCTATAAGGATTGCACATCTAAATACACGAGGGACAACGATTTCTGCAACAATTGCTTTGTAGCAGAATTACAGGCTTGTGGCCATCGAGCCAGCGATCCATACTGCCCGATATTTCTTAAATACAAGACGCACATTAATCACAAAAATCAAACAAGACAACTAACGCGTGACGCACTGAAGGAACAACTGCAAACACACACTTCGACCAATACCACACATGTTCATGCCAACATTAATCTACCTATACAACAACAAAACAGTCAGTATTCAACTATCCCAGCCACACCACAATACAATAAACGCAAACGGTCATCTGAATCACCATCCATGGATACACACGCCAAACGAGATACTGAAATACAGCAGTATGTCACAAAAAATCAACTTTTGGATCTAATAGCGGTGATAGAAACAACATTAGAATCTCATTTAGGAATTAAAATGCAAGGAATAATAGGTCACATAGCAGAGTCCCATCTACAAAATAGGTCAGTTCACACACCCGAAGTTACTGCCGCTATTATTCAACACGTAAACACGACACCCAGACAAAACCCTACATCACCCCCACCCACTAAACAAAGAAAGAAATAACTAATACTGAACCCCTGCATCCATCAATAGCTACGAGTAATCGCAAACATGCTGGACTAATAACGGAAATAGACACAACAATACTAGAACTGGCGGCGGAACTCGGCATAACAACTGAAATGGAACCCGAAATGTCACATAGCATCAGCATGGACTGCGCAAAAAGTCCTTGCTGCCCAGTCGTAAACAATAGCCCCAACAAATCCGCCCCAGCGTCATCACCTCTATGCTTATCAAAATAAAATATCACAAAATAGTTCCAGCGACAACATTAACACATACAACATAGCAGAAGGTCATAGAAATGTTACGAAACAACACACAGAGGCAGCAACCAACAACATTAAAACATCCACCCCAAATGCCAGTCCAATGGGTAGCCCGTTGGGGGAAACAAATAAATGCGCTAAATCTAATAAGAACAAAACACACAATATGCCCCTTGCACAAAAACAATCAAAAACGTTTAACATGAATGGAACATTTGGTAGTCGTCAAACTAAAAAACCTAAACGTAAAGTCCAATGTAAGCAAGGGTCCAATGTTCTAGCGCCTCCAGTACAGCTGAAGAAGCAATGAACATGAAACAGCCTCCCAGCCAGAACCTCTGAATAGTAATAAACATGGCGCTCTTCTGCACAAAACGCAGAATATGTTCCCGCCCAATAAACATAACATTAATTACAACATAAACATATATGGGTAGAAAATAATAATAGTAATAATCACCCCCTGACAGTCCTTCAATGGAACTGTCGGGGATTTCTACGGACAAAGGAAGAGCTAATAATGCTATAGAAACTAACATATTGTCACCCGATGTAATATGCCTTCAGGAAATGCCAAAACCATCAACTCTAACAGGATACAACTTAATAGCGCACTCCACAAATCCATTCCATGGTAGTGGAGTAGGCATATATGCTAAAAAATTGGAGTTTCTTGTACTTAAAATTAAAAACGAATCAATCTGGAAGGAAACAGAAAATATTCTTTATTCTGCAATTAAAATATTAGGTAACAAAGGTAATATAGACGTACTAAATGTATACATCGGTCCCGGTGGCAGTACAAACGCTACTAAACTACACAATCTATATAACATTACCAAACAGATAAGTAATAAAGCTCTGATGTTGGGTGACTTTAACGGACACAACCCACTTTGGGACGTGCATTATCTCGCCAAAAATAACAAAACTGGTGATGAAATAATAAACTTTTTAGACAATACAGATTACGTATTATTAAATGATGGGGCCGTAACCTTCGATACGTCTCATATCCCACATAGTAAAGGTATAGGAACAACACCAGACATCACATTAGCTACACCAGCTCTAGCTTCTTCGTCCTCCTGGTTCGTACACGATTCTACACTAGGAAGTGATCACTATCCAATAATTACTAAAGTTTTGACCCAATACCATAAGAGTACTCCCGCAACAATTCCTAAATGGAAGTTATGTCAGGCTGACTGGGAGCGTTTCCATCACTTATGTTCAACTAAGTTACACATAGAGAAAAAATTAAACTGCAAATGAATATCATAATGAATTTGTGAGCACTCTCTACGAAATCAGCAAGGAATGCATACCACAGACAAGTGGCAAAGCACACAATCGCCCAACCAATCCCTGGTGGACTCCGGCCTGCTCGGATGCCATTAAAAACAGGGAGAACTGTCTGCGTAGATGGAAACAGGCATATAAATACCATAAAACCCTGAAAGAAAAAAGGCGGGACGAGTATCGGGAGGCCAAATCCCTCGCGTCCACCATATTAAATGAGGCAAAACAAATCGGTTGGGAGAAATTTATTTCGGAACTTAATAACGAAAAAACTAGTAAAGAAATTTGGGATCAATTCAATAGAATCAGAGGTAAACGTACACCACCACTACCACCAATTTTACATAACAACAACCTAGTTTACGATGAAAAACAAAAGGCAGAGGTGCTCACAGACCATTATAAAACTATTTCAAGCAACGACAACCTTACACCAGAATTTAGACAAGTTAAAGAACAAAGAGATCCAATTATCCAATCTAAGATAGATACACAAACAATAATTCCTGAATTAAATGAAGGAACCTGCCTCAATAGACGTTTCATGTCAGAACTAAAAGCTGCCCTTAAAAGTAAAAAGAATACAGCACCAGGAGCAGATAAAATACACTATACAATTTTAAAGCATTTCCCTATTGAATCTATGGAACAATTGCTTCTGGCTATAAATAAATCCTGGGAAAACGGTACCCTACCTGACTCCTGGAAAGAAGCTACCATCATCCTATATTAAAACCAAAAAAAATAAAAAGGATACAAACGTATCCATCATCATACAGACCAATATCGTTAACACCAAAAATTTGCAAAGTGATGGAAACGATGGTAGCGAATAGGTTAAAGCACCATATAGAATCAAACCAAAAAATAAGCCCGACTCAATCAGGATTCAGAAATCAAAGATCTACCTTAGATCAACTAGCACGACTGAAAACCGTAATTAAAACAGCTATGATGGAAAAGAAAACGGTCGTTGCTGTCTGCTTAGACGTAGAGAAAGCCTTTGACATAATGTGGACAAAAGGAACAATAGAGCAACTCATAGAGAAGGGCATAAATAACAGAATGGTGTTATGGCTTGACAAATTTCTTACGGGCATGAAACTTAGAGTCAGAATAGGAACAGAGCACTCCGAATTCCAAAACATAGATAATGGTTGCCCCCAGGGCAGCGTCGTTAGTCCAATATTATTCAACATCATGATTGACACACTGCATACTGAACTTAACAATGCTAATAAGAATACACGTAAAACAGAAGACCTATCACAATTTGCTGATGACAGCGCGATCTGGAATGCACATGCGAATCTAGATGTAGCCCTCGGAGTTGTACAGACATCACTAGATAAAATTACAATATGGCAAAATAAATGGGGGTTTAAAATCTGCCCACTTAAAACTGAGGCAGTCATATTTCATAACGGAGGGACATTGTGCTATAAAGATGCGGAGCAGCGGTATACCTATAAAAGAGAACAGTACTATAGAATAAAAAAATCTAGTGGTGAACAACCAATCAATCCCTTACAAGAAATGTACAAAATTTCTAGGTATGATATTAGACGACAGATTAACCTGGGGTCCTCATGTAACAGACCTAGTCCAACGGTGTAGGAAGGACCTTAATCTAATGAAACTTATATCAGGTACATCATATGGAGCAGACAAACCGTCTCTCATACGATTCTATAAAGCATTAATACTATCTAAAATGGACTACGGCTGTATGTTATACAAAGACGCAGCGGCCAGTCATCTAAATAAACTAGAAATAATTCAAAGAGCAGCATTAAAAGTAGCAACGGGTGCCTATCAATCAACTAGAGCCGCAGCAATAGAAGTAGAAACAGTTGTACAACCACTGGATCTGCGACGTGAATGTAATTTACTAAAATACTGGGCTCGCACCCAGCCACATGGTGCTAACCTACCACTTAACGAACTAATACAACCCAAACGTACATATAAATACAACATGTTAAGAATTAAAAGAGGTCCTAGTAAACCGAATAAAAAGTATCAATCTAACAATAATAAAATAAAAACATGTTATGCAATGAACGCTATAAGCCTAAAAGAAGAATATGGACTAAATGACTGTAAAATACAACCATTCTTCACATACATACCATATCAATCTAACAATAATAAAATAAAAACATGTTATGCAATGAACGCTATAAGCCTAAAAGAAGAATATGGACTAAATGACTGTAAAATACAACCATTCTTCACATACATACCTTATTACCCATTTGAAATCACAGCAAGATCTGACCTTACAGAAATAATAATAGATAATAATAGGGATCCAGCCCTCAACCTTACAAACGCAACAGATTACATTCACCACCATTGGAAAGACACGCTACAGATATACACGGACGGTAGCAAACATTCAGAACTAGGAATAACATCAGCTGCTTTTGTGTACCCCTCCCACTAGATCATATAGAACAATATAAGTTGGCATCCACTCTAAGTTTATTTACAGCAGAGCTTATTGCCATAGAAAAGGCCCTTATATACAACCTTACGCTAAATGACTACAAAAACACAGTAATTATAACAGATTCATTAAGCTCTGTTCAAGCTATTAATTCAGGTACATCTAAAACGACCCGACACAAAATACATGACATTAAGACACTAATAAGCAGAACAGTGGAACAGGGCAAGCTTATAAATATAGACTGGGTCCCTTCCCATATTGGAATACCCGGTAATGAAGAAGCAGATCGCGCGGCTGCTTCAGCACATTTGACAGGCACTGATGAATTAACACTACCTACTCATAGAGAAATATATTCTGTTATTAGCAAACAATCAAGATACAAATGGCAAACACGTTGGAATAACATTCATGAAAGTAAGCACGGTGGGGCACATACTGCAATCAATGATTCCCACAATCCCAGTTACGTGTAAATTATACAGTAAGGATAGGCGGGCAGACAGAATAATCACACGACTTAGATTAGGCAGAAATGGTATAAAGGCAAATCGTTATCCACAGGGCAGCAATATTGATATAGATATAAACTGTAGTCAGTGCGATGAAGACGAAATAGAAGAACTGGACCACTATTTCTTCTTCTGTCCAACGCATGAATCAGCAAGAAAAGATTTAGCCGCTGTTTGCTTAAAAAATAATATTATATCGTCCCCATATATTTAATATTCCCCCCTAAAGAATGTGAAACGGAAATACACTTAGCTGTACTAAAATACATTAAGGCGACAGGGTACTGGAATAAAATATAACATAATACCGCTGCTCCAAAAATATAAAAAATAATAATAATAAATTCTGCACAATTAAATAATATAATGAATCATACTTCAAAATACAATACATGTACACATGTATACACCGTACTAAGGGTAGGAACAAAATAAAAATACGATGGATGTTGTCCTAGCTAAGTTATGTCCGTGACACTAGGCCCCATTGTCTCCTTCCCAGATATGAAAACTACTGTAAATATCGTCACTGGTTGAGAATGTTGCAAGATCCATGTACGCAGCTTATGTTTACAATTAGGATGTATATACATGTAGTTAACGTTAACGTGTATTAGGTGGGGTGCGGTAGCCCAACATAATCAGAACCAAATCTCAAAACATAGCAACATATAACTAATATAAATATAAGACAAGTGATACACCAATGGGTCTGTACTCGATCGGAACTGGCCTGGGAAAGTATCTCTGGTATGGATTGCCTTATCGAGGATTAGTACTGGGAAATTAACGAGACGATATGTACAGGCTCGTGTAGGTAACGCATGAAGTTAAACTAAATAAATTAAGACAAACCCAATCTGAAAAAGTCTATTAGTATCAGGCTGTAAACATAAATATAAGACAAGTGATCTATTACATGTATTAGGTGGGGTGCGGTAGCTCAACCCAATCAGAACCCAATCTCCAAACACAACAGCATATAGGTTGGTATATATGTTATATCATCAATACATGTACATTGAAACAATGTATTTAGTGCTCATCCTTTCCCAATAACATTACATGTGAATTTCATGTTGTTTTTTTAGAATCTTAAGTTAAATGTGCCTGTATGCGGGAGGTATATAAATGTACGTATACATGTATGTTTCGTGTGAGGCATTATACTTTGGTATGCGGACGCCGAGAACCCGATACGTGGGAGCTTCACCTGGGCCAGAAGCTGGCACTGTGTACCACTGTTGATTGTTTCGCATGATACAAACGAATGTGAAAGTGCAACAATGAATACATGTGTACATGTACTTCACGTGTACAGGCTCATGTGGGCTAAAACATGAAGTTAAACTAAATAAATTAAGACAAAACCCAATCTGAAGTCTATTACATATTAGTATCAGGCTGTAGATATAAATATTAGACAAGTGATCTCTCCCCCCATCCAATGGGTATGTACTCGATCGGAACTGGCCCGGGGAAAGTCTATCTGGTATGGATTGCCTTATTGAGGATTAGTACTGGGATATTAACGAGACGATATGTACAGGCTCGTAGGGGCTAATACATGAAGCTAAACTAAATAAATTAACGCAAACCCAATCTCCAAGCATAACATAGTATAACCAGTATGACAACCAATACATTCGACAATATATAGATGTATATATATATAGATTACCTATGTTAATAATATACATATCACTGCCCACCCCTCCCCCTGTACCATACACAATTCCGATGACACCATATACATGGACAAGGACAACTTGCAACCTCTACCCCAACTCCCACTGACCAATAATCGTCTTCCAATACTGGCGACCGCACCCTATACTTTTTTTTTCTTTTTTTTTTACTTCTTCCACAGAGGTTAATAATGGCAGCCAATCGCCTCCTGTTTAACCCTTAATCATGTTCTCTTGTTTTAAAAGATATGTTTTAGAACCAAATGGATATCGTTGTGGTGTGGCCGGGCGCCGGGCACGGAGTGAAAGTAGCTGATGCCGTCATTTGGACCGGCAGTAAAGAGCCGGCATTGGTCCCCGGTAGCTGTTCGATCACAGCTCTTCACCTCTACACCGACGTATGTGAAGTTGTCATTACTTGCCGGAGGAGGTGGTTTTCCCCCGGGTACTCCGGTTTCCCCACCATTCATCTCACGGAGTAATGCAGAATAGACCGGAATTGGCCGCCCGCATTACTCTTATTAAACATTATTGACTGTAATATGCATCGTCTGAAATCAAATTTAACATGTTGGACCATGACCGGCGGTATGGTATGGGCCACTCACTAATATATGGGCAATTGCTATACCGCGTGTATTATCTTCTCTTTTTCTTTCGTCTTCAGAATATGTGAAACACATTGTCATATAAACCAAATAGTAACAGATAAACGCCACACCTGAACTCGAATATTACAAATCGTATATAACGATAAGCCGCGAAACGACAGTAGCTGGGCCCGAAAACATATTACATCATACTTTGCATAACCAAATATCGATCATTCCGGCCTGATATGTTATGCCCTGACCAATCGTCAAATATCATCATTATATAGGATAACACTGTTACGGCTGAGTCTCCATATATCACATGCACTCACACTCAGCCTTTTTCACGGTCTTACATACCGGCTTCGTGCGATAGGAGAATGAACTAGCTAGGTTAAATTAACCGCCTCATTGCCTCCTTCATTTAATGCACGTATTTCGACTGTATGGCAGATATTAGTAAATTCGGAAACAAACGGGCCAACGGTCATTGACCTGCCACTTTTGGGTTCAAATGCCCGGGTTTGGAAGGTCCTCGAGCCAATTCCTACCCTTAAATATAAGATAAAAAAAAAAATAATAAAAAAGCTTTGATATGTCTTGTAGATGTACGAAGTAAATTTTGAGGTTTAAATTCAAGCCCTTGGTCATGTTTTTTACAACGTTTGGTCGTAAAACTTGTGTACCATAATAGGTACCGGTAGATGGTTAATACTTGGTGAGTAGCTTCCTTATGGTGTGTAGTAGTGCATTTTTTTTTGTTTACCAGCAGGTCATGGAATATCTCCCCCTTTTATTTACATTTATTGTTCACAAGGCAAAAGTGGGTATATTGCATTCATATATAATGAGTATAATCAAGTAAGAATGTGGACACCTTGATTGTTTAATTTCCAACTATGTATACAGAAAAGGCAGAATGATTGATTGATGGTTGCGTGTAATGGCCAGACTGACTCGTAGGACTTGCATGCTGTCTGAGAAAGCAAAACAAAAAGCTGGCAGGGGGTGGGGGATTTTGTCCCCCTGTGTCAAAAAAAACATGGGGGGGGGATTATGTCCGGGGGGTTCTGTCTCCTGATGGACACACATGAAGCGGTTGTAAAATTATGTGAATATTGTCTTGTAAACATCATAAACAGCAAACAAATGTTTTGTTTTGCTAATATTCAATCAAAAGTTGTCAGAGAGGGTTATGTCCACCTGATAAAACTCTGGTATACCCTGTAGAAATCATGAGGGGAGTTTGCTCCTTGATCGCAATCATTGTAAAGATATGTTGTGACATGTAATATACATTCCAGAATTTGATTTCTGGATTCAGATCCAACCACCCCTAACGAGGCTATAATCGTCATTCATCCATATTTTATAAAAAAAATCATACTTTATATAAATTACACATAATACTTATAGTCATATCAACTGCTATGGATGAATATATTTTAGTATAATGACAAGATATATTTTGCCAGTTGAAAACTGCAGTAATATGTTAATAAAAATTAAACATGAAAAGTCATGCAGAGCCGATCAAATCAGGGTAAAGTGCATCGAACATATGTAGGTGTCTCTGGTAACATTGTCAATGGTAACCTATTTTCGACCACAGTTCTGTACCCAGCGTTGACATTTTTCTCGATTTTGTGCAGGTTTTGGAAACCCGTTCCCAGATCCATCCAATAGCAGCAATGACATAGCAGCAATGTTTTGTTGTCACCATTATGTTGCGAAATATTCCAGCGTAACACCTGTACTGTATGCTCTATTTATCTACAAATTACACTCCGCAATACACAAAGTTGTAGTCACTGTGTGTTTGTCCGAATTCTGTGGCAGCACGCGAGTGGGCGGAGCTACCAGGGCTATATATATCTAGCGGTTACAGTGTCATCTAAAAATAGACGCAAGCTCCTGCGTGTTCATGCATATGCCCAGATTGGCCTAATGTGCCCCATCCGTGATTTTTTGCGAGATGTCGGGCGCAAGACAATCAATAATTTGCGGCATTGATAATAATTAAGGGGGATTGCCGCAATCGCGCGTGCTGGATGCATCCCTGCCATCCCTGCATGATACGTAAACAAATCAAAGTTGGCTATGAAGGGCAATTCTTCGTTGTTGATTGGTGGAAAATTTTGTGAATATAACTAGCGTCAAATGACGCGCATACGCGATCCAATGGGATAAACCCGAGATGCTGGGATAAACCCGAAAATGCTGGGGTTGCTAGTAAGGAGATTTTGAGCAGAGGTCGATTATAAATTAGCCGAATAAACACATTTTACGCGATTATATGTGGCTGAAACTTGTTCTGTTTAATAAATAAAAGCTTTAAATTAGCCCAATAATCGGCGTATGTTGGCGTATATGGCCATTAGAGCCAACTATGGACTTCAACAACAATAACTTCCGGGTTAAATCTCTTCCGGCGTTCAGCTCATTACGTATTCAAAATTGTGTTATTTGGCTATAAGTAAAGTTTTAAACGGAGATAATTGCCAAAAATGCAAACTTTATCGGTTGATGCAATTTGGAAGTGAAACAGAAATATTCGCGTTCGTAGATTACCGAATAGCGGAGAAAAGGGTTGCTACAAACTTTTTCAGAATTCGATGGATAACCAATATATTAGCCGATCTATAAATAGATCGGCTAATAATACTATCATATCTTAAACGTGTTAAACTAAAGTATTGTATAATTGTTCAGCAGTATACAGATAATCTGCCTACGGGCTATAAAACTAGTGGAATATAATCGGGGATTATCTCAAAGATCCATGTGCAGCCAGAATGGTACTATTATAAAGAGGGGTGGTCTCAAATATAATATGCAGTTCTGCCGATATGGTCAACTTGCTTGCTAGTATATATCTGCATTTCTACAGGAAGATTAATTCCACATACCTGTATAATTATTTTATGAAAAGGAAAGTGTGAATCCTTATCAATAAGCATTAATTGACAGACACAATGCAATTAGAATATGATCAGAGTAGACCTCTCCAGTGAAGATCAATGTGGACCCTGGTTAATAAGAGTATAATACACATACGGAAAACTACATAATACTACTACCATTAATAAGCCTGTATTTGGACGTACATGTATAAAAACGCAAACGTTTCTTCTGTATGTAGGCTAATGAATACATTAAGCATGTAAAAGAATCAAAGTACTAATTGTACTGAGCTATTGGAATGCTTTAAATAGAAAATGTGTTGTTCAATGTAAGAAATTGCATCTTGATAGTGGTCGAACGCTAGTTTAGCATTAATTGAGCGCAAACCAAACAGATTGTCCTGAATGAAAAATATTTTGGGTTTACCTATCAAAGTAATTCTTTAGTATATATATTTTTTTAGTATATTGATAAGATATATGTTGCCAGTTGAAAACTGCAGTAATATGTTAATAAAAATGAAACAATTATAAAGTATTGTTCAGCAGTATACAGATAATCTGCCTAAGGGCTGTACATCTAATGGAATATAATCAGGGATTATCTCAAAGATCCTTGTGCAGCCAGAATGGTACTATTATAAAGAGGGGTGGTCTCAAATATAATATGCAGTTCTGGCGATGTATGGTCAACTTGCTTGCTAGTATATATCTACAATGCTTTAAATAGAAAATGGGTTGTTCAATGTAACACATTGCCATGCATCTTGATAGTGGTCGAACACTAGTTTAGCGTTAATTGATCGCAAACCAAACAGGTTGTCCTGAATGAAAAATATCTTGGGTTTACCTATCAAAGTAATTATAATTGTAATATAACATTAACCCTTACTACGCTGAGTTAGAGGTTGTCGTCTGCTGGGAATGTTTTATTTTCAAAATTTCTCGACAAAAACCTGGTTTTGACAGCACATGAGAATCGTCTCCACTGGAGACGATTCTCATGTGCTGTCAAAACCAGGTTTTTGTTAAGAATTAAAGCAAAAATGGAAAACAGCAGATGGCAATTTCCGTCAACAGCGTAGGAAGGGTTAACATATTTGTCTGAATCAGGGTTGGATCCAAAGTGGGAAATACCGGGAAATATGATTTTTCAAGCACTTGTATGGGATTATTTTTATTTATTTGCCTTGTAATAACTGCACAAGTTTATGTTTTGAGAAACAGGCTATACATATGTGATATTTATAGCAATAGAGTTGTGCACAGTTATGTTTGAATTGTTAATAGTTTTGTAAACAAAATTCTTCTTCAATTATCAGCATGTGTTACCTTATTATATGTGCTTCCCATGATAGTGTAACACTAAAATTGTAATTTCTGTGTTTAATAACCAAAACAAGATTTCTAATAATTGTATTAAAGCAAACAGAGGTTATCACGAATTCAATGTAGAGACAGCTAGCTACTTAATTGAATCATCTATATCCAAACCCAGCTTCTTTACAACAGTGTCTAATGAAAGTAGTGTCATGTGTCAAACACTGACCAATATACAAATTGTTTGCCCAAGGCTTCTAAAATAATTAGTCTTGGCCAATCAGGCTGCCTAATTTCGAGAACATAGTGAAATAATATGATCAATTTTCTGTGCTCTTATTATACCAACCCAAATCCCCTTCGTTCAAAATACCCTCGATATAATTACACCCTGTTAATTATATAGAGGGGCTTTTGAATACCCTGTAAATTCTGCCAAGGGGGGTTATGACTATCCGTGGAATTCTATGGAGTTTTTTTTACTACTAGGGCAATTTTGAAATAATGGGGATTTTGAAGTACACACGTCAAATACACATGCAGTCAGTACTCAGTACTAATGGGTGGCAGTACTTACCATATGAAGATATTGGTTTCAGTTGTAAATGCATATTATATGCTTGCTGTAGATCTTCACTGTACTAAAATGCGTATCTGCGGTTATTCGGTTTCCTGAGAAATTGTCTTGAAATTGGAGATAATCTATCTCCAATTTCAAGTATTATACGAGTGTGAAAATATTCATAGCGTTTGATCTATTCCACCAATGTATGCAATATTTCTATGCAATTTCCTTATTTTGGGAAACACCACAGATCATCAAAAATAGGTCTGGTCTAGTTTTGCTACATGAAAATTCTGGCAGACATATTTTCATGCATGATGTCATCATAACTGTAACACGCATGCATGATTGGACATACCCCCACCCCCCCCCCCGCCTAAATGTTCTCTTTCCGCATAAATCCGCCCCCTTTTTCTTCCTGGATACCACCACCCTCAATTTTCTCTTCCATACCCTCCACTCAATTTTCTCTTTCCAGATACCCCCACCCCCTAAATTTCCTCTGTCATACCGCCCCCACCCCTCAATATTATCTTCCCAGGTACCCCCCTCAATTTTCTCTTTCCAGATACCCCCACCCCCTAAAATTTTCTCTTTCATACCCTCCCCACCCCTCAATATTATCTTCCCAGATACCCGCCACCTAAATTTTCTCTTCCATACCCACCTCAATATTATCTTATCAGGATTCAGGTATAATCACCCCCCTCTCAATTTTTTTTCTTCCTGGATATCCCCACCCTCAATGTTTTCTTCCCCGGATACCACCACCCCCGCCGCCTCATATTTTTATCTTTTCTATACCCCCACCCCCTCAATATATTATCTTTATGATACCCCCCCCCCTCAATGTTCTCTTCACGGATACCCCCCCCCTCAATATTTCTTCCCAGATACCCCACCCCCTCAATTTTTCTTCCATACCCCCCCCCCCCCTCAATATTATCTTCCATGCACCCCCCCACCCCCCTCCCCTCAATTTTTCTTCCCGGATAGCCCCCTCAAATTTTTTTCTTTCTGGATACCCCCGCCCCCCTCAAATTGTTTCTTCTTTGAATACCCCCCCACCCCTCAATTTTTTTCTCTCTTCCATACCCCCTCCCCCACCCTCAATATTATCTTTATGATTGATACCCCCCCCCCCCCCACCTCAATTTTTTCTTCCCAGATACCCCCCACCCCCGCTCTCAATTTTTTCTTCCCCGGATACCCCCCCCCCTCAATTTATTTATCTCTTCCATCCCCCCCCCCTTCAATATTATCTTTATGATACCAGACCCCCCACCCTCAATTATTTCTTCCCGGATACCCCCCCCCCCTCAATATTATCTTCCACGACACCCACCCCCTCAATTTTTTTCTTCCCACATACCCCCCCCCCCCTTCAATTTTTACTTCCCAGATACCCCCCACCTCAATTTTAGTCTCTCTTCCATACACCCCCCCCCCTCAATATTATCGTTATGATACCCCCCCCCCCCCTCCCCCCCCCCCCCTCTATTTTTTCTTCCCGGATATACCCCCCCTCATTCTTTTTTCTCCTGGATACCCCACCCCCCTCAATTTTTTCTTCCCAGATACCCCCCCCACCCCACCCCCCCTCATCTCAATCTACCCCCCCTCAAAATTATCGTTATGATATCGTTATATACCCCCCCCCCCCTCAATTTTTTCTTCCCGATACCCCCCACCCAATTTTTTCTTCCCGATACCACCTAATTTTTGTTCTTCCCGGACCCCCCCCCCTCAATTTTTTTCCCGGATACCCCCCCCCCCCCCCCCCCTCTCCTCAATTTTGTCTTCCCGGCCTACACGCCCACTCCCACCCCCCCCCCCCCCCCCCCCCCCCCCTCCCCCTCAATTTGTGTTTTCTCTTCCATAGGGGGTACCAATATAAACTGGAATAGCCCAATACTTAGCGGCCGAAATTTACGACATACAACAACAACAAGTAAAACAGCTGCTGACCTCCAATTAATTTCTGTTAATACCTGTATATGAACTAGTCTATTGTGCTTAACTAGCTAGTTATTTACGTAACTGCATGTACAAATATTGTAGTAATGCATACTTAAAAATAGATATCTGCATAGTGATTGTTTTCGAACGTCAATCATTGACCCCTATAATAAGGCTATATCCCCTGTAGTCGCGATGATATCCCCTGTTACTGTTAGTTTTATCTTGAACCAGTACTCATTAAGTACCAATTTCAGTGCATCTTAATTTTAGTCGTCTGTTACTAGACTAGCATGCCATGACTCTATATCATTGTTTACTTTTATATTTTACTGACACTACTAACTCCCTGAGCCGACATTTATATTTTTCCATTACTGTGCTATATAAATGTAGTTGCAAACGGTAACTTGCAATCTACTCCTGTACTGTCCGTAGGTAGAGTTACGATTCCACTCGTAGGATTATTCTGCAGAATATCGGATCTGATTTATGGCACGCCGTTCTTATATTTATTCCCGAAACAAGATATCTACTAAACTTTACTAGATATCTTATATATTATATGAGACATCTACTAAAGTTTAGTAGATATCTTATATAGTTTATAAGATATCTTATATACTTTTTTATGTAAGATATCTACTAAAGTTTAGTAGATATCTCATAAAGTATATAAGATATCTCATAAAGTATATAAGATATCTACTAAAGTTTAGTAGATATCTATATAGTTTATAAAGATATCTTATATACTTTTTTATATAAGATATACTACTAAACTTTAGTAGATATCTTATATACTTTATGAGATATCTTATATAGTTTAGTAGATATCTCATATACTTTAGTAGATATCTTATATAGTTTATAAGATATCTTATATAAATGCAAATTAATTAAGATATCTTATATGTTTAGTGATATCTTATATATAGTAGATATCTTATATCTTTTAGTAGATATCTTGTTTCGGGAATAAATATAAGAACGGCGTGCCATACTGATTTGCACTTTAGCAGTTAATTGTGAAAGATTTTCTATTTTTAGCCAGGTTTTTTGAAAAAAAATCCAGGCTATTGGATTGGCGAAAGCCGGGAGGGCGGGGAAGGGCGTGCGGCGGGCGGGCGGGCGGCGGGCGGCGTCCACAATCAATGTTAAGTTTTCGTGTTTGAGTCCATTTCTTTGTTACTGTACCACCTAGGACCACCAAACTTTCACAGCTTCATAATCATGGGGTGCCCACCACATATCACTATCCAACATGTTACTTTTTTTTTAACTTCACCCATTTTTTCCGCGTAATCGACTTAGCCATTTTCAATGTTAAGTTTTCGCGTTTACAATGTTAAGTTTTCGTGTTTAAGTCCATTTCTTTCGTACTGTACCACCTAGGACCACCAAACTTTCACAGCTTCATAATCAAGGGGTACCCACCACATATCACTATCCAACATGTTACTTTTTTTTTAACTTCACCCATTTTTTCCGCGCAGTCGACTAGCCATTTTCAATGTTAATTTTTCGCGTTTACAATGTTAAGTTTTCGTGTTTTAAGTCCATTCTTTGGTACGTACCACCTAGGACCACCAAACTTTCACAGCTTCATAACCAAGGGGGCCTACCATACAACTAATCAACAGGGGTGCCCACCAGATACAACTACCATGACCATTTATTTTTTACCTTCACCTATTATTTCTACGTAATTGACTTAGCCATTTTCAACGTTAACTTTTTAACGTAACGTCTGGTTAGAGTTTTTTTGGTTAAAACAAAACTTTTTCGTTATTACTATATCTCTGCAACTGCTTCGCCCATTACCTTGAAACTTCACATGGGTGTTTATCATCATCCATATTTTCATTCTAACCCCCAACCGTGCGGCCCCTGTGCCCAATGTCAAGGTCAAATTACTTTAATGATTTTTTTGTTAAAGTTTTTTCGTGTACTATATCTCTGCAACTGCTTCACCCAATACCTTGATACTACACATGGGTGTTTATCATCATTGTCGCACCTGCCTGCGGAAAGCGCAATCCTGTGCCCAATGTCAAGGTCAAATTACTTTGAATTTTTTTAATTTTTTTTGTTAAAGTTTTTTCGTGTACTATATCTCTGCAACTGCATTCACCCAATACCTTGATACATTCACATGGGTGTTTATCATCATTGTCGCACCTGCTTGCGGAAATGCGCGATCCTGTGCCCAATGTCAAGGTCAAATTACTTTGAATTTTTTTTGTTAAAGTTTTTTCGTGTACTATATCTCTGCAACTGCTTCACCCAATACCTTCATACTTCACATGGGTGCTTATCATCATTGTCGCACCTGCTTGCGGAAAGCGCGATCCTGTGCCCAATGTCAAGGTCAAATTACTTTGAATTTTTTTGTTTTTTTTTTTTAAATTTTTTTCGTGTACTATATCTCTGCAACTGCTTCACCCAATACCTTGATACTTCACATGGGTGTTTATCATCATTGTCGCACCTGCTTGCGGAAAGCGCGATCCTGTGCCCAATGTCAAGGTCAAATTACTTTGAATTTTTTTTGTTAAAGTTTTTTCGTGTACTATATCTCTGCCAACTGCTTCACCCAATACCTTGATACTTCACATGGGTGCTTATCATCATTGTCGCACCTGCTTGCGGAAAGCGCGATCCTGTGCCCAATGTCAAGGTCAAATTACTTTGAAATTTTTTTTGTTAAAGTTTTTTCGTGTACTATATCTCTGCACTGCTTCACCCAATACCTGATACTTCACATGGGTGTTTATCATCATTGTCACACCTGTTTGTGGAAAGCGCGATATCGTCAGCATTTTGGCATACGTCCGTCCGTTCGTCCGTTAGTCCGTGTCCGGTTAAAAAAAAATTAGTGGTTTAGTTTTTACCATGGTTATCATATATATATTTTTTTTAGTGTCCATGCCTCGCCCCAAGGCGCGACATGCAGGCCACGGCCATCTAGTCTACAAAAAGTGGGTATAATTATGTTATCCAAGCGTCTATGCTTGGAAAAAACCTGGCCTTCGTGGCTTTGCCTCGTTTCTTGTTTTTATCTGAAATGAGTGTTAATATTATCAAAATAACATATTCAAGTCTTTAGTTTATGACATAAATTTACATATGTAATTGACCTGATCAAGTAAATTTATGCTAGAATCAACAAGTGACCCAGTGACCCAAATTCAACATGTACAAGTTAAGATGGGGTCCATTTTTAGCCAGGTTTTTTTTAAAAAAATCCAGGATATTCGATTGGCGAAAGCCGGGCAGGCGGGCGGTGGGCGGGCGGCGTCCACAATCAATGTTGTTAAGTTTTCGTGTTTGAGTCCATTTCTTTGCTACTGTACCACCTAGGACCACCAAACTTTCACAGCTTCATAATCAAGGGGTGTCCACCACATATCACTATCCAACATGTTACTTTTTTTTTTAACTTGACCCATTTTTTCCGCGCAGTCGACTTAGCCATTTTCAATGTTAAGTTTTCGCATTTACAATGTTAAGTTTTCGTGTTTAGGTCCATTTCTTTGGTACTGTACCACCTAGGACCACCAAACTTTCACAGCTTCATAATCAAGGGATGCCCACCACATATCACTATCCAACATGTTACTTTTTTTTTAACTTGACCCATTTTTTCCGCGCAGTCGACTTAGCCATTTTCAATGTTAAGTTTTCGCGTTTACAATGTTAAGTTTTCGTGTTTAAGTCCATTTCTTTGGTACTGTACCACCTAGGACCACCAAACTTTCACAGCTTCATAACCAAGGGGTGCCTACCACATACAACTATCCAACATGTGACCATTTTTTTTACCTTCACCTATTATTTCTACGTAATTGACTTAGCCATTTTCAACGTTAACTTTTTAACGTACATCTGGTTAAATTTTTTGGTTAAAACTTTTTTGTTATACTATATCTCTGCAACTGCTTCGCCCATTACCTTGAAACTTCACATGGGTGTTTATCATCGTCCATATTTTCACTCTAACCCCCAACCGTGCGGCCCCTGTGCGCAATGTCAAGGTCAAATTACTTTGAATTTATTTGTTGAAGGTTTTTCGTGTACTATATCTCTGCAACTGCTTCACCCAATACCTTGATACTTCACATGGGTGTTTATCATCATTGTCGCACCCGCTTGCGGAAAGCGCGATATCGTCGGCATTTTGGCATCCGTCCGTCCGTACGTCCGTGTGTCCGGTTAAAGTTTTTTCGTTAAAGTTTTTCCATCTACTATATCTATTTTTTTAGTGTCCATGCCTCGCCCCAAGGCGCGACATGCAGGCCACGGCCATCTAGTCTACAAAAAGTGGGTATAATTATGTTATCCAAGTGTCCATGCTTGGAAAAAACCTGGCCTTCGTGGCTTTGCCTCGTTTCTTGTCTGTAAATGCAAACAAATAATTTTCTAAACCTTCTACAATGTTAAAAATTGTTTCAGCATAATTGGTTTGTAATACTAATATTTGTTTAAGATGGAAAATATGTCACAATTAACTGCTAAAGTGCGAATCAGATCTGATTCGCTCTTCTGCAGAGGAATCCTATGAGTGGAATCGTACGGTAGTAGATTGCAAGAGTTACCTTCACAACTATGTGCTATAGTGATTGGCATCTACTGTCATTTCAGCTAATTCTGCTTGCTTCTTTCTTCAGCCTTAGCTTGGCTTAAGCGTAGGCCATTCTGGAAGTCGGCGTGACATCACTATAGTCACGTGACCCCGATATGTTTGGGGGTTACTCAATACATTTTGCTCTAAAATACATCATTTGTATGCCAGAATATTTCACATTTACAACTGCAAAAATACTAAATGGTGATAAGAATATTTTTTAATGACCATTTAATCTGCATTTAAATTTGATTTAGTGATTGGAATTTAGTTGTTTGAAGTGTTCAAAAATGATGAAATTATAGAGTAAAACAGGTAATTTTCCCCTTGCGCTCTGATTTTGGGATTTTCCCCCCAACTTGAATGCAGCAGGTTAAATATGGGATTGTACCCATTGACCCGGCCTTTAATGACCTTAGATGTTGATAGGCCCTTAAACACCAATACATCAATCAATCTTGCACAGTTACAGTGTCCGAATATTTGTATAATATTTATGCTTCCCAAAAGATCGGGGGTGTCCGTCCGACATCTGCACAATCCTTGTGACCATGGTAACTCAAAAGTCTGATTTCCACCAATCTTTGTCAATATGCTTATATTGATGATATATCGGATGAGCTGTTTAACAACGTATGTCATAATTATGACCAGTTTCAGAGCTATTGCCCTTTGATTTTTCTGATTGGCTGAGCTTGTCTCAATGTTAAAAGTTATGTTTGCATCGGGGAACATCTGTCAGTTTTACCGACTTAAATTGTGATGTTAACTGCGGTTGTTATGGAAATACAATGTATTGTTGATTCACAAGTGTTTTAAAATAAGTTGAATGCCTCTTGTATCCTGTTTATTTTAGTTGATCATGAATGGAACTGTGAAGTATCGTATCGAAACAGACAGCTTTGGTGAACTTAAAGTGCCATCAGACAAATACTATGGGTCAAACACAGCAAGATCCCTGATGAATTTTGATATAGGCGGACCCACAGAGAGAATGCCTGTGAGTTTCTATTTGCAATGGCCTATCAGAATTATTGCATACATGTACATGTATGTATCCCCTGTAGACCTGGATTTGGGCACTGGTCAGGGTAAACATGGTATTATTCACTTGTCATTTTCACAATGAAGCATACTTGATGCTTCTAGATTAGCTAGCAATGTTGAACCATCATCAGCTCCATGAGCATGCCAATCAGGAGCACGGCAGTTGGCTTGGTGAGACGATTGTATAATGTACTGTTTTAGACATGTTGAAAAGAAAAACAATATGTAGACCAATTGTATGCCCTATCTCGATAGTGGAGGTGGCATTTAGTGTTACCCTTGTCTGTCCGGCCACCCCGTCTGTCCATAACAAGGTTAAAGTTTGTGTATGAGCTTTTGTCTTCAATAGTATTTCCACTATTTCGCCTATACATGCATACATCATCATACATACATCACTTGGTTAAAGTTTATTGTACAAGTTTGTATTTTCAATACCGGTACTATTAGGCACACAGCCGTCATATTTCCAGACTATCATGAGCCAGTGATGTGCACCGCAGACCACCCTTGAAACAAATTACCTTCAAGTGGCATTGACCTGCAATTACCATATTTACACAGTTATTTCCCTTGGTTAAAAGTTTTGTTGCTATTTCTGGTCTTAGACTTTTGCAATTTTGTCTTGTTTACTAACGAAGTTGTAGGTTGGGAATCCATGTTCTATGAACACATTTTCTAGTTTTTATCACGCTCGCTTGCGGTCGGGATGATATAGTCGTCGCTTTTGGCATGCGTCTGCGCGTCTGACATTTCCGTTAAATTATTTTTTTAAGTACCAAATATTTCCACAATCCCAAGTCTGATTGACTTGATACTTCACATACCGGTATCTCTTTATCATCATCCATATTTATACCCCCCGCAACGAGTTGTGGTGGGGTACACTTGAGTCAGGTTGTCCGTCCGTGTGTGCGTGCGTGCGTCCGTCTGTGGGTCCGTAATCTTAACATCAGTGAAATATTGTTATAACTTCTATATCCTTCCTCTAAAATGCTTAATATTTCACACATGCATTCCTGTAAGGCTCTACTGCCATGATGTGCCAAATTCACGACCGTCCAAGCCCCGCTGATCCCAAGGTCAAGGTTAAATACTTAGTCTCTTTGCAAAACTTAACATCAGAGAAATATTGTTATAACTTCTACTTCCTTCATCTAAAATGTTTACTATTTCACACATGCATTCCTGTAAGGCTCTACTACCATGCTGTGCCAAATCCATGATCGTCCAACCCCCGCTGATCCCAGGGTCAAGGTCAAATACTTAGTCTCTTTACAAAACTTAACATCAGAGAAATATTGTTATAACTTCTATTTCCTTCATCTAAAATGCTTAAAATTTCACACATACATTCCTGTAAGGTTCTACTACCATGCTGTGCCAAATCCACGACCGTCCAACCCCCGCTGATCCCAAGGTCAAGGTCAAATACTTAGTCTCTTTACAAAACTTAACATCAGAGAAATAAGTTATAACTTCTATTTCCTTCATTGAAAATTCTTAATATTTCACTTGTGCATTCCTCTAAGGTTGTACTATCATGCTGTGACAAATCTACGACCGTCCAACCCCCGCTGATCCCAAGGTCAAGGTCACATACTTAGTCTCTTTGCAAAACTTAACATCAGAGAAATAAGTTATAACTTCTATTTCTTTCATTGCAAATTCTTAATATTTCACTTGTGCATTCCTCTAAGGTTGTACTATCATGCTGTGACAAATCTACGACCGTCCAACCCCCGCTGATCTCGAGGTCAAGGTCACATACTTAGTCTCTTTACAAAACTTAACATCTGAGAAATCGGTTATAACTTCTATTTCCTTGCTCGGATCTGCTTCACATTTCACACACACATTGCTCCAATGGACCTCTACCACCCTGTGACAAATTCACGTTCATGCCGCTCCCGCTAAGCCCAGAGTCAAGGTCACAAGCCCACACACTTGGAAATTTTTACATATTTTAGGGGTACCTGGGCCCACGCGGGGTGTATTCCGTAAGCCTCGCTTAATGACCAATCTAGTTATACCCCCGCAATGAGTTGTGGCGGGGTATACTGGAGTCAGTTTGTCCGTCCGTCCGTAAACTTAACATCAGAGAAATATTGTTATAATTTCTATTTCCTTCATCTAAAATGCTTAATATTTCACACATGCATTCCTGTAAGGCTCTACTACCATGCTGTGCCAAATCCACGACCGTCAAACCCCTGCTGATCCCAATGTCAGGTCAAGGTCAAATACATAGTCTCTTTACAAAACTTAACATGAGAGAAATATTGTTATAACTTCTATTTCCTTCATCTAAAATGCTTAATATTTCACTCGTGCATTCCTGTAAGGCTCTACTACCATGCTGTGCCAAATCCACGATCGTCAAACCCCCGCTGATCCCAATGTCAAGGTCAAATACTTAGTCTCTTTACAAAACTTAACATCAGAGAAATAAGTTATAACTTCTATTTCCTTCATTGAAAATTCTTATTATTTCACTTGTGCATTCCTCTAAGGTTGTACTATCATGCTGTGACAAATCTACGACCGTCCAAGCCCCGCTGATCCCAAGGTCAATGTCACATACTTAAGTCTCTTTATAAAACTTAACATTAGAGAAATATGTGATAACTTCTATTTCTTTCATTGAAAATTCTTAATATTTCATGCATGCATTCCTCTAAGGCTCTACTATCATGCTGTGACAAATTCCCGCTGATCTCGAGGTCAAGGTCACATACTTAGTCTCTTTACAAAACTTAACATCAGAGAAATCGGTTATTATGCCCCCGCCACCGAATGGTGAGGGGGGCATATAGTGTTACCGGCGTCCGTACGTACGTACGTAACATACGTACGAAACCTTAACGCTCGGGTAAATGGCTTATAATTTCTGTTTCCTTGCTCGGATCTGCTTGACATTTCACGCACGCATTGCTCCAATGGTCCTCTACCGCCCTGTGACAAATCCACATTCGTCCCGCCCCCGCTAAGCCCAGGGTCAAGGTCACAGACTTGGTGCGTTCGAAACCTTAACGCTGGGTAAATGCCTTATAATTTCTGTTTCCTTGCTCAGATCTGCTTCACATTTCACACACACATTGCTCCAATGGTCCTCTGCCACCCTGTGACAAATCCACATTTGTGCCGCCCCTGCTAAGACCAGGGTCAAGGTCACAGACTTGGTGCGTTCGAAACCTTAACGCTGGGTAAATGCCTTATAATTTCTGTTTCCTTGCTTGGATCTGCTTCACATTTCACACACGCATTGCTCCAATGGTCCTCTGCCACCCTTTTACCGCACGGCGGACGGGCGGCGGGAGCGGGCGGCTGAAGAAAAAGCGCATAGTTCGTGTACACAACTCCTCCGAAACTCTACACATATTGAAGATGTGCACCTTGGTGTTTTTATGCTGAAAAAATATTTGTTAACAAAAATATCACCTTTTTAACTTAGCCATTTTTTTCTACATTTTTCTATACAATTCTATATACGGTACAGAGTTTGTGTACACAACTCCTCCGAAACCGTTCAGTAGATCGTTCTGACACTATACACACATCTTCTACACATATTGAAGATGTGCACCTTGGTGTTTTTATGCCGAAAACATATTTTTTAACAAAAATATCACCTTTTTAACTTAGCCATTTTTTCTACATTTTTCTATACAATTCTATATACGGTACAGAGTTTGTGTACACAACTCCTCCGAAACCGTTCAGTAGATCGTTCTGAAACTATACACACGTCTTCTACACATATTGAAGATGTGCACCTTGGTGTTTTTATGCCGAAAAAATATTTTTTAACAAAAATATCACCTTTTTAACCTAGCCATTTTTATACGACCGTTTTTAAAAAAACGGTACGTATTATGTTTTACCGCACGGCGGGCGGGTGGCTGAAGAAAAAGCGCATAGTTCGTGTACACAACTCCTCCGAAACCGTTCAGTCGATCGATCTGAAACTGTACACACGTCTTCTACACATATTGAAGATGTGCACCTTGGTGTTTTTATGGCGAAAAAAGATTTTTTAACAAAAATATCGCCTTTTTAACTTAGCCATTTTTTCTTCATTTTTAGCCAGGTTTTTTTTAAAAAAATCCAGGCTATTGGTTGGATTGGCGAAAGCCGGGCGGGCGGGGCGGGTGGGCGGGCGTGGGGGGCGGGCGGCGTCCACAATCAATGTTAAGTTTTCGTGTTTGAGTCCATTTCTTTGTTACTGTACCACCTAGGACCACCAAACTTTCACAGCTTCATAATCAAAGGGTGCCCACCACATATCACTATCCAACATGTTACTTTTTTTTTAACTTGACCCATTTTTTCCGCGCAGTCGACTTAGCCATTTTCAATGTTAAGTTTTCGCGTTTACAATGTTAAGTTTTCGTGTTTAAGTCCATTTCTTTGGTACTGTACCACCTAGGACCACCAAACTTCACAGCTTCATAATCAAAGGGTGCCCACCACATATCACTATCCAACATGTTACTTTTTAGCCAGGTTTTTTGAAAAAAAATCCAGGCTATTGGATTGGCGAAAGCCGCGGCGGCGGGCGGGCGGCGTCCACAATCAATGTTAAGTTTTTCGTGTTTGAGTCCATTTTCTTTGTTACTGTACCACCTAGGACCACCAAAACTTTTCACACTTCATAATCAAGGGGTGCCCACCACATATCACTATCCAACATGTTCTTTTTTTTTACTTGACCCATTTTTTTCCGCGTAGTCGACTTAGCCATTTTCAATGTTAAGTTTTCGCGTTTACAATGTTAAGTTTTCGTGTTTAAGTCCATTTCTTTGGTACTGTACCACCTAGGACCACCAAACTTTCACAGCTTCATAATCTGGGGTACCCACCACATATCACTAATCCACCTATTACATCATGTTACTTTTTTTTTTAACTTCACCAATTTTTTCCGCTCAGTCAACTTAGACATTTTCAATGTTAAGTTTTCGCGTTTACAATGTTAAGTTTTCGTGTTTAAGTCCATTTATTTGGTACTGTACCACCTAGGAACAACCAAACTTTCACAGCTTCATAACCAAGGGGTGCCTACCACATACAACTATCCAACATGTGACCATTTTTTTACCTTCACCTATTATTTCTACGTAATTGACTTAGCCATTTTCAACGTTAACTTTTTAACGTACGTCTGGTTAAAGTTTTTTGGTTAAAACTTTTTCGTTATACTATATCTCTGCAACTGCTTCGCCCATTACCTTGAAACTTCACATGGGTGTTTATCATCATCCATATTTTCATTCTAACCCCCAACCGTGCGGCCCCTGTGCCCAATGTCAAGGTCAAATTACTTTGATTTTTTTTGTTAAAAGTTTTTTCCTTTACTATATCTCTGCAACTGCTTCACCCAATACCTTGATACTTCACATGGGTGTTTATCATCATTGTCGCACCTGCTTGCGGAAAGCGCGATCCTGTGCCCAATGTCAAGGTCAAATTACTTTGAATTTTTTTGTTAAATTTTTTTCGTGTACTATATCTCTGCAACTGCTTCACCCAATACCTTGATACTTCACATGGGTGTTTATCATCATTGTCGCACCTGCTTGCGGAAAGCGCGATCCTGTGCCCAATGTCAAGGTCAAATTACTTTGAATTTTTTTGTTAAAGTTTTTTTCCTGTACTATATCTCTGCAACTGCTTCACACCCAATACCTTGATACTTCACATGGTGTTTATCATCATTGTCGCACCTGCTTGCGGAAAACGCGATCCTGTGCCCAATGTCAAGGTCAAATTACTTTGAATTATTTGTTAAAGTTTTTTCGTGTACTATATCTCTGCAACTGCTTCACCCAATACCTTGATACTTCACATGGGTGTTTATCATCATTGTCGCACCTGCTTGCGGAAAGCGCGATCCTGTGCCCTATGTCAAGTTCAAATTACTTTGAATTTTTTTGTTAAAGTTTTTTTGTGTACTATATCTCTGCAACTGCTTCACCCAATACCTTGATACTTCACATGGGTGTTTATCATCATTGTACACCTGCTTGCGGAAAGCGCGATATCGTCGGCATTTTGGCATATGTCCGTCCGTTCGTCCGTGTGTCCGGTTAAAGTTTTTTGTTTTTTGGTTAAAGTTTTTTCCATCTACTATATCTATTTTTTTTTAGTGTCCATGCCTCGCCCCAAGGCGCGACATGCAGGCCACGGCCATCTAGTCTACAAAAAGTGGGTATAATTATGTTATCCAAGTGTCTATGCTTTGAAAAAACCTGGCCTTCGTGGCTTTGCCCTCGTTTCTTGTTTTTTAACTTGACCCATTTTTTCCGCGTAGTCGACTTAGCCATTTTCAATGTTAAGTTTTCGCGTTTACAATGTTAAGTTTTCGTGTGTTTAAGTCCATTTCTTTGGTACTGTACCACCTAGGACCACCAAACTTTCACAGCTTCATAATCAAGGGGTGCCTACCACATAGAACTATCCAACATGTGACCATTTTGTTACCTTCACCTATTATTTCTACGTAATTGACTTAGCCATTTTACAACGTTAACTTTTTAACGTACGTCTGGTTAAAGTTTTTTGGTTAAAACTTTTTCGTTATACTATATCTCTGCAACTGCTTCGCCCATTACCTTGAAAACTTCACATGGGTTGTTTATCATCATCCATATTTTCATTCTAACCCCCAACCGTGCGGCCCCTGTGCCCAATGTCAAGGTCAAATTACTTTGAATTGTTTTGTTAAAGTTTTTTCCTGTACTATATCTCTGCAACTGCTTCACCCAATACCTTGATACTTCACATGGGTGTTTATCATCATTGTCGCACCTGCTTGCGGAAAGCGCGATCCTGTGCCCAATGTCAAGGTCAAATTACTTTGAATTTTTTTGTTAAAGTTGTGTACTATCTCTGCAACTGCTTCACCCAATACCTTGATACTTCACATAGGTGTTTATCATCATTGTCGCACCTGCTTGCGGAAAGCGCGATCCTGTGCCCAATGTCAAGGTCATTACTTTGAATTTTTTTGTTAAAGTTTTTTTGTGTACTATATCTCTGCAACTGCTTCACCCAATACCTTGATACTTCAAATGGGTGTTTAACATCATTGTCGCACCTGCTTGCGGAAAGCGCGATCCTGTGCCCAATGTCAAGGTCAAATTACTTTGAATTTTTTTGTTAAAGTTTTTTTGTGTACATAATTCTCTGCAACTGCTTCACCCAATACCTTGATACTTCACAGGGTGTTTATCATCATTGTCGCACCTGCTTGCGGAGCGGAAAGCGCGATCCTGTGCCCAATGTCAAGGTCAAATTACTTTGAATTTTTTTGTTAAAGTTTTTTCCTGTACTATATCTCTGCAACTGCTTCACCCAATACCTTGATATTTCACATGGGTGTTTATCATCATTGTCGCACCTGCTTGCGGAAAGCGCGATCCTGTAATTTTTTTGTTAAAGTTTTTTTGTGTACTATATCTCTGCAACTGCTTCACCCAATACCTTGATACTTCACATGGTTGTTTATCATCATTGTCGCACCTGCTTGCGGAAAGCGCGATCCTGTGCCCAATGTCAAGGTCAAATTACTTTGAATTTTTTTGTTAAATTTTTTTTGTTTTTTTTGTACTATATCTCTGCAAACGCTTCACCCAATACCTTCGATACTTCACAGGGTGTTTATCATCATGTCGCACCTGCTGCGGAAAGCGCGATCATGTCCCAATGTCATGGTATTACTTTGAATTTTTTTTGTTAAGTTTTTTTGTGTACTATCTGCAACTGCTTACCCATACCTTGTACTTCGTTTTTAACATAATGTCGCACCTGCTTGCGGAAAATGCGCGTCCCTAGTGCCCAATGTCAAGGTCAAATTACTTTGAATTTTTTTGTTAAAGTTTCTTTTTGTGTACTATATCTCTGCAACTGCTTCACCCAATACCTTGATATCATTCAAATGGGTGTTTAATCATCATTGTCGCATGCCTTGCGGGAAAGCGATCCTTTGCCAATGTCAAGGCAAATTACTTTGAATTTTTTTGTTAAAGTTTTTTTCCTGTACTATCTGCAACTGCTTCACCCAATTACCTTGATTTTTACTGGGTGTATCATTGTTCGACCTGCTTGCGGAAAGCGCGATCCTGTAATTTTTTTTTTTTTTGGTGTACTATACTCTGCAACTGCTTCACCCAATACCTTGTACTTCACATGGTTGTTTATCATCATTGTCGCACCTGCTTGCGGATAAAGCGCGATCCTGTGCCCAATGTCAAGGTCAAATTACTTTGAATTTTTTTGTTAAAAGTTTTTTTCCTGTACTATATTCTGCAACTGTTCACCCAATTACCTTGATATTTACATGGGTGTTTATCTCATTGTGCACCTGCTTTGGGATCTGTAATTTTTTTGTTAAAGTTTTTTTGTATTACTATATCACTGCAACTGTTCACCAATACCTTGATACTTCACCTGTTTATCACATTGCGCACCTGCTTGGGGAAGCGATCCGTGCCCAATGTCAAGGTCAAAATTACTTTGAATTTTTTTGTTAAAGTTTTTTTGTGTACTATATCTCTGCAACTGCTTCACCCAATACCTTGATACTTCACATGGGTGTTTATCATCATTGTCGCACCTGCTTGCGGAAAGCGCGATCCTGTGCCCAATGTCAAGGTCAAATTACTTTGAATTTTTTTGTTAAAGTTTTTTCCTGTACTATATCTCTGCAACTGCTTCACCCAATACCTTGATATTTCACATGGGTGTTTATCATCATTGTCGCACCTGCTTGCGGAAAGCGCGATCCTGTAATTTTTTTGTTAAAGTTTTTTTGTGTACTATATCTCTGCAACTGCTTCACCCAATACCTTGATACTTCACATGGTTGTTTATCATCATTGTCGCACCTGCTTGCGGAAAGCGCGATCCTGTGCCCAATGTCAAGGTCAAATTACTTTGAATTTTTTTGTTAAAGTTTTTTTGTGTACTATATCTCTGCAACTGCTTCACCCAATACCTTATACTTCATGGGTGTTTATCTTACCAAAATTGTCGCACCTCTTGCGGAAAAAAAAAAAAAGCGCGATCCCATGCCCATGTCAGGTTCATTACTTTTGAATTTTTTTTTGTTAAAGTTTTTTTATGTATATATCTGCAACTGCTTCACCCAAATACCTTGAAACTTCAAATGGTGTTTAAAACTCATTGTCGCACCTGCTTGCGGAAAGCGCGATCCTGTGGCCCAATGTCAAGGTCAAATACTTTGAAATTTTTTTTTAAATTTTTTTTTTGTACTATATCTCTGCAACTGCTTCACCCAATACCTTGATACTTCACATGGGGTGTTTATCTCAATTGTCGCACCTGCTTGCGGAAAGCGCATCCTGTCCCAATGTCAGGTCAAATTACTTTGAATTTTTTTGTTAAAGTTTTTTCCTGTACTATATCTCTGCAACTGCTATCACCCAATACCTTGATATTTCCACATGGGTGTTTATTCATCATTGGTCCGCACCCCTGCTTGCGGAAAAGCCAGCGATCCTGTAATTTTTTTGTTAAAGTTTTTTTGTGTGTACTACTATACTCTGCAACTTGCTTCACCCAATAACTTGATACTTCACATGTGTTTATCATCATTGTCGCACCTGCTGCGGAAAGCGCGATCATGTGCCCCAATGTCAAGGTCAAATTACTTTGAATTTTTTTGTTAAATTTTTTTCGTATACTATTTCTCTGCAACTGCTTCACCCAATACCTTCATACTTCACATAGGTGTTTATCATCATTGTCGCACCTGCTTGCGGAAAGCGCGATATCGTCGGCATTTTGGCATACGTCCGTCCGTTCGTCCGTGTGTCCGGTTAAAGTTTTTCCATCTACTATATCTATTTTTTTAGTGTCCATGCCTCGCCCCAAGGCGCGACATGCAGGCCACAGCCATCTAGTCTACAAAAAGTGGGTATAATTATGTTATCCAAGTGTCTATGCTTGGAAAAAACCTGGCCTTCGTGGCTTTGCCTCGTTTCTTGTTCTAATCATTTCTATATACGGTACAGAGTTTGTGTACACAACTCCTCCGAAACTGTTCAATCGATCGTTCTGAAACTATACACACGTCTTCTACACATATTGAAGATGTGCACCTTGGTGTTTTTATGCCGAAAACCTATTTTTTAACAAAAATATCACCTTTTTAACTTAGCCATTTTTTCTACATTATTGTATCCAATTCCCTATCATTTCTACTTTACACTCTACTTTTCTATCTCTGCCTAAATTAGTATACATGTTTAGCACAACGAGATGAAGAAATAATGCTATAGACTTTCAAATTCTCATTAATGTTTCTTGCCTTGGTGACAGCTTCACATTTCTGCATCTTCGCTGTTTGGCCCATATTTGACGGGCGTATTTTGTGACTTGCGGCACTCTTGTTAGTACTATCAAATGCCTTGGCGGAAGCGACATGCGGGCCGCGGCCATCTTGTGTTAATATTTGGCCACAATGTGTGTCTAGAGATGATGCTTTGTTTTGCATATGACCCACGTCCGGCCACCCACGGTCAAGTTCACTCAGGACTTATAAATGTTCACCTTTTTTATACGCCCGTTTGAAAAAACGGGACGTGTTAGGTATTCATCAAGGGTTTTAGCTTGACTATTCGAAGAATAGTTAGAGCTTATGTTGGCACCCCGGCGTCGGCGTCACCGTCACGCCTTGGTTAAGGTTTTTAGTCAAGCTTGTATATGGAATACTACTGGCCCTACTACACCCACCATACTTGGACAACTTCATCTCCTAGTGATGTACATCAATAACCCATGATCTATGTTTGACCTTGACCTACATTTTTCCTCTTGAATTACTTAGTTAATTCCCCTTGGTTAAGGTTTTTAGTCAACCTTGGTTTAGGTTTTTAGTCAAGCTTGTAACTAAGTAATTCAAGGTTAAATGTAGGTCAAGGTCAAATATAGGTCAGGGGTTGTTGATGTACATCACTAGGAGATGAAGTTGTCCAAGTACGGTGGGTGTAGGGCCAGGAGTATTCCATATACCGGTGATTCTATATTTTATGTACATCTGGTGTCCCGGTGTAATTTACTGACAAATCACACAATTTATAAGTAAACAATATTTTTTTCAGTAAAGAAACTATGTATATCATATACCAATCCATTAAGAAAACAGTATTTACACTTCTTGTTATGTGTGTTTAGTTATTATTTTCTGTTGTTGGCATACGTGTGGTGCACCAAATGGGCATGTCCCGGTCATCAATCAGCACAGTTTACAAGCCCGTAATTCTCAAATTTTGTACATTTGTACTTTACTATACATTGCATCTGAATTAAAATAGTTTAACATTTACATTAAACTTATTCTGCAATAAATTTGCCTTTTGTTGTGAAAAATACTGACGTTAATGTATCTGTCCCGAGAAATCGAATCATTACTGTTACGCTGAACAAAAAATGTAAAATCAGAGTAACCTCCCTTTCCTACCCTCAGCTACTAATGCAATGAACACTGTTTATGCGCGCGCAATTTATAAATAAACACGGTGCTAACACAACTTAAGTCATTGCCGAGAACGAGGCCGGTCTGTATTCATCATTACCGTTCGGGGTTTATACACGTCCATATGTATGTAGGTCGGCTGAAACCAAAAAGGGTGGATAGACACACTTACAACGTTGTATTTGCATATTCTACCTTCATTATGCGTTGTATACAGAGGGGTGTAAATTGGGAAATTTTAAAGAAAAATCATTACCGTTACAGTCATTTCCGTTACAAAATTGTGTAACGGTAATGACGATCGTGTAACAGCAATGATAAATTACCATACTAATCAGTCAGTTCATGCGTCAATTAGATATAAACCATGTCCCATTAGTTGTCGGTCAGTAATGGCACATTATTCAGACCTACAACATTTATATATCAGGATTTAATTAGTAAAAGCTCTGGAACAACAAAAAACAGACACAGCTTCGATGAGTGTGGGTTTCTATTGGCAATCACATTAAAAGTAAACATTAACTTGAAGTTATATTGTACAGCATATGAAAAGTATAAATATATTTGTTATATATGCTGTATTAGTATTTTAAATAAATGGAGAGTCATTACCGTTACATTTTGTCATTACCGTTACATAAATCATTTCCATTACGCCCATATTTTTGGAGGCTGTGCTATTAATTAAATGTAGCCTTATAACGATGTTTGGTACATGTGGTAGAACACGGCATTCTGTAACATGCCAACCTATTTTGAATTGTTTAACTTTACTGATTCGTATTAAATAAATGTTGTTGTGTTACCATAAATGAGAAAGTCCACCACTACTAAATTGCTCTGTTTCAAACTAATACAATTAGCTTACCATATTCTTGACACTTTTCTTAATAGATGCCCCTTGTACATGGAATACTATTGTGCATACTGACACCATACTTGGACAACCTTTTCTCATAGGGATGTACATCAATAACCCCTGATCTATATTTGACCTTGACCTACATTTCCTCTTGAATTACTTACTTAATTCTCCTTGGTTATGGTTTTTAGTCAAGCTTGTAGATGGAATACTCCTGGCCCTACATCAACCATACTTCATCTCCTAGTGATGTACATCAATAATCCCTGACCTATATTTGACCTTCACCTACTTTTATCCTTGGATTACTTAGTTATTTCCCCTTGGTTAAGGTTTTTAGTCAAGCTTTTATATGGAATACTCCTGGGCCTACAGCAACCATACTTGGAAAACTTTATCTCCTAGTGATGTACATCAATAACCCCTGACCTATATCTGACATTGACCTCCATTTAACCTTGAATTACTTACTTAATTTCCCTTGGTTAAGGTTTTTAGTCAACCTTTGTTAAGGTTTTTATGCAGGCCACGGCCACCTTGTTTGTCAAGCTATGTGTACATCGACAACCCTCGTTGTCGAGCTATACTGTTCACCTACAGCTCTTGTTAATGTTCGCACTCTGTATCCTTGTCCATGCAATAACTCAAGTTCTACTTGACCGATCCTAACCAAATTTGGTTTACATGTTTATCATGTCAAGATGAGTTAATTCCCCTTGTTGACTGGCCTTGCCTCGACGGGCATATATTGTGACCTTCGGCACTCTTGTTATACCCCCTGCAACGAGTTGTGGGGGGGTATACTGGAGTCAGGTTGTCCGTCCGTCCGTCCGTCCGTGCGTCCGTGCGTCCATAAACTTAACATCAGAGAAATATTGTTATAACTTCTATTTCCTTCATCTAAAATGCTTGATATTTCACACATGCATTCCTGTAAGGCTCTACTACCATGCTGTGCCAAATCCACGACCGTCCAACCCCCGCAGATCCCAAGGTCAAGGTCAAATACTTAGTCCATAAACTTAACATCAGAGAAATATTGTTATAACTTCTATTTCCTTCATCTAAAATGCTTAATCTTTCACACATGCATTCCTGTAAGGCTCTACTACCATGCTGTGCCAAATCCACGACCGTCCACCCCCGCAGATCCCAAGGTCAAGGTCAAATACTTAGTCTCTTTACAAAACTTAACATCAGAGAAATATTGTTATAACTTCTATTTCCATCATCTAAAATGCTTAATATTTCACACATGCATTCCTGTAAGGCTCTACTACCATGCTGTGCCAAATCCACGACCGTCCAACCCCCGCAGATCCCAAGGTCAAGGTCAAATACTTAGTCTCTTTACAAAACTTAACATCAGAGAAATATTGTTCTAACTTCTATTTCCTTCATCTAAAATGCTTAATATTTCACACATGCATTCCTGTAAGGCTCTACTACCATGCTGTGCCAAATCCACGACCGTCCAACCCCCAACGATGATCCCCAAGGTCAAGGTCAAATACTTAGTCTCTTTACAAAACTTAACATCAGAGAAATATTGTTCTAACTTCTATTTCCTTCATCTAAAATTCTTAATATTTCACACATGTATTCCTGTAAGGCTCTAATACCATGCTGTGCCAAATCCATGACCGTCCAACCCCCACTGATCCCAATGTCAAGGTCAAATACTTAGTCTCTTTACAAAACTTAACATCAGAGAAATAAGTTATAACTTCTATTTCCTTCATTGAAAATTCTTATTATTTCACTCACTCACTCCTCTAAGGTTGTACTATCATGCTGTGACAAATCTACGACTGTCCAACCCCCGCTGATCCCAAGGTCAAGGTCACACATACTTAGTCTCTTTACAAAACTTAACATCAGAGAAATATGTTATAACTTCTATTTCTTTCATTGAAAATTCTTAATATTTCATATGCTGTGACAAATCCCGGCTGATCTCGAGGTCAACGTCACATACATACCGTATAACCTCGAATTAACGCCCCCCCCTCCTAATAAACGCCCCCCCCCCCCCCCCCCCCCCCCCCCCCCCCACCACAAATAAAAAAAAAACAAACAATTTACCAATGACCGCCAATTTCAAACACAAATAATCCTTAAATCCTTATTTGTGTTTGAAATTGGCGGTCCTTGGTAATTTTTTATTTTTTTTTACTGGCTAATAAACGCCCCCCCTTTTGTAAAATGTAACGCCTCCAGGGGCGTTAATTCGAGGTTATACGGTAGTCTCTTTACAAAACTTAACATCAGAGAAATCGGTTATACATGTAACTTCTATTTCCTTGCTCGGATCTGCTTCACATTTCACACACTCATTGCTCCAATGGACCTCTACCACCCTGTGACGTTCACGTTCATGCCGCTCGCGCTAATCCCAGAGTCAAGGTCACAAGCCCACACACTTGGAAATTTTTACATATTTTAGGGGTACCTGGGCCCACGCGGGGGGTATTCCATAAGCCTCGCTTACTGACCAATCTAGTTATACCCACTTTTTTTGTAAAAAAAAACGGGTATATTGTTTTCGTCACGGGTGTCCGTCCGTCCGTACGTCCGTACAGTAGCCTACGTCGCTCAAAAACACACCTCTCACGCACGGTCACCGTCCTCATTGTAACTCGAAAAACTTTTTCACCTCTATACCTACCGCGCCTGATATTTGGTATGTAGCTTCGTTATCATGTGCAGATGCGCAAAGTGAATGAATTTGGATTTTTGATCCGACCCTCCATCATGGATTATCTCCCCCTTTCGGACTCACAATTCCATTTTTTCCTTGTAACTCGAAAAACTTTTTCACCTTCATACCTACGCGCCTCATATTTGCTATGTAGCTTCGTTATCATGTGCAGATGCGCAAAGTGAATTCGGATTTTTGATCCGACCCTCCATCATGGATTATCTCCCCCTTTCGGACTCACAATTTCCCATTTTTTCCTTGTAACTCGAAAACTTTTTCACCTTCATACCTACGCTCCTGATATTTGGTATGTAGCTTCGTTATCATGTGCAGATGCGCAAAGTGAATTCGGATTTTGGATCCGACCCTCCTCATGGATTATCTCCCCCCTTTCGGACTCACAATTTCCCTTTCCCATTTTTTCCTTGTAACTCGAAAAACTTTTTCACCTTCATACCTACGCGCCTGATATTTGGTATGTAGCTTCGTTATCATGTGCAGATGCGCAAAGTGAATTCGGATTTTTGATCCGACCCTCCATCATGGATTATCTCCCCCTTTCGGACTCAGAATTTCCCTATTTTTCATTGTAAGTCGAAAAACTTTCTCACCTTAATACCTACATTTCTGATATTTGATATGTAGCTTCGTTATGATGTGCAAAGTGAATTCCGATTTTTGATCGGACCTTCCATCATGGATTATCTCCCCCTTTCGGACTTAGAATTTCACTATTTTTCCTCGTAGGTCGAAAACCTTTTTCACCTTAATACCTACGCGTCTGATATTTGGTTCGTAGCTTCGTTTTGATGTGCTGATGCGCAAAGTGAATTCGGATTTTTTATCCGACCCTCCATCATGGATTACCTCCCCCTTTCGGACTTAGCATTTGGGGAAAGTGGGTATATTGCGATGGCGCGCCATCGACTTTTTCTAGTTTGTAATGCAAATGCGTTAAAAGTTTTTGTTTGTTGATTCAATAACTTATGAACCGCTTCACTGATTTTGATAATATTTGGCCACAATGTGTGTCTACGGATGGTGCTATGTTTTGCATTCGACCCACGTCTGACTTATGTTATTTTATTTTTATTATCGAGGCTGCCAGCGAGGGGATTTGCATCATAATAACGATGCCCTTGTTAAAACTTGATCAGGCTGTATGAGGTTGCTAGATGTTAATCTATACTGGGAAAACTTAATAAACCCCAGTTTGTCATAAATGATCCTCATCGAGATGGTTCAAATGAGTGGTCACAACGTATACTTTCATTGACAAATAACAAAAATAATTAATAATTTTGATACCCGTAAAGGTGTATTCCGAAAGGAATGGGTTAATTCAATGTTTTCGAGCTCAATTCACCATTTACGGTATCTGGGAAATTGATTACCTTGAGGATGGTACTTATTTTTTAAATAGCATGTTTCTCCTATTGATGTTCATTTTACATTATTCCAGCTGCCGCTTATAAAAGCATTCGCCATTCTGAAGAAGTGCTCTGCAGATGTTAATGTAGAGTTTGGGCTGCCTCCCAACATAGCAACTGCCATCAAAACTGCTGCACAAGAGGTAACTACACTTGGACCCTCATCTGATATGTGTCTGTGACTGGAGAAATGAGACTCATGGGATATGTGACCAGTATAGCTCCTGATCAAATAGCACACTCCTGTAGCCTGATAACAATCTATATTGATTGTTAGAAGCATGGCATGTGTTTCATTGATTGAATGGTGAAATGTGCAGATCCTGATCAGACTGTGCGGCTGCAGTGCATTGCACAGGCTGATCTGGATCTGCACTGGTCTCAAAACCCATAAGGCTCATTTCTCCAGTCACAACGTTCCCACTTATATCCAGGCTTATTGCCTTTTAAAACCAGTGAGGAGCCATACCAGCCAGCATAACGTCAGTCGTATCAAGGACACCATTGGTTACCATTCAATCAACACAATATCCAAGATGGGATGTAGATATCGAAGTTATTTCAATTAAGACATTTTATTGCACTCACAGAATGTGTGCATTTATGACCTGTGCAGTACTATCTAATACATATGTAGATAGATAATCTAAGGACAGTTGCAGGAATAATTCTCTTTCTGTTCTGCAATGTCTTTGTTGCCTAACAAAGACATTGATCTGTATGAGGCAGTATGAGTATTCTGTAGTGACGCTGGTAAAATAACTCAGTAAGCTGCTTTTTGTCGTGACACGTCAAATAGCATCAGAAAGGGGGTTACATATGTACCCGAAAAATGTTTGGGGTACATATACGGTAGTCGCCACCCTGTCTGTCGGTCCGTCCGTCTATCCGAGATTTCCGTTAATAATTTTGGGTACCTACTTTCTCTGTTATCCTATTAAGTCACATTGGCTTGAAACTTCATATGCTTATTAGTCATCATCCATATTTGCATTCTGTTGCCCACTCATGTGACGTGGGTGGCAGGTGGGAGCACGCGATGGGTAATTTAACGATCGGGGTTCATCCTTACCGGAATCCCGACTGGAGACCTGGTTTGGCCCTCACATACGTCTTTGGCATTTTGTATGTGACAGTTGAATCTGGTTATACCCCTTATGTGAGTATTACGATATTCGTAATCCTATTTTAGGGGAAGGGGCCAAGTGACTTTGGTGTGGTATGGACCTGGCACCAGGTCAGGTTATTCCAATTTCAGGGCTGAATATATTTGTTCTCGATGTAAATATTCCGTTCTGATTTTGGGATTTTCCCCCCAATGCAGCAGGTTAAAATGGGATCGAACCCGTTTGCCCGGCCTTACATGACCTTAGCTGTTGATAGGCCGTTAAACACTAATAAACAAACAAACAAACACTCATGTGACACCAGTGCCCACTGTCAAGGTGAAATGAAGTTTTATTTTGTGTTGAAGTTTTTGAGTGGTACGTCCGTCACACAGGTTGATGTAGCGGACCGAGTTCTATAAATACATTAAATATGCCTAAAAGCATCACTGAATGAAAAGAAATAAGCTAAACAATTTTTTTTGCTCCCTCCATAGAGACATCTTGTTTGCGATTGTAACAAGGAGAAATGTCTAAGTGCAATTTCACAGATGTAGATATCAGTAGCTGATTTCATCAAAATTGCAAAGTATACTTATCCAGCAAAGTAAAAGTATGCAGAATTATTATACTGAATTTATTACATTATCACAGCCAAAATGGGCTGTGATAATGTAATAAATTCAGTATAATAAAAATTAATAAATTTATCCTTAAATTGAAAATTTCTCCCTCAAAGTGTACTTAGCAAGATAAGTAAGTATACTTTGCAATTTTGGTGAAATCGGCTACTGATCATGGCTCGTGCTTACAAAACTACTCTCATGCTAAAACTTACAAATTTAATTGCTGATGCTGAGCTGTTCCCCAACTATGATTTTGAGTGTGAATTTGGACAACATGCTCAGAATGATTTACAAGTACGATCCCATTGCAAAACTTTCTGAGCATATATTCATGCTCGAAAGCATAACTTCATTGATAGAGGCTCAGCTGTTCTCAATCTTGGCCAACCAAGCGTCATGATTTAGATTTTTGAGAACATATTAAAAAGTATTATGCCATCAAATATTTCTCAGAATGTACACAACTTTCATGCTCGAAATTAGAAGTTTGATTTGTAGAGATTGAGATACTCATTTTCAGCCAATCAGACTGCTTGTTTTCTTTCATTCGAATACGAATTTGGAGAATATGTTCAGAATGATTTATAAACACGTTCCCAGAGTATGATGATTTGCATCACAGGTGAATTTGACCTGTGAAAAACTGCCAATTAAAAAATCCCATTACCCCACCCACATGGATGTGTACTTCCAGGTGGGTGGGGTAATGAGCTATTTTTTAATGAGATCCGAGTCTAGGGATGGGCTGTGACTTCCAATTCGGAGATTGTGGGTTCAAACCTCACCTAGGGCAAAAAAATACTTTCATAGTATTTCCAACCCACTGGTCTGTCGGATGAGACTTTAAACTGTGGTCCCGTCTCTATATGACCTTAGATGTTGCTGGGACATTAAACCCTTTCACTTTCCACTTCCACCTGTGATTTGCATCAATGTACAGGTGATAGACGGGAAGCATGACGACCATTTCCCGCTGGTGATCTGGCAGACCGGGTCGGGCACACAGAGCAACATGAACATGAACGAGGTGCTCAGTAACCGCGCCATCGAGATCCTGGGTGGCCAGCTCGGCAGTAAGACGCCTGTACATCCGAATGACCACGTAAACATGTGTCAGGTGTGTTCCATATAAGCATGTGTCCTTTGTGTTCCACGTAAGCATGTGTCAGGTGTGTTCCACATAAGCACGTTACACGTAAACAAGAGTCAGGTTTGTTCCAAATAAACATGTGTCAGGTGTGTTCTGTCAATCTGTGGGCAAGACACCCTTACATCCTCATGGCCATGTAAATTCTCTCTGGTGTGTTCAGTCGAAATGACCCTGTAAACATATAATGTACCAGTTTAGCTATGGTACTGAGTGAAAATATGGTACAGGTGTGTTGACTACTTGGGAATGAAATTTGAATGTCATATTTCAAAGATCAAATATTCTTAATAGTTAACCTCATTTTTAGCTCGACTATTCAAAGAATAGTTAGAGCTTATGTAGTCACCCCGGCGTTGGCGTCACCGTCACACTTTGGTTAAGGTTTTTAGTCAAGCTTGTATATGGAATACTCCTGGCCCTACACCCACCATACTTGGACATCTTCATCTCCTAGTGATGTACATCAACAACCCCTGACCTTATTTGACCTACATTTAACCTTGAATTACTTAGTTAATTCCCCTTGGTTAAGGTTTTTAGTCAACCTTGGTTAAGGTTTTTAGTCAAGTTTGTACATGGTATACTATTGTGCATACATACACCATACTTGGACAACATTTTCTCATAGGGATGTACATCAATAACCCCTGATCTTTATTTGACCTTGACCTACATTTCCTCTTGAATTACTTAGTTAATTCCCCTTGGTTAAGGTTTTTAGTCAAGCTTGTAGATGGAATACTCCTGGCCTTACACCAGCCATACTTGGACAACTTCATCTCCTAGTGATGTACATCAACAACCCCTGACATATATTTGACCTTGACCTACATTTAACCTTGAATTACTTAGTTAATTCCCCTTGGTTAAGGTTTTTAGTCAACCTTTGTTAAGGTTTTTGTCGCACCTGCTTTAGCGGAGGCGCGACTATAGTCGGCGCTTTTTCCATCGTCGTCCGCGTCGTCCGGTTTTTTTGTAAGGAAAATGCGTTAAAGTTATTGTTTTTTCACAATATCTCTTTAACCCCTTGCTAGACTTTGATAATATTTCACATCAATGTTTGTCTAGGGATGATGCTTCATTACGCACACCCCCACATCCAAATTCTCAAGGTCAAGGTCATTTATTTACTTGTAATGTTCACCAGTTTTGTAACAGAAATGCGTTAAAGTTATTGTTTTTATGCCCCCGCCACCGAATGGTGAGGGGGGCATATAGTGTTACTGGCGTCCGTACGTATGTCCCGAAATCTTAACGCTGGGTAAATGGCTTATAATTTCTGTTTCCTTGCTCGGATCTGCTTCACATTTCACACACGCATTGCTCCAATGGTCCTCTACCGCCCTGTGACAAATCCACATTCGTCCCGCCCCCGCTAAGCCCAGGGCCAAGGTCACAGACTTGGTGCGTTCGAAACCTTAACGCTGGGTAAATGGCTTATAATTTCGCTTTCCTTGCTCGGATCTGCTTCACATTTCACACACGCATTGCTCCAATAGTCCTCTACCACCCTGTGACAAATCCACATTCTTCCCGCCCCCGTTAAGCCCAGGGTGAAGGTAACAGTCTTGGTGTGTTCGAAACCTTAACGCTCGGGTAAATGGCTTATAATTTCTGTTTCCTTACTCGGATCTGCTTCACATTTCACACACACATTGCTCCAATGGTCCGCTACCGCCCTGTGACAAATTCACATTCGTCCCGCCCCCGCTAAGCCCAGGGTCAAGGTCACAGACTTGGTGCATTCCAAACCTTAACGCTTTGGTAAATGGCTTGTAATTTCTGTGTCCTTGATCGGATCTGCGTCACATTTCTCACACGCATTGCTCCAATGGTCCTCTACCACCCTGTGGCAAATACACATTCGTCCTGCCCCCGCTAAGCCTAGGGTCAAGGTCACAGACTTGGTGCTTTTGAACCTTAACGCTGGGTAAATGGCTTATAATTTCTGTTTCCTTGCTCGGATCTGCTTCACATTTCACACACGCATTGCTCCAATGGTCCTCTACCGCCCTGTGATAAATCCACATTCATCCCGCCCCTGCTAAGTCCAGGGTCAAGGTCACAGACATGGTGCGTTCGAAACCTTAACGCTCGGGTAAATGGCTTATAATTTCTGTTTCCTTGCTCGGATCTGCTTCACATTTCACACACGCATTTCTCCAATGGTCCTCTACCGCCCTGTGATAAATCCACATTCGTCCCGCCCCTGCTAAGTCCAGGGTCAAGGTCACAGACATGGTGCGTTCGAAACCTTAACGCTCGGGTAAATGGCTTATAATTTCTGTTTCCTTGCTCGGATCTGCTTCACATTTCACACACGCATTTCTCCAATGGTCCTCTACCGCCCTGTGACAAATCCACATTCGTCCCGCCCACGCTAAGCCCTGGGTCAAGCTCACAGACTTGGTGCATTCAAAACCTTAACGCTCGGGTAAATGGCTTATAATCAAATATGCCTCGTTTTCTTTGGTTGCCAGCGGGGGCATTCGTGTGCCGACAGGCCACATTTCTAGTTTCACAATATTTCTTTAACCCCTTGCCAGACTTTGATACTATTTCACATCAATGTTTGTCTAGGGATGATGCTTCATTACGCACACCTCCACATCCAAATTCTCAAGGTCAAGGTCATTTATTTACTTTTAATGTTCACCGGTTTTGTAACAGAAATGCGTTAAAGTTATTGTTTTTTCACAATATCTCTTTAACCCCTTGCCACACTTTGATAATATTTCACATCAATGTTTATCTAGGGATGATGCTTCATTACGCACACCCCCACATCCAAATTCTCAAGGTCAACGTCATTTATTGACTTGTAATGACTAATGTTCACCGGTTTTGTAACAGAAATGCGTTAAAGTTATTGTTTTTTCACAATATCTTTAATCCCTTGCCAGACTTTGATAATATTTCACATCAATGTTTGTCTAGGGATGATGCTTCATTACGCACACCCCCACATCCAAATTCTCAAGGTCATTTATTTACTTTTAAGGTTCATTGGTTTTGTAACAGAAATGCGTTAAAGTTATTGTTTTTTCACAATATCTCTTTAATCCCTTGCCAGACTTTGATAATATTTCACATCAATGTTTGTCTAGGGATGATGCTTCATTACACACACCCCTACATCCAAATTCTGAAGGTCAAGGTCATTTATTTACTTTTAATGTTCACCGGTTTTGTAACAGAAATGCGTTAGTTATTGTTTTTCACAATATCTCTTTAACCCCTTGCCAGACTTTGATAATATTTCATATCAATGTGTGTCTACGGATGATGCTTCATTACGCACACCCCCACATCCCAATTCTGAAAGTCAAGGTCATTTATTTACTTTTATTGTTCACCGGTTTTGTAACAGAAATGCGTTAAAGTTATTGTTTTTTCACAATATCTCTTTAATCCCTTGCCAGACTTTGATAATATTTCACATCAATGTTTGTCTAGGGATGATACTTCATTACGCACACCCCCACATCCAAATTCTCAAGGTCATTTATTTACTTTTAAGGTTCACTGGTTTTGTAACAGAAATGCGTTAAAGTTATTGTTTTTTCACAATATCTCTTTAATCCCTTGCCAGACTTTGATAATATTTCACATCAATGTTTGTCTAGGGATGATGCTTCACTACACACACCCCCACATCCAAATTCTGAAGGTCAAGGTCATTTATTTACTTTTAACGTTCACCGGTTTTGTAACAGAAATGCGTTAGTTATTGTTTTTTCACAATATCTCTTGCCAGACTTTGATAATATTTCACATCAATGTTTGTCTAGGGATGATGCTTCATTACACACACCCACACATCCAAATTCTCAAGGTCAAGGTCATTTATTTACTTGTAATGTTCATGGTCAAATGCCTCGGCAGGCGCGATACCGCTTTCGTGGTGGAATTCTTGTTAGTCAAGCTTGTAGATGGAATACTCCTGGCCCTACACCAACCATACTTGGACAACTTCATCTCCTAGTAATGTACATCAACAACCCCTGACCTATATTTGACCTTGAATTACTTAGTTAATTATACCCCCACAAACAAAGTTTGAGGGGTATATAGGAGTCAGCTTGTCGTTCGGTCTGTCGGTCTGTTGGAAATTCCCTTCCGCTCTATATCTTCTACACCCATTTATGGATTATCAAATGGCTTGGCACAAATGTTTCTTATGATGAGAAGGTGTGTCGCGATCAATAACCACACACCTACGTCCAAGGTCAAGGTCACAGTTGAAGGTCAAAGGTCAAACATATTGAAATTCCCTTCCGCTCTATATCTTCTACACCGATGCATGGATTATCAAATGGCTTGGCACAAATGTTTCTCATGATGAGAAGGTGTGTCGTGATCAATAACCACGCACCTACGTACAAGGTCAAGGTCACAGTTGAAGGTCAAAGTTCAAACCTATCGAAATTCCCTTCCGCTCTATATCTTCTACACCGATCCATGGATTATCAAATGGCTTGGTACAAATGTTTCTCATGATGAGAAGGTGCGTCGCGATCAATAACCACGCACCTACGTCCAAGGTCAAGGTCACAGTTGAAGGTCAAAGGTCAAACCTATTGAAATTCCCTTCCGCTCTATATCTTCTACACCGATGCATGGATTATCACACTATGCCCGCCCCATGCAGGCACCGGGGCGGGATCAACTGATCCTGAGAATAGTGCTGCAGTAGCCATTGCTTGTCGTAAAAGGTGACTAAACTGGCTTAACGATTGTGTTCATACTTTCCGGAACCCACTATACCGGATTTGGCCCTCATGTACATTTTTGGCTTTCTTGTATGTGAGAGTTGAGTCAGGCTATGCCCCATATATAAAAATAAGATTAGCGCTAATCCTATTACTTTTAGGGGATGGGATAAATGATGCTGGTGTGGCGAGGGCCTGGCACCAGATCAGGTTGTTCTAATTTCAGGACTGAATATATATTTTGATTGTAAATATTGAGTTCTGAAGTTGGGATTTACCCCCCTTGGACAGGTGGATATGGGACACGACCCCGTTGACCCGTCTGCGTGTAGACTCCCTGAGGCTTGTACCTCTATGTCAGAAAAGCGGACGTTAAACCCTATTCACTCACTCACTCACTCACACTATGCCCAGGGTCAAGGTCACAGACTTGATGCATTTGAAACCTTAACGCTCGGCTAAATGGCTTATAATCAAAAATGCCTCGTTTTCTTTGGCTGCCAGTGGGGGTATTCGTGTGCCGACAGGCCACATTTCTAGTTCCCATTGGTTAAGATTTTTAGTCAACCTTGGTTAAGGTTTTTAGGTCAAGCTTGTAGATGGAATACTATTGTGCATACAGACACCATACTTGGATAACATTTCATCTCATAGGGATATACATCAATAACCCCTGACCTATATTTTACCTTGACCTACATTTAACCTTGACTTACTTAGTTATTTCCCCTTGGTTAAGGTTTGTACTCAAACTTGGTTAAGGTTTATAGTCGAGCTTGTATATGGAATACTCCTGGGCCTACAGCAACCATACTTGGACAACTTCATCTGCTAGTGATGTACATCAATAATCCCTGACCTATATTTGACCTTGACCTTCTTTTACCCTTGGATTACTTAGTTATTTCCCCTTGATTAAGGTTTTAGTCAAGCTTGTATATGGAATACTCCTGGCCCTACACCCACCATACTTGGAAAACTTCATCTCCTAGTGATGTACATCAATAACCCCTGACCTATATCTGACATTGACCTACATTGAAACTTGAATTACTTAGTTAATTTCCCTTGATTAAGGTTTTTAGTCAACCAAGGTTTTTATGCGGGCTGCGGGCATCTTGTTTGTCAAGCTATGTGTACATCGACAACCCTCGTAATCGAGCTATGCTGTTCTCCTACAGCTCTTGTTAAATGCTGTCCCAACTACCTGTGTATACATATACTGTTAACAGTCTGAAATGAGGCAACCAGTGTAGACCCAGACCAACATATGCATCTGTGTCAGAGTTTATGCCATCTCAAGAGACATTGACATTGTATTGACGTACTATTTTGTGAAGAACAATTAAGCATATTCATATTTTTTCAAAGGTACAAGGATAGTTTGTAATTTGCTGACAAATATCATTGACCTGACTACATTTCAGTCAGCCTTTCAGACAAATCCACCATTCATATTGTCATTGTACTTGTACCAATATTTCAGAGTTCTAATGACACATTTCCTACAGCGATGCATGTGGCTGTTGCCATGGAGATCAATCAGCGGCTATTGCCAGGGTTACAGAAACTACACAACTGCCTGCTGGCCAAATCAGAAGAATTCAAGGATATTGTGAAAATTGGTCGTACCCATTTACAGGTAACCATTGGCATGTTTCTTGTTTGGGCCCACGTGTAGAGTGGACATCACATATTTGAGTTGGCAAAACTGAAAAATTGAACCTTAAAATGTCATGTAGTGTAATCAGTTCCTATTGTATTGGCTATTCAGGCACTGGGTGTCTTTGAGCAAAAACATAAATCCTAATGGACCATTTATTGGATGCAACATCATAGCAAATGGGACTGTATATTTCCAAGCAGCGTAACCCTAGCTCGACCTGTGTATCCACCTAGTCTATATCAGGATTATATTGGTGGCAATTCAGTCAATTGGGCATTGTGTATGCTGTATGACTTGTATACTTGCTTATCACGATATAAAATCATCTCTAATGTTACAAGATACCTTTTTCTCAGCCGGCTGCCCATTTGTAGGATGCGACTCCCCTGACACTGGGTCAGGAGTTTGGCGGGTATGTGCAACAGGTGGCGTACGCGATGTCCAGGGTCAAGGACACGCTGCCCCGTCTGTACCAGCTGGCAGCTGGGGGAACCGCAGTGGGAACTGGCCTCAACACACGTGTTGGATTCGCAGAGAAAGTCGCCAAAACTATTGCCAGCTATACAGGTATGAATGGTTATTGATATATCTGGATGTGACTTGATCTAGTAACACAAGTCTGATCTGGTCTACACGGGTCACAAATGCCATAAGCCCTATTTTCAGTCTGACACAGCCTCATATATAAAGAAGTTACATTATGTGTCATATGTGATTTTTTATGCCCCCGCCACCGAATCAATCGTGAGGGGGCATAATTATAGTGTTACCGGCGTCCGTATGTCGCATTTACTTTCATGTCGTTACTGCATATTTCACACATATTCCTCTGATGATAGTCTACCATCATAAGACAAATTTGCAATTGCCCCACCCCCTCCCTCCCCCCGTCTACCATCATAAGACAAATTTGCAATTGCCCCACCCCCTTCCTCCCCCCGTCTACCATCATAAGACAAATTTGCAATTGCCCCACCCCCTCCCTCCCCCCGTCTACCATCATAAGACAAATTTGCAATCGCCCCACCACCTCCCTCCCACCCCCACCCCCCCCCCCCCCCCCCCCCTCCTCCCCCAGGGTTTAACGCTCAGGTAAATGGCTTATAATTTCTCTTTTCTTGCTCGGATCTGCTTCACATTTCACTCATTTACACTGCCTGGCCCTAAATGATACTCTTTTGTGTTGGTGGGCCGTTAAGCACCATTCCATTCATATTTCACACAGGCATTACTCCAATGGTCCTCTACTAGCGGGGCAGATAACAGCAATATTTGATAGGAATCGTGCAAATGATGATACAAGCATCAACTTTGGCACACTTGTTCTCCAAGTCATACTAATCAAATCTGCCCAACTAGCCAACTGAAAATCCAAGATGGCGGCCATTTTTAGCTCGACTATTCGAAGAATAAGTAGAGCTTATGTTGTCACCCCGGCGTCGGCGTCACCGTCACGCCTTGGTTAAGGTTTTTAGTCAAGCTTGTATATGGAATACTACTGGCCCTACACCCACCATACTTGGACAACTTCATCTCCTAGTGATGTACATCAATAACCCCTGATCTATATTTGACCTTGACCTACATTTCCTCTTGAATTACTTGGTTAATTCCCCTTGGTTACGGTTTTTAGTCAACCTTGGTTAAGGTTTTTAGTCAAGCTTGTATATGCAATACTACTGGCCCTACACCCACCATACTTGGACAACTTCATCTCCTAGTGATGCACATCAATAACCCCTCATCTATATTTGACCTTGACCTACATTTCCTCTTGAATTACTTACTTAATTCCCCTTGGTTAAGGTTTTTACTCAACCTTGGTTAAGGTTTTTTTTCAAGCTTGTACATTGAATACTATTGTGCATCCAGACACCATACTTCGACAACCTTTTCTCATAGGTACATGTATGTACATCAATAACCCCTGATCTATATTTGACCTTGACCTACATTTCCTCTTCAATTACTTACTTAATTCCTTTTGGTTAAGGTTTTTAGTCAACCTTCTATATGGAATACTACTGGCCCTACACCCACCATACTTGGACAACTTCATCTCCTAGTGATGTACATCAACAACCCCTGATCTATATTTGACCTTGACCTACATTTCCTCTTGAATTACTTACTTAATTCCCCTTGGTTAACGTTTTTAGTCAAGCTTGTAGATGGAATACTCCTGGCCCTACACCAACCATACTTGGACAACTTCATCTCCTAGTGATGTACATCAACACCGACCTATTTGACCTTGACCTACATTTAACCTTGAATTACTTACTTAATTCCCTTGGTTAAGGTTTTTACTCGACCTTGGTTAAGCTTTTTACTCAAGCTTGTACATGGAATACTATTGTGCATACAGACACCATACTTGGACAACCTTTTCTCATAGTGATGTACATCAATAACCCCTGATCTATATTTGACCTTGACCTACATTTCCTCTTGAATTACTTACTTAATTCTCTTTGGTTAAGGTTTTTATTCAAGCTTGTTGATGGAATACTCATGGCCCTACACCAACCATACTTGGACAACTTCATCTCCTAGTGATGTACATCAACAACCCCTGACCTATATTTGACCTTCACCTACATTTAACCTTAAATTACTTACTTAATTCCCCTTGGTTAAGGTTTTTACTCAACCTTGGTTAAGGTTTTTAATCAAGCTTGTAGATGCAATACTATTGTGCATACAGACACCATACTTGGATAACTTATTCTCATAGGGATGTACATCAATAACCCCTGACCTTTATTTTACCTTCACCTACATTTAACCTTGAATTACTTGGTTAATGTTTATAGTCAAGCTTGTATATGGAATACTTCTGGGCCTACGTGAACAATACTTGGACAACTTCATCTCCTAGTGATGTACATCAATAATCCCTGACCTATATTTGACCTTGACCTACTTTTATCCTTGGATTACTTAGTTATCTCCCCTTGGTTACGGTTTTTACTCAAGCTTGTATATGGAATACTCCTGGGCCTACAGCAACCATACTTGGAAAACTTTATCTCCTAGTGATGTACATCAATAACCCCTGACCTATATCTGACATTGACCTACATTTAACCTTGAATTACTTACTTAATTTCCCTTGGTTAATGTTTTTAGTCAACCTTGGTTAAGGTTTTTATGCAGGCCGCAGCCACCTTCTTTGTCAAGCTATGTGTACATCGACAACCCTCGTAGTCGAGCTATGCTGTTCTCCTACAGCTCTTGTTCAAGATGGCCGCCAAGTTAGCCACCCAATTTTGAGGTTTTGTCTAGAAATATTTGTAATTGTTCGATTTGCATGATCTAGGTGTGGATTCCTATGTTTCCAAGCATGCTGAAGTGGATTTTCCTGTTTATAAAGCACACTGACACATATTTTTCAAGATGGCCACCAGATTGTTAGTTTTTTATCACGTAAACTTTGTTTTGTGGAGCCTCTGTTGTATTTTGTGTTATTTTCCTTTTTTTATAGTTACTCTTTTTGTTGGGGACCGTACACCGCTGGTTAGGGAGTGCATTGTCTGCCACCTTGAAGGCTCTGTAACCACCGCTGTATCCGTGCCATAGTTTATATTGTTGTATTGTTAATGTTGTGTTGGTTCTGCTTATTTCCCCCCTTAGGATTTATTACTCTATTTTGCCCTGGCTAGTAAATGTTCAAACTATGCATAGCATGCCACTCCACTGGTCCTCCAGCTGCTACTGTTCACATATGCAGCTGCAGAGTGATGTGCAGGGAAGCTCTGACTTGAAGCACTTGCGTCTTCCTTTGCAATCTTTCTTACAGGAACACTTCGTCAGTTCCTGACAACTCACTGCAATAGGGGGAAGTGTTGTCCAACATATCTGCCATGTCTTTCCTTTCTGTGTCCACCCCCATTCAGCGGGACTGCTGGATTGGAGATGGTTGCCTGGCCCCAGATGATCCCAGCCTGATAGGCTGCACGCTTTGCATGTTCTCTGAGGGCTGCCTGTGTTGGTGGAATAGAGTTGTACGGCCTCTGCTTGCGGGCAAAAAGATCTAGTCTTGCTTCGTCCACACCAGTGGCTGCGCTCGATCTGTCGTACATGATGACAACAAATCTCTCCAGCCTTTGCAGGTCAATATCACAAATCAATGTTGGATGCTGGCTGAGATTAGTGAATGTTTCCGAAACATCATCAAATACGTTCCAAGTCTGCCATGCAGATTTCTTCGCTTTTCCACGGAAGACAGACACGACGTCGCATCCAGTGAACGCATGAAAATATGGGATACCTCTAGCTTTCTGTAGCCCTATTGCGGAAACTACGGTATGTCATGGACTGGGATCCATCGAATTTTGGCTCATTGGCCAAATGCAATCCACATCTTCTCAAGACCTAGTTCCTGTAAGGATGGCAGTACAAATATTGCTATGACTAGCACGTCCGTGTCATTGGCCTTACTGATAATGGACTTGCTCCCATCAGTGGTTGCATCCCTGATGTGTACAAATATGCGACTGTCCGCTTCTTCATGACAACATGGGGACACAGCATCCAGAGACTTCATTGTGTTGCTAATGGCATCTTATCCCTTTGTGACGATGACTGTGCTTGTCGTCTCTGCTTCACACATCTTTTCCGCAAGGAAATGAAACAGCTCAGTCTTGTTGCTGGCGTCACGTAGGAAGCTTTGCCAGTTACCTGGTGTCATACTCGTTCCTGTCACTCTTCTTCTGATTCCCCCTTCTCGACCTCGTCTCGGATTTCAGACTTGACTTCTTGTACACATCAAAGACTACGTCCACCCGCCCGTACCTGGCACCATAGGATTCCACCTTTGGGACGATGTCTTCTTTAGCATAGTCACCAAATGTCTTTGAAGTATGTGGAGGTAAAGCATTGATAAGTGCTGAACCATCAATGATGATCGCATCTCCCATCGGTTCTCTGTCTGGGATGTTCACTTGCGCTTCCAGAATTTCAACCAGCTGTGACTTCTGACAGGTATGAAGCTTGCCGCTGTCACTTAGAGATGCAGGGTATGACTGATTCTCGTGCTTGAAGAATTATTGTAAGTCACACTGTCTGCTCTGGGACGAGATGAACAATCGCGAGAATAACTTACAGTCGTCTTTCAGAACTTTCTCCTTAGACATTTTCTCAGCCTGCTCTTGTTTGAAGAAAGAAACAATGCTCTTGTTTGAAGAAAGAAACAATGTTTTTCTTGATTGGATGATAGAAAGGACTTTCTCTTTCATCCTCTAGCCCCTCCATGAATGAATGGAACTGCTCTTTGCCCCGCTGGTGATGTGTAGCTACCATTTCTGCTAGAGCTGGGTCTGAAATGTTCTTCGTGTCTAGCACCAGCAGGTCGGCTGATTCTTCTTGGAATGGGTTGCCCATCTCCTGCATCACTGCAGAGAGTGATTTCAACTTTTCAAAGAAAGATTTCTGGGCACTTAGTGTCTGCTCATGGTGTCTGCTGCTGTAGGTGGCATCTTTCATACCAGATATGGCCTCGTATCCAGCTACTAAACGACTAACTTCGGGTCCAGCGACCATCCACCTTTGTAAAACTCCCTGGCCACATCTGGATATTGTTGCTCAAGTGACATCATATCTCGTAGGTGAATTGGGATCCATCGCGCATAGTTGACATTGTTATTCGCAAAGAAGTAAGGCACCAGTTCTGAGAGTGCTTCACGGTACAAGTTGAAGTCTCCTTCTCTGAATGAGCGGATCAGGGTGAATATGGTGAGCTCCATGTCCAGCACCAGACTCCAGAACTGGAACTGCGGACTCTCTTTCCTCCGTTGTTCACACCAATCTTCAAAGGTTATATCTGATATGCTAGAATCTTCAGAGAGATGATCATGATATGCCTTTTTCATCAGTTTGTACAAGCTGCATGCAGTGATCTGGTGTGCTTGTCTCGTCCTGGTGACACTGGATGCAGACAGGTAAGACTCTGCTGTACCAGATGAGGCCACCTCTGCTTCAACAATGGCACTGGTCCAGCCGCTGTCGCGTAGTAATGTTCCTATCGATCTCAGTGCAGCCATTTCTATATGAAGTCCACCGAACATGATCACAAACTTGTCCTCTCCATATTCGGGCCACTTCCATTGTATTTGTTTTGCCAAAGCATACAACGGTTGGTCAGCAGCAATGACAGGTGTCTGCCCTGGGTTCAGGAAAACCACTGTATCACAGACCTTCGCCATGGCATGCTTGATCGTTGCAACAGAGTGAGCCTGGTCTCGCCACATAGGCATCATTGCTGAAATGCTCACTTCAAATGGATGGCTCCTTTTCTGCGTTGCATGGTGGGCTGACCATGTGATGCTGACTGCATTAGCCACATCTTCAGTGAGGAAGACTTGCTCCAACCAAGAATATTCTTCTCTCAAGTGTGACCAGATCGACTCAGGTGCTGGTAAGGATTGGCTTGCTACTGGAGAAGGATTGGGGTTTTTCGTGATGTATGCTGGTCGAATATTGGTGTATGCTTCTGGAAGGTCTGGAACTTTCTTAACCTTCATTCCCGACTCTAGTTTCAGCGGCTCACATTCATCGCCAGCATGTTCAGTGCTTGGATGTTGGAAAATGGAAACACCTGTACCATGGAAAGATGTTTGAGCTGTGGTCGCAGTCGGATTATGATCTATGTGCAGCAACTGCTTTCTCAAGACTGGAGGACATATTACTCCATCTTCCACATACTGTGCAACAACTGCTTCTCCTAACTGTGCGGATATTTCTAGAACTCTGTCGTATGATATGCTGAGCCCATTCTCATGGAGCATTTCAATAATTTGTCTTTTCCTTGTCTTGGCGAACACATACAGGCCCATGTAGACTGCAAAATGTGGCTCACGGTCCCTGGAATGCCTGTGGCCACCGTCCCTTGCTTATATTTGGCAAAGCAGTTGTAATGTAGGAGTTGTGATATAGAAAGGTCAGATTTTGATGCTCCATGCTGGAGTTGGGACTTGATGTCTGCACCATGTTCGATCATGCATACAAATTGCAGCAGTGACGGTGGTACAGACTGTTCTAGGTCTGTGTCATGAGAGGTGCTGCTGAATTTTGACTTTTGGTGCAGCATGTCTCGCCTTATTATTCCAGCAGCTTTCGCTAGATGGATCGCTTCACCGTACTTGGATGCTTGTGAGAGGATTGAGCCTACATCATTTTCAAAAGCCAGCAGAACATCTCGTCCTTGGCGATGAGCTTGCAGCTTGGGAATGTGAAAAAGGAGCCGGTCCTTAAGTCGAGTAAGATGAATATCAGGCGATTCAACACCAAGCTGCTCCAGCCTCTGCTTGTAAAGCATGGTCAAATCAGCAAGCTTCAAAATTAGTGGATCTCTACTATCACTGGCATTTTTCATCTCACTTATGTAGGTAACTAGTTCGGAGAAAGCAATTGGATATGCTTCCTTCAAGTGCTCCTGTGATTTCTCTTGCTCTTGCACCTTGAGGTAGGCTCGTTCTCGGTTATACAATGCCACCAAGCAGGCAGGGTGATATTTCAGTTCTTGTGCTATGACATCTCCTACACTTAGTTTGGCGAGGAGTTTTCGATCACTCAGTGTTTTTGCACAATTGTTTATTCTCTTATTCACTTGCATTGTCATTGCTTCTCTAAGCTCACATCCTTTTGTTTCGCAAAGGAAACATTCTTGAGTTTTAGCTTCTTGGATATTTCGCGGGATCTTACTTCTACCGCCCTCATCACTAGTACCTGCAGGGGTTGATCTTTTCTCAGCTCTGTGTAACTTTGTGTTGCAAAATAGTAGCCTGCAACTCACATGATATTGTGCCTTCTTTTGTCTCATTGTTTCATCTATCCCACCACCTTCGTCAAGTCTTGCAGGGTCTAGCTTGATTGGTAGGGCATTGAGTGAGTAAAACAGTTGGATATTCGTTGCCAGGTTCATATATCCATCATCACCTCTTCTGGTAGGATTGGCCTGGGAGGACTTAAGATCTTCTTGGAGTATATTAGAGTTCGGCCAGTGGTGAGGACCAGTACCAGTAGTCCATCCAATGGATGTGGCTGACTGCTGAAACGAAGGTACTACCTCTAACACTACACCCATACACCCATACACACCATAGCCATGCAAACGTATACAAATCATAAACAAATGTGCAAAGTGAGACAGATATGTGTCGGTGTGCTTTATAAACAGGATAATCTACTTCAGCAGGCTTGAAACCCCAGGAATCCACACCTAGATCATGCAAATCGGATAACTACAAATACTTCCGAGCGAAGTCAACTTCGGGATGCTAATTTGGCGGCCATCTTGAAAAATGGCCGCCATCTTGGATTTTCAGTTGGCTAATCGGGCAGATTTGATTAGTATGACTTGGAGAACAAGTGTACCAAATTTGATGCTTGTATCATCATTTGCACGATTGTTCTGCTATCTCTCCCACTATACTACCCTGCGACAAATTCATGACGCCCCCCGCTAAGCCCATGGTCAAGGTTACATACTTTGTGCATTCAAAACCTTAACGCTCCGGTAAATGGGTTATTTCTCTTTCCTTGTTCACATCGGCTTCACATTTCACACAAGCATTGCTCCAATAGTCCTCTACTGCCCTGTGACAAATCCACGTTCGTCCCACCACCGCTAAGCCCGTGGTAAAGGTCACATACTTGGTTTGTTCGAAAGTTTAACGCTCGGGTAAAAGTCTTATAATTTCTGTTACCTTCCACAGATCTGCTTGATATTTCACACACGCATTGCTCTAATGGTTCTCTACCGCCCTGTGACAAATACATGATCATTTCACCCCTGCTAAGCCCGAGTCAAGGTCACAGACTTGGTGCATTCGAAACTCTGGTAAATGACTTGTAATATCTGTTTTCTTGCAAAGATCTGTTTGATATTTCACACACGCATTTCTGGATTTCTAACTGGTTGGGTGGAAGTTTACTAATTTGAAATCTCACTTTCATGGAGATTGGGCTGGCCCAAAAACCCTAGTGTGGGACGGTGGATTGATGGAGCTGGTGGGTTTTGAACCATTATATTGGTATTCCTGTCTTCATCTGGATCCCTATCTGCATCTCATTGCCATTGAACATTTCCACAGGGCTACCGTTTGTTACCGCGGAGAACAAGTTTGAAGCACTGGCAGCCCACGACGCCTTGGTGGAGGTGCACGGTGCACTGAACGTGTTTGCCGCCAGTATAATGAAGATCGCGAACGACATCCGCTTCCTGGGGTCTGGTCCCCGGTGCGGACTGGGCGAACTCAGTCTGCCGGAAAATGAGCCAGGCAGCAGTATAATGCCAGGTAATCAGATAGAGTGGAAATTCACTTTACTCTTATACGGAGTGCCATTTAGTGCTGAATTTTCTTGTCACGTTATTCTCCATACTGGGAAAACACAAATACATGCCTTGAACTGCTCATATCCCAGAATTACAGTGGAATCTCTCTAAACTGGAAAAATAAATTGCAAATTGCTTGAAACCATCATATGTAGGTCGTTACTTGTCTACCATATTGTTAATTCAGCACATCACCGATGTGTCTGGTTTAGAGAGGTTCCACTTAAATTCTTTCCTTATTCCTCACTACTACTTACAGGTAAGATAAAGCCGAAATTACCATGGTCACAGCACAGGTGGTGGGTAATCATGTTGCAGTCACCATCTCTGGCAGCAACGAACAAAAAATTAAAATGATTCTCTTATCTAACTGCAATCCCTGATCAAATTATGGCAATGCCTGTCAATTATCATGTCTCGGAATTGCAGTGGAGCCTCTGTAAACTGGACACCCTGGGGATCTCCCAGGGTGTCCAGTTAACAGCGGCTTCACTGTATTAATAATTTGCATATTTTTTTACTGGCACTACTTCCAGGTAAGATAAACCCGACCCAATGTGAAGCGATCACCATGGTCGCAGCACAGGTGATGGGTAACCATGTTGCCGTTACTATCGGTGGCAGCAATGGCCACTTTGAACTGAACGTATTCAAGCCTATGATGGTGAGTAATGTTCTACAGTCGATTCGTCTCCTAGGCGATGGCTGTGTTTCGTTCAGCACCAAGTGTGTTGACGGCATAACGGCCAACGAAGACACAATAAGCCGACTGCTGAACGAATCTCTGATGTTAGTGACAGCGCTGAACCCACATATAGGCTACGACAAAGCGGCGGTTATCGCAAAGACTGCACACAAAGAGGGGACGACATTAAAGGAGGCTGCGCTGAAACTGGGCCATGTTACAGAGGATCAGTTCACCAAATGGGTTAAGCCAGAGCTGATGTTGGGGCCTAAGGCTTAGATCTTGTCATCTTGATTATTATCCGGGCCTGTGATGGTAAAACAATCAGAAAAGTTGACGAAATTATGAAAATACACTTTTTCCCTTGGCGCTAAAAGGTGAGCACATATGGAAAATAAACGCACTTGTTTCAAAATAATAAATAATCGGCACTTCAGCTTATTTATGCTCACCGAGAAAAAAAATTGGGGGAGCATAACGTTACCGCTTTGTCAAATTGCTATATCTCTGTGACTGTGTGGGATATCAACTTGAAACTTCATATACACATTGATCACCATCCATATTTTCATTGTATACCCTACCCATGCTGCCCATGAGTCCTAGGTCAAGATGAAATGACTTTAAACTTTTTGTTAAAACTTATGTTAAAGTTTTTTCAAATTGCTATATCTCTGTGACTTCTTGCGATATCAACTTGAAACTTCATATACGCATTGATCACCATCCATATTTTCATTGTATACCCTACCCATGCTGCCCAGGAACCCAAGGTCAAGGTCAAATGACTTTTTGTTAAAGTTTTACGTTAAAAGTTTTTCAAATTCAATTCAATTCAAATTAGCATCCAAACATTAGCATAAACCTTTCTAGAATTTATCTCTGTTACCAATTGAGATTGTGATGTGAAACTTCATTTACACATTTATTACCATTTATTGTGATTAATAAGCATACTACACCATCAAGGACTTTGAATTTCAATCCAGGCATCATCGGGGAACATTTGTCGGATTTACCGACCATCTAGTTTACACATGTTACAATATTTGAGTATGTACTCCAATCGCATGCTCGATATCAGGGATTGGTCTAGGCAGAGCTGTTGGCTAGTCAAACTGTCTGAACTTGTGTACACATTTTAAGAAAATGTTATGAATGTTTTACAGCCATAGGCCCAGACAGGATCTGAGAGTACCTACATCTAGTTGCATATCACCATATTTTGCTTAGAAATTCGGACATACCAGTATTTGAAAGGTGCCAAAATGCAGAATTTATATATGTATTAGCCCTGACATATTTTTAGACTTTTATCTCATTTACAGAAAAGAAATGGTCTTTTTCTTCAAAATTAATACCGGTACATGTATTTGCAAAATATGGTGATGCAATAATTGTTGCTAGTCCCAGAGTCCAAATAGTGCAACTGACAGATTTCGTGTGAACTAACTAATGAAGTGGATAAAACTAACGTATTGGGAACAAAGTTTATGTTCATCATTAGGGGCAATCCGGGAAAACACGGACATAGGAAAAATACGGACACCCATTGATGTAACGGGTTCCCTGCACAAGTAGTGTCATTTTCATTATTTTTGGTCCATTTAGACGTTTTCAGGTCATTTCCCGCGAATGTGACACATGCGGCTATTAGGTACACCCATATCAATGACATCATACACCTACTTTAGTGACGCTATACACACAACCTTTTCCAAAAGACTTTGACTTTCAAATGTCGTAAACATTTTTGGGCGGGAAAAATACACTCAAACTGGGTATACCTTTTGAATGTGTTTCGTGAATTTTATTCCTGCCAGTAAAACACTTATTCCCGAGTCAATAACGCTATTCATTTACACAATTGGTAACATAAATGTTACAAAAACTGTAAAATAATAACACTGTCCGTATCAAACCTATCATTTTTGATTGTCGTAAAACTACGGACAATCCTGTCCGTATTTTACCATATCAAAATAGCATTCTGCAGTAACTTCGAGTATGCAGGCATATATTTTACTTAAATGATTGTAAGTTGTACACACTTATTAAATGAATTACTAGTGAGTATAGTCTAAAACATTGTAATTTTTTTTAAATCTTTTTTTGTCCGTATTTTCCCTATCATAATTTGCTATGTCTGTAATTTGCCGACTCTATGTCCGTGATTCCCCGGTACGTGTCCGTATTTCACCCTTTTCAAGTATCTTCAATTATATGTAAAACTCGGGGGTTGAACGACCTAAAACACTGTATTTGAAATACGGACTAATTAGTTCGAACACCCTCGCATAGCGAGACCTTTATTATATTGTGACGTACATCGTGATTATGAACACAAACATCAGCGTCTCCAGAAAGTTGTCCGTATTTACCCGGATTGCCCCTATCCCCTAGCCGAAAGACAAGAGGGGGATATAGCATTAGTCCATGTACGTACGTTAGTAACACGTTTCATTTTTTAATAACTCCTGCACCGCTTCACCGATATTTGGCCACAATGTGTGTCTAGGGATGTTGCTTTGTTTTGCATACGACCCTCGTCCGACCATCCAAGGTCAATGTCAATGAGGACTTATGTTCACCTTGTTTGTAAGGCAAAAATGTTTCTTTATTTCTTTTTTCAATAACTCCTCAACAGCTTCACCGATTTTGATAATATTTGGCCACAATGCGTGTCTATGGGTGCATAAGACCCACGTTGGACCGCCCAAAGCATGGTCACTGAGGACTTTTTTTGTCGCGCCTGCTTTAGCAGATTTGCGACTATAGTCGGTGTTTTTTCCGTCGTCCCCATCCGCGTCGTTCTGTCCGCATCGTCTGCGTCGTCCGCGTCGTCCGCGTCCGGTTTTTTTGTAAGGCAATTGCGTTAAAGTTATTTTTTTTCACAACACAGTCAAATGCCTTGGCAGGCGCGACACCACTCCGTGGCGGAATTCTTGTTTATTAAGGCTGCCAGTGATGGGGATTAGCTTCGTTTACCGATGCCATTTCTTGTTTTTCAATGCATCTACATTTGTGGTATCTTTGTATGTGTAACATAGTGTATGACAAATAGTTTGACAGTAGACTATAATATGTCATAGGCCTCTGATGACATAAAAACTATTTGTTAGACAACCTAATGTTGTTGCAGCAAATGCTGAACTCATAATTCAATAACTTCTGCATTCATTCTGCAACATTCTATCATGCACAGAAAATTATTAAAGCAGCATGATTCTATGCAACGTATCTGCGATGTGATATGTGTGTGCATTTTTCACATGTTATTAATCGGATACATGTATTTTGCTAAGATTTTAACCTGTGGAGACATCATAGCTACTGTTGGCCCCGATCTGACAAAACCATGCATATTGCCATGACAAGCATTGTAAACCAGTCTGTATCTACAGGTGTACCAAGGCCTTAAGCCCAGTTTTGTCAGGTTGTGGCCCATATATGATGCACATGGACAGTTTAGTGTGCGGTACAGAGGATGTGCTAGGACCAAGTATCTGATTGTTGCTCCACCTCTAGTCCTGCACTCTGTTTAGCCCAACTAGTAATAGCTGTGTAGTCTTGCCAATGTTAGTGTTTCTGCCATAAAGTTGCCTATAGACCAGTCTTATTAATTGGTTACCAAACTTGGAATTTAACCCTTTCACCCTAATTAACTTGGAATGGAATTTGATATGTTAATTTTGCAACCAATCCAACCATCACAAAATGATTTTCAGACAAGTTTATTTATGAAAAGGGGGTGTTTTTGAAAATTACTTGCAAAAAGTCACAAGCCGGCTCATCTGTATTTACACTGTTTTCCAATACCACTATACAGGCATGTGACGTTGAAATGGTTAATGAGAAATATCCCTTCTAGAGCATCATCAGCATTATAATTTGTGGAGTTTGCCTGTTGTACATAACATTGCTAAGCAACAAGATGTCAAACCGACAATTTCACCAATTCTCAGGTCATTGATGTCCCGGAAATATTTACTCTTGATTTTCCAGAGGTCGATAACCTATTTATAGGACCGGTCTGTTCCATTGATGCATATTATAATGTGGGTCAGCACACACATGTACTGGGTACCTGCTGCCTATGGTTTGTGAAACTTTTTCCATAGTTTATTGCTGATTATGGGTATCTTATTCTGGGGGTCGTTTCACTAAACTTTGTGTGATAAAACAGTTTGTACGAAGATTTTTAGAAAGTTGCTTCTCAAATTAGCATGCCTCCCTAATGCTACCATTTTCCACCTACATGTGCACATGTGGCCCATATATGATGCACATGGACAGTTTAGTGTGTGGTACAGAGGATGTGCTAGGACCAAGTATCTGATTGTTGCTCCGCCTCTAGTCCTGCACCCTGTTTGGCCCAACTAGTCATAGCTGTGTAGTCTTGCCAATGTTAGTGTTTCGGCCATACAGTTGCATACAGACCAGTCTTATTAATAGGTTACCTAACTTGGAATTTAATGAGCATTATCATTTCTGGGGCATGACCATTGAGACCTTATATGATTGTTTTGTTACGTGTATGATCTGATTGGATCGAAAATTTTGATTTGTAGTTTCTTATCAGATGGGACATGTGCACTGGATGATCTGAGACTATGATGGATCATGTGCCATTAGGTCCTACTGTGTTTTTTGTCGAGCCTGCTTGCGGAAAGCGAGACATAGTGATCACAATGACGTCCGGGTGTCCGGGTGTCCGGGTGTCCGGGCGTCCGGGCGTCCGTCCATCCGTCAGAAATCTGTGTTAAAGTTTTTAAATACCTTATATCTCTGCAGTCCTAAGTCACATTGACTTGAAACTTCATATGCTTATTAGTCATGATCCATATATTCATGCTGTATCCCACTCATGCGGCCCCTGTGCTCAAGGTCAAGGTCAAATGACTTAGAAGTTTGCGTTCCAAAATCTGCGTTAAAGTTTTTAAATACATGTACCTTATATCTCTGCAGTCCTAAGTCACATTGACTTGAAACTTCATATGCTTATTAGACATCATCCATATATTCATTCTGTGTCCCACTCATGCGGCCCCTGTGCCCCTATGTCAAGGTCAAATGACTTTGTTTGCGTTAAAGTTTCTGTTAAAATTTGCGTTAAAGTTTTCACATACCTACTATCTTTGTAACCGTAAGTCAGATTTGCTTGAATCTTTGTATGCTTATTGGGCATCAAACTTCAAATAAATACACTCTGAGACCATCAAATGCCTCGGCGGGCTCGACATGCGGGCTGCGGCCATCCTCGTTTTGTATTTTAGGTGGTTGCTATATGAGTCGTGATGTCACAAAACAGGCTTACATGTATTGCATTTCTGACAAGTTTGTAAAGAATAGCTGTAATGTATTTTGATATCATGCTTATATGGAAAGGCTATGCAATGCGTAGGAATTCTGAAGCCTTTTGATGAGTTCCTACCATCATTTTTGAGCCCGATATAAACTATTTGATATCAAAAGACATCAGCCAGGCATTTTATCCATGTAGTTAATGTTGTTTTTGTTAACACGAATGCTGACTTGTTTACAACACACCATTACACTGATGTCATTCGGTAACATGATGTTACCCATGCAATAAAACGTTAGTGAAAGTAGTTTCAGAATCTGTATTAATACTGGATTCAGCATTTTGTTAGCAGTCAGCTGGAGCTAAGTATCTGAGCAGGATTAAATCCAGTTGCTGATAACATTAACTATACATTGCTGATTGAATTTCAATCTGTGTAGACTGATCAGATTACACAGATAAGATCTGCGACTACACTAGACGGACTAATTGTCATAAGGTCACATTTGTCAGCATGTGGTCCAAATTTCAATGTGCATAATGGTTTGGGACCTTTCAACACTACATGCCATACTCAGAATGTGCTCAAATCATGTAGATCCAAGTGAGCCGGCTCCGAACGAGCTGTCTCCAGGATCTACACAGTGTGTGGCTACGTTGATCTGTTTTTCAAAATCACTCCTTTTCTGATTAATGGAATAGTCTGAAAATTAACATGGAACAGACCATTCATTTTATTTAGGGTGAAAGACTTGATTGGACATGTCCCTAGCAATGTATGTCTGAGATTTCTGTGTATGTACAAGGCTCAGTCGCGGCCAGTCAAATTGCCTGATTTTAGTATGGATTTAGGGAATATCGCTCAAATTTTAAGCACAGGCCCAGATATTTATTTGCAATATTCACTGTATAAATGATGTTGAGAATTAGTCAAAAACAATTGTCGAAGATGACTAAATGTATTACAATGTATTACATAAACATATCTCTATTGGGACCCAGGTATCCCCATGAAGCAGTGTTTCCTAGTTGCGGGTTGTAACTTTTCAAAACTCCTGTACCGTCCATGTGGGTGGTTGTTCGGGAGAAAGCGACGGCATCACTTAACGGTAGGGGTTCCCCGTTATAGGAATCATGATTTGCCTGATTTGGCCCTCAGGTACGTTTTTATACCCCCCGCAACTAGTTGTGGGGGGGTATACTGGAGTCAGGTTGTCCGTGCGTCCGTCTGTGCGTCCGTCCGTCACTAACTTAACATCAGAGAAATATTGTTATAACTTCTATTTCCTTCATCTAAAATGCTTACTATTTCACACATGCATTTCTGTAAGGCTCTGCTACCATGCTGTGCCAAATCCACGACCGTCCAACCCCCGCTGATCCCAAGGTCAAATACTTGGTCTGTTTACAAAACTTAACATCAGAGAAATATTGTTATAACTTCTATTTCCGTCATCTAAAATGCTTAATATTTCACACATGCATTCCTGTAAGGCTCTACTACCATGCTGTGCCAAATCCACGCCTGTCCAAGGTCAAGGTCAAATACTTAGTCTGTTTACAAAACTTAACATGAGAGAAATATGTTATAGCTTCTATTTCCTTCGTCTAAAATGCTTAATATTTCACACATGCATTCCTGTAAGGCTCTACTACCATGCTATGTCAAATCCACGACGTCCAACCCGCGCTGATCCCAAGGTCAAGGTCAAATACTTGGTCTCGTTACAAAACTTAACATCTATTTCCTTCTTTCAAAATTCTTTATATTTCACTTGTGCATTCCTCTAAGGTTGTACTATCATGCTGTGACATATTTACGACGTCCAACCCCCGCTGATCCCAAGGTCAAGGTCACATACTTAGTCTCTTTACAAAACTTAACATCAGAGAAATATGTTATAACTTTTTTTTCTTTCATCGAAAATTCTTAATATTTCATGCATGCATTCCTCTAAGGGTCCACTATCATGCTGTGACAAATCCCCGCTGATATCGAGGTCAAGGTCACATACCTAGTGTCTTTACAAAACTTAACATCAGAGAAATCGGTTATAATTCCCATTTCACACACGCATTGCTCCAATGGACCTCTACCACCCTGTGACAAATTCACGTTTGTGCCGCCCCCGCTAAGCTAAATGAAGGTCACAAACAAGCCCACACACTTGGAATTAATTTTACATATTTAGGGGTACCTGGGTCCACGCGGGGGGTATTCCGTAAGCTTTGCTTACTGACCAATCTAGTTATCTTTGGCTCTTTTGTTACCTGGGTGTTGAATTTGGTTGTTACCCATTATAAAAGTAGTAAGGTGATTACTGATCTACTGCTTTTGGGAGGGGGCCAAGTGATTATTGTGTGGCGAGGACCTGGCATCAGATCAGGATTATTCTTTTTTCAGGGCTGAATATATAGATTTTTTATTGTAAATATTCAATTTTGATTTTGGGATTCCCCCCCGCCATTTGTACAGGTCATATATGGGATTTAGTACTAAACCCATTGAACCGGCCTTAAATGACCTTAGCTGTTGATAGGCCGTTAAACCACAACAAACAAACTGTACTGGCCATATGCAGAGGCTAGTGGACTTTTCTATAGTTACTGCATACAGTACAGTTTTCCATGTATGTGGCTACAGGTGTTGACCTTGTATTGTAATCTGCCAGTCATTCTCTTCATTTGTGTCAGTAATATGTCGCGTGGGTGGCAGGTGGGAGCACACGATGGGTAATTTAACAATCTGGGTTCATCCTTACCGGAATCCCGACTGGAGACCTGGTTTGGCCTTCACATACGTCTTTGGCATTTTGTATGTGACAGTTGAATCTGGTTATACCCCTTATGTGAGTATTACGATATTCGTAATCATATTTTAGGGGAAGGGGCCAAGCAAGTGACCTTGGTGTGGTATGGACCTGGCACCAGGTCAGGTTATTCAAATTTCAGGGCTGAATATATTTGTTCTCGATGTAAATATTCCGTTCTGATTTTGGGATTTTCCCCCCATTGCAGCAGGTTAAAATGGGATCGAACCCGTTTGCCTGGCCTTACATGACCTTAGCTGTTGATAGGCCGTTAAACACTAATAAACAAACAAACAAACAGTAATATGTCGCCCTTGACTATCTGGCATGGCCTCTTCCTCGTTATATTAGTTTTACACTACTCTATTAATCAAATGTGTATTTGAAAACAGACATCACTTGTTTCATACACATATCATACACAAGAATATTACAAATATTGGCAAATGCTGCAGATTCCTAAAATCCAGCATACCCGAGTATAACAAAATCTTATAATACTGTTAGTATATGCTGTGTTATAAGATTTTGTTATACTCGGGTATGCTGGGTTTTAGGAATCTGCAACATTTGCCAATATTTATAATATTCTTGTGTATGATATGATGTGTATGAATGATACATGCAAATATTTACATCTGTTGGTTTAACCCATTACATGCTGAATACCCCTATACAAGGTGACAACACATGAAATAGGCATTGCTCTCAACGGTTCAGTGTTTCAGTAAACAATTCTGATGACTGATGTTCATTAGAATAAATTGCGGGCAGTAACTCTGCAAAACTCCTACCGTCCGAGGGAGATTTGCAGAGTTACTGCTCGCAACTACATTAGGATTAAGCATTTTATCACAAGCTACACTCGTCATATATACAATGCACCATTGCCTGAAAGTTAACATGGAATATTCCATTTTAATTTCTTATGGGTTTTGGGGTTAAAAAAGTGTTATTTTACAGTGTTTGGTAAAAACATTCTATAGTCACCAACTTGGTTTTTATACGACCATTTTAAAAAAAAACGGTACGTATTATGTTTAGTATACCTGTTTAGCACAACGAGAGGAAGAAATAATGCTATAGAATTTCAAATTCTCATTAAAGTTTTTTTCGACGGGCGTATTTTGTGACATACGGCACTCTTGTTGCTCTTGTTGTTCTTTTTTAGAATCAGGGACCAACTATATTGGCTACAAATGTGATGTTACATATTTTTATATGCATGGCCCTAAATTGTATTACATTGTATAATGTACTGATATGGCATTACATTTATTCCAATCATGGACATATGCAGCTAAATGCATGTTTATTGAGGTTAGGTAGCCATTTACTGTGACCATTTATGTTAAAAACAATCTCTAGTCATTGAGCACCACCATATACTTGTACACAATGTGTAGGCAATATTTCTGAATTTGTTTTTATTTAAATAAACATGTTTTGTGTTACATTAGTGACATTACAGGTACAACATGTAATTAATGTAAGGTTCAATTTCCACTCGCTAGAGCCGTCTGGTTTACTCCATATATGCAAACACATGAAGTACATTAACTTTCAAAGACAGAAAGGAAAATAGTTGTCTGCTGCTTGTTTGTTCATGTTTATCTTATTACTTAACACAGGCATATTTTGGCAGCATTTGCGACGATTTTCATGCGCTGTCAAAGCATGCACATATTTACATTGACAAAAAAAACAACAGAAAATAAAAACAAACAACACACAACCAAATTTTGAGTCAACGTTGTTAGGGTTACCGGTAACTACTGTCTGTTTCACGAACCTGTCCAAATTTTACGTATATATCCATGATGTAAAATCAATATTTTTATGCCACCGGGTTTCGAAGAAACGGGTGGCATATAGTGTTTGGACCGTCCGTCCGTCCGTCTGTCCGTCCGTCACACTTTTCGGTTAACCACTTTGTCACAGTTTCTCAAATATGCTGCAGGTGGCATCCGCGTTCGACAGACGCATTTCTTGTTTTAATATTAAATTATATGTATTGCAAACTTTACGAATAAGCCTTCTTTCTTTTCATATATTTTTGTCAAATATTGATTTTATTACGAAAAATGATTTCTCTATGGGAATTTAACATGGTGGAAAAAGAGGTGGAGAACGTGGAGGGCAAGTCGAAAAACTGTTTTGTTTGGAAATTCACTCTGAAACTTGACTAGATAGCTTGGAAATTATCTAACTAAGAAAACAAAAGTTAGTTTTTGAAAATCAGTCTACCATTTCTGAAATTCGAAAAAAAAATCCCTATTTATTACACTCTTGCGAGTTATTTGCATGGGTTTCGCTGTGAGAGAAAACCCGTAATCAACTCCTTACAAATAATACACCGTGAAGAGAACCTGTTTCTTGGAAACCACCAGCTACCAAGCAAAATGTTTAATTTTTATTGCAGTCAAAATAAAGTTATTTGAAAATTTGAAAAGGGTCTCTACTAATCTAGAATGTTAATGTGATTGAACACATTCCAAACATGCACTAAAATATATCTGGTTCGTAGAAACAGCTGCGTAATTTGGATTTCAAAATGGTTACATGACGTCACATTTGACGTCACACAACGTAACGTCAAAACGCGGGAAAACGCGTTATTGTATAACTATTCATGCACACATCACAATTCATTGATTATAATCTGAAAAATAGACTAAATGTGCATATGTATCCGCCGTGGAAGTGTAATAAATAGGATATTCCATCGTACATGTTTGAATAGCGGAAATAATACAAATGTGTCCGTCGGCATCCGTGCAAGCAACTCGTTCGCTACGCTCACTCATTGCTAACGCGGAAGCCGACGTACACTCATGTATTATTTCCCGCTATTCAAAATATACGATGGAATATCCTCTATGTTAAATAACCTTTTTTTGCAATAAAATCAATATTTTACTATATTTCACGAAATAAAAAGGCTCATTCATAACTTTTCACAAAATTTAATATTATTGAACAAAAATATTGTTTTTGCATTGTTTTGCATAGCCGTAAAATTTGGGCAGGTTTCGTGAAACAGACAGTAATGCCTGTATCACAATTGCAATGTGTTTAAGCTGTACAATAATTCCCAATAACCACACAGGAGCCCCAGGGGCCAGATGTCAAAATCATCCACATCAGGAACTTATTGTAAATATTTGTGGCTGTGCCTGGAGAAATAAGGCTCATGGGATTTGTGACCAGTTTATCTCCTTATCAAATAACACACTCCTGTAGCCTGATAACGATCGATATAGCTTGTTAGAATCATGACGTGTGTTTCATTGATGGACTAGCGAGCAGTGCAGAATACCGATCAGACTGATCTGGAGATACACTGGTCGCAAAATCCAATAAACCCCATTTCTCCGGTTATTTCATTTTTTTTGTTCCACAAAATACCTATGTTACGCGTGTGCAAACACAGATAACTAACAGCATACAATGTTTGCTGTGTCCTTATAATTAATCCGTATACCGTTTTCTACATACATGACATATAAAACTACTTCTGACTGGGTGGGTGGTGGTCGGGCGAACGAGACGGCGTACATTAACGGTAGTGGTTCCTCCTTATAGGGATCACTATTTGCCTGGTTTGGCCCTCTGGTACGTTTTTATCTTTGGCTCTTTTGTTACCTGGGAGTTGAATTGGGTTATTGCCCATTATAATAGTAGTAAGATTATTACTGATCCTACTGCTATTGTGAGGGGCCAAGTCATTCTGGTGTGGTGAGGACCTGTCATCAGATCAGGATTATTTCGATTTCAGGGCTGAATACATAGTTTTGTTATTGTAAATATTCAGTTCTGATTTTGGGATTTTCCCCCCATTTGTACATGTACTTGAAAATGTACATGCACATGTACAGGTAATACATGGGATTTAGTACTAAACCCATTGACCCGGCCTTAAATGACCTTAGTTGTTGATAGGCCGTTAAACCCAAACAACTGACTGTAATAACTGTTTAATAATACTGGTGTTATGTTTAATAACATTCCTCTTATATATATTTGCTTGCTGAAGACGTGATATTTTTGTCTGCTTCATAAATAAATAAGCTTAATATTCACGACAGACTCTTGTTTTTGTGGAGCCCGCTTGCGGAAAGCGAGACATAGTGATCACAATGACGTCCGGGCGTCCATGTGTCCGTGCGTCAAATGACTGAAAGTTGTGTTAAAGTTTTTACATATGTGGTAGGGACGGGGTGTGGCTTCCTGTTGGGAATGTACTTCGCGTTGTTGTTTATGTTGGTATCCGCTATTTATCCCTACCCTAGGCACGTGATCGTTCCCAGGTTCTGATTTTTGGATGTATTGTCAGGACTGGGGATGTTGTGGTCTGTTGTGAAGGGTGGCTGGAGTGGGACTGGGGGACTGTACTGTGACTGAATGGGACTGAGAAAATGATAGGTGACTCTCGGACGTAATTGCAACTATCAGTCAGGATTGTCCCAGGTATGGGGCAATCCGGCTTGATTTGTTTATGCCAGAGGGCCAGAGTATTTAAAAGTGAAAAGTAAATCAATTATATTTCAATATTTTATCATTTGTACTGTTTCACAAGAGTATGTATTAGCAGGAAATAATAGAAAAGAATACTTTCTGGGTTGGATAATTTAACTAAGTAGCAGGTGGATTTAGCTAATTAAATCCCACATGACTGGCAGTGTATTTGAACCTTCCCCCATTCTGGCAGAGTTGATCTGCACTGAATAGGAGATTTAAAGTAACCACATGTTTTAGCGGACTTAAACCCCTGGAGGTGTTCATCCAATCAGATTCCGGACTGTCAAGACTGTCTTTATTTGGCTTTGTAAAAGCACATGTTTACAATAGAAAATGGTGTTTAAACCACATAAAAGGTCAATGTCATCGATAAATATCGATGGATTTACAGAATACAGACTTTAATCATGTTAATGCTTCTGCTAACACCAACAGTAGCAGAAATGGGTACTTATTTAGTGAGAATTTGTCTGCTAAATCCCGACTTCGTTCCCGAATTAGTTCGGACCCGACAAAAAGTGAATTCTACCACACATACCTTATATCCCCACAACACTTACTCAGATGTGCATCAAACTTCAAATAATTTTTTATTATCATCCATATTTTCATTCTATAGCCGACCCCCGTGACCCACATGCCCAAGCTCGAGGCCAAATGACTTTGCGTTAAATTTGCGTCAGAGCTTTTACATACCTTAATTCAAACTTCAGATAAAGATACGCTGATACCATCAAATGCCTCGGCGGGCTCGACATGTGGGCCGGACATGCGGGCCGAGGCCATCTGGTATTCATATATATGTAGCAAATCATGAACACTGACAGTACACATGAATAACCTGTAGCAGGAATAGTAACTGCAGGGCTGTACAAATTGATTTTTTAGCCACTTGTCCCGGACAAGTGACTTGACAAAAGTGACTTGCCCGGACTTGTCCCGGAAAATATAATTTTCAGGGAAAGTAATTTTGAAAAAATGACTTGTCCTCGTATTTCTTATACGAAACTGTCCCAAAACAAAAACTATTATCATAGTTGTTAAATATAATACAATTGAGCACTTGGCACATATACATATTATATTAAATATCTATAATAATAAACATTGTATAGTACATATTTATTCTTGTGGTCTTTTGTCACTGTGCCACCGCGGACATAACGTTGCGACAAGTGCATACTCAAAACACATTTATCGACAATAATAAAACATAAAAATCGTTTCCTAAAATAATGAGAATCGTCTCGCGTTTTCGCGATCTCGCCTTTGGCTTTTGAAATATTCGGATTAGTTTTGCTCATGCATCATGTGTATGTGCGGCGTGTTTGCAAAACGCGAGATTGAATATGATAGAATTTCGCGTTTTCGTCTCCAAAGCTCGAAAACACGAGGTTGCCACATGTCCCTAATAGGACACGTAAACATTGTCTTAGGAGACGATTCTCATGTGCTGCAAAAACATGTTTACGTTTTTATGAAGAAATAGAACACATGAGGACATACATCTATATTTCTTGACAACAAAAACATAATTTGACAAAAAATGATACTCGTCTTAGGAGACGATTCTAATGTGCTGCCAATACACGTTTATTGAGCAAAAAAAAACATATTTCGATACATGTTATTGGTTAGGCTACTGCATCGCATCGTCGACCTATACACAAGATCGTGAAAACGCGAGACCAAATCGCGAGGCGAAAACGTGAGATTCTATTGTATTCATTCTCGCTTTTTCTAGACCGCGGTGTCGCGTTTTCGCCTCGGCCTTTTCACAATGTCGCCTTCCGCTTTTGGAAATACGTCTGTTCAAGTCATTATGCAGGCCCGTAGCCTGGGGGGGGGTCGGAGCGGACGACCGCCCCCCCCCCCCCACCGCCCCCCCCCCCCCCCGCCCAGCCTCGAGGTCCAATTCTACAGAAAAAAAAATCGGGTATGGAAGGTCACAGTTAGAAGCTCGGCTGTTGCGGAGAATGCAGGAAATTGCATTTCAGACCACCCACCTATATTTCAAATTTTCCGGAGGGGGGGGGGGGGGGGGGGCATGCCGCCGGACCCCCTAGATACCTCAGGCCCCTTGGGCCTTCGAAACACCCCCCCCCCCCCTTCAAACAGGTCTGGCTACGGGCCTGTAATATGTGTGTGTAGAATGCATGCGTGTTGAAATTGAGTTTTGCGCATACATTAAATGTACGTACGTAGAATGCAATTCGAACTAGCATGCTTTATATGCATGTACGTACGTAGAACGCAAATCCAACACGCATGCTGTCTACACATGCATGGGCAAATCGTATTTCCAAAAGCGGAAGGCGAGATCGAAGTCGCAAAAACGCGAGATTGTAACAAAAAAGAAATATGGCCGTACCCACCCATCCCCAATTAGCACATTTGCGACATATCATTTTCGGTCTAGCTGCACACCTGATGGTGTTTACAATCATCAGTCGCTAATCCAGTTTCACGGGCAAAGTGTGACTGACCTTTAGAATTCTGTGCCAACAAACATACCAAAACCACGCTATGTAGTCGCTCACGCCATCGCATAGCCGATGAATTGATAATTACGCATTAGCTTGTGGAATTTCACATTTGTTTGATTTTTGGATAAAACCAAGATTTTGGCAGCATATGAGAATCGTTTCCTAAGACGATTCTCAAATGTTGTCAAAATATGTTTTTGTAAAGAAATATCAATGTATTCGGGTTTTCTTTTCGCATTTGTCCGATGTCTTAATAAAACATGTTTTGGCAACACATGAGAATTGTCTCCTTAGACGATTCTAATATTTTGTAAAAAGAATTGTCACATTTGTTTGGTTTCTTAGACCGTACAAACAATTGACAAATTCAGAAATCCACAACTTAATTTGTGTTTCTTGAGTCGGGTTTCATATGATGGCGAGGAAATACGATCGATTACACACCGTGAAAATCTTGTTGGAACGTAAATGTCAATTGTCACGTAGGCCATTTCAGTTTACCGCAGTTACGTCAGCTGTTATTCTAAGTACGTATGGTCGCTCGTTAGGAGCATTTCTTTCCTTCGTTTATAAGGTATGGGTTGTGACTTAGGGCTTAGAACACCGACTTCCAAATTGGAGGTTGTGGGTTCAAACATCGCCTTGGGAATCAAACATACCTTCATAGTATGTCCATCCCATTCAATTTCACTTTTTTTCGTTTATATGCCGCGTAGAAACGATAATTTAAATTAAGAACCTTAAATTCCATTTCCACCCCGTGAAGGAACATACATTTATTTCTCTAAAGTTAGGTATCTTGGCCTGTCGACGCAGTGAGACGAAAACGTTAACATACATAAAATAAATCAATAACCATCGATCGCCGCAGAATATTTTCGCTAATTCGCTAATTACTTTCAAATTCGATTAAATTAATATAATCAGGGTCGCTGCAGATTGCTATATCACTTTATTGCGATACACAGGTACTGTGTAACACAGTAGCTGCGAATCGCAGCGTTATCGATCGATAAAGTGGTCAGTTTTGGGATTAAGTTTATGACAGTCCGGTTCCAAAAAACGGGCTTGTGGCGGGACGTTCTAACAGAAAATAGTGACTTGCCCGGGACTAAATTCCAGCATAGAGGCACTTGCCCGAGATTAAAACCGACTTGTCCCGGGCGTCGGGCGTGCCAATTTGTACAGCCCTGGTAAGATATGTGCAATTCACATAATTATGTTTAGAAATAAGCAAAACAGTGTAACTTGCTCTGATAACGAGATGGAAACTTCAAAGAACTAAAATTCGAATTATGGTCAGAATATGCATACACTACCGTTTTGATGCCATGGTATATGTATTTGGTTTGTATACGACAGTTTTTAAAAAACTACGTATTAGACAGAAAAAGTGCAGAGTTTGTGTACACAACTCCTCTGAAACCTTCCTGTCGATCGATCTGAAACTATGCACACGTCTTCTACACATATTGAAGATGTGCACCTTGGTGTTTTTATGCCGAAAACATATTTTTTAACAAAAATGTTGCCTTTTTAACTTAGCCATTTTTTCTACATTTGTCAATACAATTATATATACGGTACAGATTTTGTGTACACAACTCCTCCGAAACCGTTCAGTCGATCGATCTGAAACTATACACACGTCTTCTACACATATTGAAGATGTGCACCTTGGTGTTTACATGCCGAAATAACTGTTTTTAACAAAAATATCGCCTTTTTAACTTAGCCATTTTTTCTACATTTTTCAATACAGAGTTTGTGTACACAACTCCTCCGAAACCATTCCGTCAATCGATCTGAAATTATACACACGTCTTCTACACGTATTGAAGATGTGCACCTTGGTGTGTTTATGCGGAAAAAATATTTTTTAACAAAAATATCGCCTTTTTAAGTTAGCCATTTTTTATACATTTTTCTATACAATTATATATACGGTACATAGTTTGTGTACACAACTCCTCTGATTATGCTGAAAAAATATTTTTTAACAAAAATATCACCTTTTTAACTTAGCCATTTGTTCTGCATGTTTGTATACAATTCTATATACGGTACAGAGTTTGTGTACACAACTCCTCTGAATCCGTTCAATCGATCGATCTGAAACTATACACACGTCTTCGAGATGAAGAAATAATACAATACAGTTTCAAATTCTCATTAATGTTTCTTGCCTTGGTGACAGCTTCACATTTCTGCATCTTCGATGTCTGGCCCATATTCGGCGGGCGTATTTTGTGACTTACGGCACTCTTGTTAATTAATATTTCCTTTCTGGATATGGCTTGTCAATTTAGCCCGTTCAACCACACAGACCATAAAGCCAGCATTTGCAGTAGATGAGCCGGCTCGTTACGAGCCACCTCGTCAACATGATCAAGATCTACAGTATTCGTTAGCAATTTTTCTGATTTTTTAAAATCTTCCTCATGATTAATGAACAAGTCGAAACATTAGCATGAACAAGTGTATGCCAGTTACTTAGCGGTGAAATGGTGAACATATGTAAAACCCCATTCAGTCAAGCATTGCTCTTCTGTGTAATTCTAAGCAAGTTGCTGTCCAAACCACCAATTCTGTGGCAAGTTGGAGCACGCGATGGGTAATTTAACGATCGGGGTTCATCCTTACCGGAATCCCGACTGGAGACCTGGTTTGGCCCTCACATACGTCTTTGGCATTTTGTATGCGACAGTTGAATCTGGTTATACCCCTTATGTAAGTATTACGATATTCGTAATCCTATTTTAGGGGAAGGGGCCAAGTGACTTTGGTGTGGTATGAACCAGGTCAGGTTATTCTAATTTCAGGGCTGAATATATTTGTTCTCGATGTAAATATTCCGTTCTGATTTTGGGATTCCCCCCTCCCCCCCCCCCATTGCAGCTGGTTAAAATGGGATCGAACCCGTTTGCCCGGCCTTACATGGCCTTAGCTGTTGATAGGCCGTTAAACACTAATAAACAAACAAGTCATGACCCAAGGGTCGGATCAAACATCGAAATTCACTTTGCGCATCTACATAAGGAAGCTACACACTAAGTTTCAAGCCTCTACATCATAATGGCGGTTCAACAGTTTTGCTAGTTAGAAGGTTTGTGACGGATGAATGGGCGGAAGGGACGGACAATGGTAACACTAATAAACGCACCGCTCCCCCTCCCCACCCCTCCATCGCAGTGGGGCATAACAATTAGATGTGTCTATATATGTATGTATTTTGTTCTGGTATTCACACATGGAACCAAGTGATTGATATATTGGTGTTTAACGGCCAATCAACAGCTAAGGTCATTTAAGGCCGGGCCAACGGTTTCGGTCCCGTATTTAACCTGCTGCATTGGGTGTCTCAATATCAGAACGGAATGTTTACATCGAAGAAACAAATTAACCAGATTCAACTCTCACATACAATAATACCAAAGACGTACATGAGGGCCAAACCAGGAGCCAGTTTCACTAATCTTCGTACGATTAAGAAGTTCGTAAGTGCAAAATTGGACATTAGAGTAGCATGTACACTGATATGCGAATTTGGTAATTGTTTAATGGCTTTGTTCACATGTAGTGATGTGTACATGTAGGCGGAAAATGGTAGCATTAAAAATCTTCATACGAACATTTTTATCGTACGAAATTTAGTGCAACGGGCCCCAGTTGTCCAGTCATAATTCCGGTAAGGATGAATCCCGATCGTTAATTTACCCATCGCATACTCCCAACAAACCACCGCATACACACGTGGGACCAAGTGATCCGTAGTAGTGCCTGTCATCGGAGCTGGACACCTTCAGTGATGACATCTTTTATCGTCATTTTTGTGCTGAATGTTTGTCCTCACCACTCCCATACCTCAATACCACTGTGGCACAGGTTCATATTTCGATGTTTTATGGGTTATTTCGGTATATCTGGTGGTTTGTTTGCATTATTACCAACATACAATTTACGTCACCTCCCGTGAGTAATACACTTAGGTGTACGGCAATTTTGACAGTATAAAAGGGGTCCGAAAGTTCGGAAAATTCACCAAAATACCCATATGACACCAACATACTGACCATCTGTTGAAACACCTGTGTTCAATACAGGTGTATTCACGCCTGAATATGACGTTGCTGTCGAACGACCAATCAATCGTTCAACCAATATATACATGTTTCAAAGAGAATTACATATCCAACCATGTGCACTGATTTTGCAAATATCAGTAATGAAAGTCGCATCATTTTTTTTTCCTTTGACAAATTCCATCAAATATTGATATTGTTATGAAAATAAATAGTTTAATGGGTCGAAATCAACTGCAACATTTGCGAACATGTACTGCTCCAAAATATGACCCATTTATTATACCCCCGGGATATATAGTTTTCGTAATTCCGTCCGTCCGTCCGTCCGTCCGTCCAACGTTAAAGTATTTGGGTACCCATTATCTCTGTAACGGTAAGTAAGATTGACTTCAAACTTCATATACTTCCTTATCATCATCCATATTTTCGTTTTCGGGTATCCATAATCTCTGCAACTATAAGTCGGATTGATTTCAAACTTCAAATACTGTTTTCCTTATCATCATTCATATTTTCACTCCATACCACACCCATGCGGCCTTCATGTCCAAGGTCAAGGTCAAATTACTTAGAAATTTGCATCCGTAAGATTTGCGTTACGTTTTCGGGTACCCATTATATCTGCAACGGTATGTTGGATTGACTTCAAACTTCATATAATTATCATCAACCATATTTTCATTCCATACCACACCCATGCGGCCTTCATGTCCAAGGTCAAAGTCAAATTACTTTGCGTTAACATTTTTTTTTTTAATATTTGCATTAAAGTTTTTATGTGTCGGTCCAGGCGGCGGCCGGGGGTATACGTGAGCCCATGCTCACTTTCTCTACTTATGATTACTAGCCAAAACCGGGTTATAGAAAAAGGTATAACAGACCAGTTAGGATATGCACATGCTATATATCAGAAATGCACATGCACATTGATATTGTTACAATCCAATTCTCTCGATACTTTTAGCCAAACCCTCAATACATTGTCTAGCATGGCGATATATTTCTGTCAGCCTTCGCAATGCTAATTTTGGGGTTGTGAGCTGTTCCAGAAGTAAACACTTCGTAAATGAACTTTCCAAAAGCACCAAGTCTTGCTGCAATAACTTTCAATGGCATATGTGTGTCTTCATCTACCATGTCGGAGTTGAGAAGTACACCAATATGTTCTGCGATGTGATTAACTTTAGAGTAAAGTTCCACCATGTCATTAAGAAACACCTTGACTTTTCCGGCTATGTTTTTAAATTTTATACCGGGAACCTCAAAGTCAAACACGGCTGGTTCTCCTGGCATTGTTGATCTATGAACATAAGTTATTATTGTCCTCGAGAGTTCGGGAATCACCGATTTCAATTTTCGTACCTTTTTCGGGTGTTGTTGCATGCGATAGCTGACAGCGAGCGAGTACCACTGCTGGTGTCTGTATGTGTGTTCTTGTTCATCAATGGAAAATGACTTAATATGTGTTTCATGCTTATTGTTATATCCAGTTCTGTAGCTGGCGCAGTATATCGTGTGTATATCCTTATCCCACTCCTTGCCGCAGCCCCAACAAAACCAACCGCCACATATGCATGACATATGGCATGACATTTGGTTACACCCACCATCTTTTTCTATAAATTTGTTGCAATGAGGACAATTCTTTCCATATATTGACAAGGGTTTTATGAAATCAGCGGGCAGAACTGATTCATCTCCACTTTCGTAAAGTGTTTTCTTGTATTGGGGAACAATTTCACATGGAGCTGGCCAATGATCATTGCTAAGACATTGAAAGCAGAATTTCTGTTTGCACGCGCACTGAGCAATTTTGACATGAGAAGAACTCACTTCAACCACGCGACCACAGTTTGGTGCCGGACACCAATTGGTTACCATTTGTTGTTCCACTTTAGTGTCATGGCAAAGTTGCGAATGTTTCAATACGTGTTGTATATTAATCAGTGATAACAGCGTCCCTGAGTCGATAGTTCGGCTGCAGTCGTATTCCGGACATATCAGCTTCGTAGTACCAGAGTTTATGCATGTTATCAGGTGCTCCCGCCAGTAACCGTCACAGAACCAATGGCCGCATGACATCAAGGCAGTGGCCGAAACTGTACCACCGATCTCTTCGTAACAAACATAACAGAACCGGTTACTTGGTGAAGTGATATCGGCCGTATCTGGTGTGTAGGAGTCCATATTGGAGACAACTTCAAACCGCAGCGCCTCTGCTTGTTTTCCAAACTCAAACACGTCAGTTTCTTTTATGTTCGCAGAACGGAACAAGAACGTTTGATAAAGATATGTTTCTGTTGGGAGATATGATTTACATTTCTTCCAATCCGTACATTCCCCTCGAGCGCTCTCTACTGCAAATGCTGATACATTTTCATATTTACGCTCTTTAATGAGGACATCAGCTGGCAGGGTTTCAATAAAGAATAATGTTCTTTCAATTATCTCGGAAATATTGGATTCAGTGTAATCAAATAACGTTTCAATATTTACAGCTGTGGTGCATGGTTTTAGTTTCATGTTAATGGTAACCTTGTAGACGCTCTCCCTTGCATTGTTAATCTCATTCTCCACATCATGTGTGAAAACCAGGCATGCTATGATGTCCTTAGCCTTTTTGTCCTCAATATAATTATAACAGTCTAGGTTTGAAACGTCGGTAGAAATTTCAATGATGAACTTCCGCGGAAAACATCCACACTCTATGTATTGTCGTCCATATATTTGTTCTAAGTCGTACGGATCGATCTCGTTGTTTGACAGAACCATAAGTATTGGGTTTGTAACTATGTCATTTGTCGTGTTTACAGTTTCTGACTTCAGAATCAGCTTTGCCTTGCTATCAGCTTCAAGTTCGTTTACTGTGTGCACACTTTGATTCTTTTCTGGTGCAGGTGTATTGTTATCTCGATCTATACCATCCGTTGGTGTTGGCTTGCTCTCAATGAGTGATTCTCTATGAAATAACTCATGTGCTTTGGAAGTATGGCTGAGTAAATCTTTCAATATTACCTCTTTTTCCGTCGGAGCCCGTTTTTCTTCGCCATCGGTATATTCTCCTGCATCCTCGTCTTCGGAGCCATCTGAATTGTTTTCAGCTATGTATAATAACGACTCTTCGATTGTATGTTTAAACTTCTGCCGGTGACGTTTACCTCGGCTTCTTCGGCCTTCGCCTGGTACGTAGCCAATGTATTTAGGATTGTGGATAATGGAACTGGATATAGAACACGGATAGACAACTTCGTATCTAATCTGACTTGGTTTGCATATATCTGGTTTCGGAACTGAAACATATCTGCCGTTTCGGTTTCGTACCCTACTAGACATGTTGGTATTCAGTAAGCTTTTTATATACAAATATCCATTCCGTTTTACCGTTTGTTTGGGTCTACTGACGCTGTATCTATTGACGGGTGTTTTCGATGAGCAGAAACTAACGCCGTTGTTTTGTCGCACTATGTTATGGCGTTCTATCAGCTGCACGCCGAAATCTTCCTCGTTGAAGTAGCCATTCATTATTTGTTCCTTAAGTTCGTTGGGGAGTTTCCAGCAGCCTTTCTTGTTGAGAGAGAATGGAACATTCTCTGCATCTCGTCCAAGAACGTCAGCGAATTCTCTCTTGGAATCTTCCTCGTTCCTGATACACTGTTGAGTTAGGCACGACTGCTTACTACAGTATAGCGAAATGCATTCTGAGCAAAATAAAACAAATTAGCATGTACTTGGTCTAAATAAACCCATATTAAGCATTAATCCAATCCAATACACGAAGGTCAGTAGGGTATGTAGTAAAGCCATCATTACGGAAATTCTCATGATTGCGGCGCCATGTAATCCGGGTGGTACGTGCACCGGCACCATAATAATCATTATTACGATATTGAGTTGTGTTTGCAGTGCCGGGTGGATAGTATTATACCCCGATATATGTAGTATGACAATGGGTATATATAGTGAAACAATAAAGGAAATATGTAATAGCAAAGTTCTTGAAAAATCAGAATTATGTCGGTACGTATCTTAGCCATGCCTTATGTTAAAACTTTATTTAACGTGTTCTGCTATTTTTGCAAGAATAAGTCGTGAATTCTGAACATGCCAGGATGGGATTGGCGTACATCTGCTTGCATTGCTATTTTCTCAAAATATGCTACAGTTTTCGGTTATCCATATACTATCTCTGCATCGGTAAGTTGCATTGATTTGAATTTGCATGCATTGGCATTCGTCATTTCATTGTAATGGTCGAATGGCACTCCTTGCCTTCGGTGAAGGTCAAATGACTGTTTGGGGCACACAGTACATATCCTTCACATACGTGAACTATACATATATGTGACTGTGACAGAAGAATTGGGACATATGTCCTTAACGATGAGTGTAGATCAGTATATCAGTGTAGATCCAGATCAACATGCGCATCCGCGCAGTATGATATGGGCCTGCATTTGTTAGGCATGCATTTTAATGATTTAGTCGGTGAAGCACCATTCATGTTATAAACAGTAAAGAATGCTGGTATGTGATGGCTGATCAGAATCTCAGATTGTCACGAATGTCATAAACAGGAAAAGCCTTTGTGATAGTATGAGTGGGATTTACACCTGCTGACCATGAACCCCCACCCCCGCCGCCAGCCAATCCCATCACCACAAACACCCCTTCCCAGTATTGGTGCTAGATAGGGTTGAACTACATATTATGAGTTCAACCTGACCTGATTTGTGATAACGACTGACGTAAATGGTATTAATTGGGTTTTGACCAGTGTGCACGCTCCTGATTCCTAAAACATGGAGCAGATATACACGTTTCATTAGCGACGACGTACGGAATGTTTTTCTCCACATATGGATTAGCGTATGCTCTGAAGGGTGGGGAGTGTAATCATCGTATGTAGATATTCAACAGAACCTATTTAATCCAGGCAGCCAGATAAAAACATGTATACTTAAATTAACCCTTACAATGCTGAATTAAATGTCGTCTCTGTTTATTTTCCATTTTCTCCTCAAACGAATGCTTTGACAACACTTTAGGTGCTGTCAAACCATGTTTTTAATGAGAATGAAGACAAACTTAAGTTAAATTTAACAATTTACGTTACTCGCGATTTAAGGGTTATTTATGATTGAGTTATTTTGTCATTGATAATGATGATAATGTGTGTTAAAAGGCATGCATCCGCCGTGTCTGGTTTAGGTTAGACCACACCAAATAGTTTTACTATATAATTTAACCGAATGTCATCCAATAAGGCCAGTTTCTCCTACTTTCACTATTCGTATGGATACTGTGGGACCTACTTGTACATGACCTGCAGCCAGTCTGTACAGGTTCTGCATGAATTAAACAATAGGTTCACTTACTCCTAAGAAAAATCAAACCTCGTCATATCCCCCAATATTGTTTACATGTTGGCCACGGAAACTGTGTTTACATCACGTGACCAACAGGTTCAGTGTTTTCTTTTAAATGCTACAAATATGCTGAAAACTGGTATTAAAAGCACCCCAAAATGTTCCTCAATTGAAACTGGGCAGTAATGGATCATTTGCAAGCAAACTGTGTCTGTGACCTCAAAACGCCCGCACTATTTTTTTTATACCGGACTTCTTCCAGTTGGTATCCTCTAACCTTTAAAGAGATGTCACTGTATTGGCATGTTATGTTGTGGAGAATGTTGTAATGCACGCAGACTGTAAACAAACGAATGTAAAATTCCACTGAATACATTACTACATGTTTATCAAAATAGAAAGCTAGTTGGCCGAGGTCCGCCAGTCGAGTCCTGGGGTGTATTTATGAATGAATATATTTTATTTTTTGCAAAAGGTCATTGAAATGTTACATGTGTTTCCGATATAAGATATTTACTCAATCCTTTTCTTGGGCACGGTGCGGCGGCGGACAAACCCGGTATTTAGACACACTAAAATATTATGTATAATTTCTAATTAATAAAAGTAAATGTTAACTATGTCCTAGAGAGCCGATCAGACGGGCCGACTCATGGGCGTCTAATTAAGTATCCACTGACGAACACACGCACCGACACGATGTGACTTAAATTTAAGCCTTAATGCGATCAGTGTAGTCCCTTATCAGTCTGCACATCTGCGCAGTCTTATCAGGGTCTGCACTGTTCGCCATTCAGTCAGTGACTGCATTATGTCTAGCTCTCCACGAGCGGGCTGGACAAAAATATGCCTAAGGCCGTTGCATGTTCCCCCGTCGTTCAACAAATATATACTGGTCCAACTCTCTAACCGGTCACCTCCATATTATTGCAATATTTATTTCGCTGAGTAATTATATGGCAACATCTTTTTCAAATAGTTAAAAACAAAGTATAATGCATTGAATTAATGTTTTTATTAGCACAAATGACTTCTGGACATAGTTTAGTTATTGCAATTCAATTGGTAGGGGTCAAAACTAACAGTCACAAATTGGACGGTTTCTCTGTATGCCATTTGAACGCGTCATCTCCAATATTTTCACAACATAGTGATGCATGAACGCATGAAATGATGTAAATGTTGCTCAGTTCCATAATCATGGTTCATCTGAGGTCTATGGCGATATTCCAACACATAAGCATCGGTGGTGGAGACAAAATAGCATACATGTACCAGAACTATAGCATAGTTGTGCACCGCGTCGACAAAAAAAGACGATTAGCAATGTGTCCACAACGACAAGCTTGCCTTGTTGTCACAACCAGGCGTCTGTGTGTTACGGAGATACATTTCAACTCGCACAGAAAGGCACAATGGAGAAATAGAAATAGTATGCAATATTTAGGGAGTACAATGCCCATTGTGCTTACGATGAGAAATACTCACATACGCTTCTGGCCGATATTTCTCATTTAACTGTTAAAAACATTCTTACAGAATTGACCAACATTCAACATCATTCCCTCTGCATTTATACCAATTCCATAAAACAATGACTGCTATGCTAAAAATATTGTCAATTTTGTGACTTAGTTTTCACTCCTATTACCAATAAAATATACAATTAAATGAACTAACGTCCATTCAATCCATTAAACATTAGTTTAAACTATTTAAACAAGTATTGCGAAAATAAATATTTACCCAAATAAATAATGCAATAACATGTGGGTGACTGGTTAGCAAGTTTGACTAGTATATATATATATATATATATATATACATGTATATATATATATATTCTTACCTGTACTGCCGGAGGTGTCTAGACATGGACGCCTTCAGCGTGTTTCCCGACCTCACCCCTCGCTTTCCCACCTTTAGCACCATTATCCTTCAACAACAATCACCTGGGATCTCGACACCGAACTGTTGTTTTCTCGGCGGCCGACGTGTGGTACAAAATGCCAACGCCGCTTTATTGCTTGTTTGGCGATTATGTATGTAATATACTGTACCTGTTTCAACGTGTTGTGAAATTGGACTATAAACACCAGGGTTAATTTATTAACGGAAATAGTATTGTAACCGGGCGGGTTCGTCTGTGTGCCGGCTGATCAGGGTCTACGGTGTTCACAGACAGAACCACCGCCAGTTATAATTTGAGCAGGTTCTCTGGGTGATCCTGGCCTCCTTCGCACAAATGTTTCGAAATACAATGACACGACTGGTGGGGGATAATATATTTTATTTCTACGATTATACGGAACTACTTGGTATTAATACACGTACACGATATCAAAATATGGGAACATAAAGGGCATTTAATTATGCGACATGGGGGAATGGCCGTGCACCCTGTATGCTATGGTAATTATGAATGACTCACCATGTCGATAATGTCCCCAAAAATGTAATATTTGAGAATCTACACGTTAATAGTGAATGTACAATGAAATAGTTAATTATTTACTTAATGGAGGTGCGTTGTAATTGCTAGAAATTGGCCAACTCCCCGGCCCGCGAGCCGGGGCAGTATTTATAGAGTCCAAGTCACGTGGGCGCCTAGGGACCGAAACTGTCCCAGAAAGCAATGTCTTTCGGACAACTGTGCCCGAATGACCAAATAATGAACGGACGTATACTGATGCGCATGTCAAACGCAATATTCCTTGCTCCGCCCATACGGTGCCCAGCAAATAGGGAACCAAGCAAGACACGTGTATGCGGCGTGTAGCAGACGACAGACAGTCAGGTACTTTCGGTTTGAACTGAATGACATATATGGCCCACGGCCACAGTATTCTTTGTGTTTTGTTTGGATGGCTATAAATACTTTTTGATATCACTGTGATCAAATATAGCCCGATATTTGTTGGAAGCTGAGAAAATGTACACTATATTAACTATGATAATATTTCCGACCAGTATAGTACCCGATCAACCTGTCAAATCGATCAGCGTTTGCATTGTTACCTGCTCAAGGTTGGTGTGTTGGGGTGGGAAAGGGGGTTGGGGGAATTGTTATTGTTGCCTTTCTGGCGAATATGTATGAAGCGACGTGTTGGACTTTAATAGCACTTTAAATTGTGGTATCACTTATTCAGATCCGAAAGCATAATATCACCAATTCCAACGGGTGATGTAGTGGTTGGATGTGAGCATGCGATGGTATATATCGGGATTCCGGTAAGGAGGAATCCCGACCGGATTCCTGTTTAATTGGCCCTCATGTACGTCTTTGGCATTATTGTATGCGATCGAGACTCTTGAACCAGGTTATCCATTATAAGAGTAATACGATTATTCCTAGTCGTATTACTTTTACGAAAGGGAAGTGAGTTTGCTGTTGTATGGTCAGGGTCTGCACTACCCACCCCCCTCCCTCCGAAAAAAATAAATGATAATGCAGCAGGTTAAATGCGGGATCTGACCCTGTTGGGCAGGCCTTAACTGACCTTATATCTGTTGATAAGCCATTAAACATCAATAAATCAAATCAAATCGAAAGGGTGATATCACCAAGTCGAATAAATGACATGTATTCAATTGAGTGGTATCACCAAGTCAAAACAGGGATATGCATATCCATTCATATTCGTCCCAGGTCAAAATGATACCACATATTTGAATTGATATCACGCATTTGATTAAGTGATATCAGGTATTTGAATGGGTGATATCACCCTTTCGAGTGAGGAATTTCACCAATTCAACATGAACGTCCACAATAGTCAATTAGGCACAAATGGGTGTTATTATCAATCGATAAATATCCATGTCTGCGATTGGTCAGATGCTTGTCACGTGTTCGTCGATAGTATACAATTATCGCCTTGTTGTGAGGTCAATACGTCAAATTATAGGTTACCATCCTGCATAGATTCTCCTATATTTTACGCACATTTTTGGAGCCTGAATAAATGCAACATTTATCAAAATTCGGAAATATAAACCAGACCGACGACCATTGGCCTGCTTCTTCACTGGGCTATATCTCCAGGGTATGGAAGGTGTTCGAGCCAATTCCCACCCTTAAATATAAGCCGAATATAATAGAATAGAATAGAATAGGTCAATACGTTAGCTGTTCGATCACAGCTCTTCACCTCTACACCGACGTATATGACGTTGTCATTACTTGCTGGAGGAGGTGGTTTTCCCCGGGTAGTCCGGTTTCCCCACCAATCATCTCACGGCGTAATGCAGTTTAGGCCGGAATTGGCCGCCCGCATTACTCTGATTAAATAGTATTGACTGTAATCTGCATCGTCTGAAATCAAACTTTAAAATTTTGAACCATGACCGGCGGTATGGTACGTGCGTGGCACACACACGCCACTGTATGGGCAATTACTATATATATACTGCCGTGTATTATCTTCTCTTTTTCTTTCGTCTTCACAATATGTGAAACACATTGTCATCTAACCAAATAACAACAGATAAACGCCGCACCTATATAACGATAAGTCGCGAAACGACAGTAGCTGGGCCCGAAAACATATATTACATCATACTTTGCATAACCCAATATCGAACATTCCCTGCCTGATATGTTTTGCCCTGACCAACCCTCAAATATCATCATCATATAGGATAACACTGTTAAGGCTGAGTCTCCATATATCACATATGCACTCACACTCAGTCCTTTTCACTGTCTGACATATCGGCTTCATGCGATAGGAGAATGAACTTGCTTGGTTAAATTAACCGCCTCATTGCCTCCTTCATTTAATGCACATATTTCGACTGTATGGCAGATATTAGTAAATTCGGAAACAAACGGGTCAACGGTCATTGGCCTGACACTTTGTGGGCTCAAATGTCTGGGTTTGGAAGGTCTTCGAGACAAATCCTACCCTTACATAAATATAAAACATAAAAAAGGTCAATACGTGGTTGTATCGACCCGATAAACGTGATATTGACAGAGGACGCAGTCCGAGATCGATATCACTTTGATCGGGTCGATACAACCACGTATTGACCGATACTACAAGGCGATAATTATTGTTCTATAAATTGAGAAACTGCCATATGCATATGTGTCCTCTTTTCAATAATATAGAATAAATATTCATTTACGCTGTGAACATTACGATTAATCTTGCTTTACACCATTTTGGCGCAATTCATAATCATCATGTTCAGGCGGCGACCGCATGTGGAAGACTCGGACCTAGGACCTGATAAATGGCTCATTTATAAACCGTTACACCACAGACCTAGAATAATTACACCACCCACCAATGTCCGTACAATAGACACTACATTTTGAGTCAGCTTTCTCAGGTCTTAATGCATTTACATCGAATATCACATGACCAGCATCTGACCAATCGCCGACACGGATATTTCTCGATTGATAATAAAAATGCATATTGACCTGGTAATTTGATTTTTAATGTTTCCAAACGCGCTTTCACTATCAGACAACTTCCTTCACGATGTATCAACAAGAGTGCCGAAGGTCACAATATACAACCTTCGAGGCATAGCCAGTAAACAACGGATAACTTCGTTGAACAAGAAATCAGTAAAACTGATGAATGTACCTAAACAAAATTAACTCGGATTTTGAATAAAAAGCAAATTCTTTCTCACTTAACCATGGACACAGGGGCCACATGCGTGAGATATGGACTGATTTGTTTTGTGCTGACAAATAAGTACATGTGTAAGTACATGTGTATGAAGTGTCATAATGTCAATCCGACTTAGTGCTGCAGAGATATATCAGATAGACAAACTCTTTAACGCAAATTTTGCCAAAACTTAACACACAATCCTAATAATTTGTCCTTCGCATTCGGCTTGTGGGCCACATGGCTGGGCTATGGAATGAAAATATGGATGGTGATTACCATGAATATGAAGTTTCAAGTTAATCCGACTTACTGTTGCAGACATAATAGGTAGCCGAAAACTTGAACGTAAATTTTGCCAAAATTTTCACGCAAATTTGCCAAAACTGTAACGCAAATTTCTAAGCAATTTGACCTTGACCTTGGGCATGTGGGCCGCATGGGTGTGCTACGTAATGAAAATACTGATGAAGATTTACAAGGATATGAAGTTTCAAGCCAATCGGACTTAGGCTTGCAGAGATAGTAGGTATTGTAGTGTCCGGTGTGATGGTGAGACACGATCGTCCGGTTAGCTCAGTTGGTAAGAGCGCCGTGCTAGTGTTACGGGGATCGTGGGTTCAAACCCCACATCGGGCGACACTTTTCCCCTTAGAAATACTTCAATGGTATCAGGAGTAAACAGGATTGTGCCTGGGTGTACTTTGGGTAGCAGGCTATACTCCTCATGAAGCTGTGAGGTTGATGCCTGGCTCCCAAAGGATAAGAAGGGGTGGGGTGGTGTGGTCCGGTGTGGTGATGACACACGATCTCCCGGTTAGCTCAGTTAGTAAGAGCGCCGTGCTAGTGTTACGAGGGTCGTGGGTTCAAACCCCACATCGGGCGATAGAAATATTTAAGTTTTATGGAACACTTTAACTGAAATCGAGCGGACGAATCGACAAACAGACGGACAGCGCTATATACAATAATGCATCCCGTTTTCTTTTCGAACGGGTGTGTGTAAAAAGCGTGTCAGTGGTGTAGAATGGCAATCTGACGCAATATTCAAGCATTTTGAAACGGAGAAATTTACCAAAATTAGCAACATTAGCACATTGCCAGTTGACGATATCACCGGGATCTTCTCCCACTGTAATTTGATATGTGCATATTGTATTTCTCATAGATTCATATTTGCAATCCAATGTGCTCGATACTTTTTATCAAACCCTTCAATACAGTGTCTAGAATTGCGCCGTATTTATGTTAGCCTCTTCAATGCCAATTGTGGGTTATGCGCTGTCCCATAATTTACACGTCATACAATAATTTCCCGAAAGCACCAAGCCGTGCTGAAATTTTTTCAAGTGACAATTTCAAATGCGTCTCTTTATCCACTTTGTCCGAGCTGAGCAAGGCGCAAAAGTGTTCCGCGGTATGATTCACATGGGAGTAAAGTTCCACCATGTCGTTAAGGAAGTATTTGAACTTTTCCGATCTAATTTTCAGATTTCGTAACAGACACGTACCTCTCTACTATCGGGAGAAAAAATCAACATGCCTGGCTGCCGATCGCGATATAGTGGATAAACCGGGCGGATTTACATATCCGGGTGTATCACGCGGTCATTACCGCCTTCTGGATTGACTATATGTGCATAGGTGAGATATATACCTGCATATTATTATTATTATCTGGTGTGTGTAGTCGTACTGCGGCACCACTGGGAGTCGAGGTGTTCATGTCCCTGCCACGTTAGGCCAAGATGTCCAGGCAACTCAGTTATCACACTTTCTTATGAAAGTAAGCCATATACATATGTAACAAATCAAACCAAAACAGCAAGTTAGCTCGAGCTCAGCCGAATATTCAGCCTGTCCTTGCCTGCTTCTGGCCCCGGCCTGCCTGCATTGGAGCTGTCTGGATGTGGCAACTATGTGGACAAAAATAGCACGTGTTCAGTTTTTACCGACTATAGGCACCAACGGTGCCAGGGGTGGATTAATTGGTTCTTCCTGGGACTCGTTTTTCTCTGCATCACTGGTGCCAGGTTCTACCCAGTTAATTACCCCATCTCTTCTTCCCGCCTCCCGTGCACCGGGACACTGCGCGGAATTACAGGGCCGTATTGGATTTCGACGACTTTTTCTGGAGAGAACGAGGTGACAAAACTAGTGCTATATATCACATGCACAATGTACTTTTTAACTCGGTAAACAGCACTGTGACGCTGGATGCTGTATGTTTATACATATTCCATGGAACTTGTTATAGTAACCTACCGATTCTTGTCATTTTAACGGGTTAGAAATATGCATATGTTTTATTACGTTGCTGACCTTACACTTATACTAAAAATGATACTGACATGCGATGTTTTTCAGTCAACGGTGGATTGGACCTAAGCAATGTCCCATTTCGGCACACAATTATACATATATCACATAAAACACTTCAAAATTAGGGCCTTTTGGACTTATATGTCCGGGTATGGAAGGTCTTCGAGCCAATTCCCACCCTTAAATATAAGCTAAATGAAATGAAAATGTTTTGTCAGTCACCTGCGGCTGCTCCATTCAACATGTCTTTTTTTCCCCCATAAAATATCCTTTCCGTATTTTAGTCATTATACCGTTATTATTTTATGAAGGTCAAGGTCAAGGTCGCATTTACACCGGTCTTGAAGGAGTTGAGGTGACATTTTCAGAAAGAAGACGTGTTAACAGCAACAATCATGGTAATTATTATATTTGTTAGTTTATCCTGGTGCAGTTGTATAATTATCTCGGCCAGTATCTATCTATGCAATGACAACCTGTGATTTTATGGGAATAATGGACAATATAGAGGCCTTATCAAACGCCATGTTTTCTGACTGAAATTTGTCCCAGTTTTCAGACATGACAGATATTGTTAAGTTTGTTCAGAAGCAAGTGTATTCTGCATCTAGCCACCACGTTCACGCGTATCGGGGTAACACTGCCACCAGGCCCGTAGCCAGACCTGTTTGAAGGGGGGGGGGGGGTCGTTTCTAAGGCCCAAGGGGCCTGAGGTATCTTAGGGGTAGCTACAATATGCGTAGCGGTAATCGGTAGCGAGAGCGGAAGTATGACTATTCATTCTATCTTAGGGGGTCTAAAACAGTGGACCGCTAGGCTAAAAAAGTGGACCTCAAGGCTGGGGGTGGGGGGGGGGGGGGGGGGGGGGGGGCGGGGGTCGTCCAACCGCCCCTGGCTACGGGCCTGGCCACTGGTATCGGGGTAGACTAACATGCCATGTCCAGTTGAATCTGGTTATGTCGTAAGATCCTCTAACTTCGATAGCCGCACAGATTCGAGGCCATTTTTATTTTCTCGTTCTATCGCGAGATTTACGGGTTACATCACTTCCATTATACTTGTGTGTTGAACCGAAGTCAGATGAAAGGTCACAACTGCCAAGTTAGAAAAATGTGATTTAAACCGGACTAATACATTACCAAACAACACAACACACCTATTGTCTGTTCCACGAAATGCTGCCCAAGATTTATTGCTATAAAAACACTCCAAACTGCTTATTTTTTTTATATAAAACAATGTAAAACTATTTTTTAGAAATGAGCCTACTTTTTATTTGAAGAAAATCCGTCTAATAACAAAGTTATTTCGAATAAACAGTCATGGATGGGCTTTTGCCTTATAAATTAATTTCACCGAATTTTAGTTGTTGACAATAAAACAAGAAACTGCTATACAATAATCACTTCCGGTCAACAACAACAACAACTATTTTTGCGAACTGAACACAAATTCTTAATAAATTTGTTTATTAACATCATTTTCTGGCATATAATTTAAACAATTTGCATTAAAATATATCAATTAATCATTTAATCTTCATATATTTAGCAAATATCATTCATCCATAAGGTTCCAAGTCGATCTGATACTATTGCTAATACGTCCTAATGTATTGTAAATTGTGAATGCTAACGAACTTGATTCGATTAAACTCGTGACCTTCACCAACCAATCAGCATTTAGTTAACCAAGTTGTCCGCCGGAAATTCGTCCGGCAAAGAAACTGGCTCACAGGAAGTGACTATATACTTCCGCCGGAAATGACGTATATATGGTGTTCCCAAGTCCTACCATTAGAGAATGTAGATTTACACCGGTGTCGATGTGCGAGGATATGTGCAATTAATTTTGCGTGGTAGGAACAGCGTGCCAACCTCAGCTTGGCGTTGTCAATAGATACGAAAGCTGTAGCAGATGATGATGACATCATGTTGTATTTTGACCAAATTCTCGGCATTTTCTTCTGTAATTCTTGTATGAACACCGAGAAATGGAGGCTCGATTCCTTTATTTTTCAACCTGGCAAGATTTGCTCACATAAATACAAGGTTAGTGTCTTGTTTTTAATGATGAAATCCAGCAAGCAGTTCGATGCTAGAAAAATGTTGAAAATCTGATCGCACGTGACATTTTAACATTGCAACCCTGCATTCAATTCTTGATTTATGGCTATTACTTCATTATAGGACCGAATTTAAAAAAATAAAAAGATGGCTCATTGCTAAATTTTGCTGAAAAATGATTTTATGCCAAAAAATAAGAGTTTTATGGTGTTTAAATAGGTGTAAAAGTTGGGCAGGTTAACGTGAAACAGACAGTAAATGTTGTGTTTTCCACTAATCCCATTAACCCCCTCCATTAAAATCCAGATTTCGATAGGAAAACTTACACATAAATGAGTTAGCTTGAAACCGTTGAAACTATGTTGTTTAATACATGTTTATCAATGGAGGTCACGTAATATTTGTAGGTAGAAAGACACTAATAATGTAGGAATATGGATTTTCATTTAGTCACCACCTTATCCTATTTTTAGCTCACCTGAGCGAAGCTCATGTGAGCTATTGTTACCGCAATGTGTCCGTCGTCGTCCGTGAACATTTTCAAACGTCTTCTCCTCTGTAACCATTGGGCCTATAGTCACCAAACTTCATGGTCATGGTCCTTAGGTAGGGGGATTACAAAATTGTTAAAATGACGTCATTTATACGTAATCCAAGATGGCCGCCGTCTAAAAATAGCACAAATTCTTCAAAAATCTTCTTCTCAAGAACCGCCAACCGGATTTCGACAAAACTTGGTAGGAATGATCGATGTACATGCTCTTTCAAAGTTGTTAAAATGGTGACCCCGGGGTCAAAAATGGGCGTGGCCCGTGGGGTCAAATTGGGGTCAAATTTTATTTTTCACCGAATATGGTCATGTCATATATCAAATTGAAGGTATCAATGAGGCGATCACTCTGGTGCATTTTTTGTCGAAATCTGATGGTTATGTCATCCAAAATGGCCGCCGAAAGGTCAAAAGGTCGTTCTTTTATTAGAGATTTCAAAATTCTTCTTCACATGAACCGCTTGGCCCATGGTAGCCAAACTTAAAAGTTATGGTCCATGGGTGAAGCCTTTTCAGATTTGTTAAAATGGAGGTCATCGCTAATCCAAGATGGCCGCTGTCTAAAAATAGCATAAATTCTTCAAAAATCTTCTTCTCATGAACCGCTAGCCGGATTTCGACGAAACTTGGTAAGAATGATCGATGTACATTGCTCCTTCAAAGTTGTTAAAATGGTGATCCCGGGGTCAAAAATGGGCGTGGCCCGTGGGGTCAAATTGGGGTCAAATTTTATTTTTGACCGAATATGGTCATGTTATATATCAAATCGAAGGTATCAATGAGGCGATCACTCTGGTACATATTTTGTCGAAATTGGATTGTTATGTCGTCCAAGATGGCCGCCGGAATGTCAAAAGGTCGTTCTTTTATTAGAGATTTCAAAATTCTTCTTCACATGAACCGCTTGGCCCATGGTAGCCAAACTTAAAAGTTATGGTCCATGGGTGAAGCCTTTTCAGATTTGTTAAAATGGAGGTCATCGCTAATCCAAGATGGCCACTGTCTAAAAATAGCATAAATTCTTCAAAAATCTTCTTCTCATGAACCGCTAGCCGGATTTCGACGAAACTTGGTAGGAATGATCGATGTACATTGCTCTTTCAAAGTTGTTAAAATGGTGACCCCGGGGTCAAAAATGGGCGTGGCCCGTGAGGTCAAATTATATTTTTGACCGAATATTGTCCTGTTATATATCAAATCGAAGATATCAATGAGGCGATCACTTTGGTACATTTTTTGTCGAAATCGGATTGTTATGTCATCCAAGATGGCCGCCGAAATGTCCAAAGGTTGTTCTTTTATTAGAGATTTCAAAATTCTTCTTCACATGAACCGCTTGGCCCATGGTAGCCAAACTTAAAAGTTATGGTCCATGGGTGAAGCCTTTTCAGATTTGTTAAAATGGAGGTCATCGCTAATCCAAGATGGCCACCATCTAAAAATAGCATAAATTCTTAAAAAATCTTCTCATGAACCGCTGGCCGGATTTCGACTAAACTTGGTAGGAATGATCGATTTACAATGCTCTTTCAAAGTTGTGAAAATGGTGACCCCGGAGTCTAAAATGGGCATGGCCCGTGGGGTCAAATTGGGGTCAAATTTTATTTTTGACCGAATATGCTCATGCCATATATCAAATTGTAGGTATCGATGAGGCGATTGCTCTGGTGCAATATTTGTCTGAATCGGATGATTGTCATCCATGATGGCCACCAAAATGTCCATTTATTCAAAATTTTGAACGTCTTTTTCTCAAGAATTACATGGCCGATGCTGGCCAAACTTCATAGGATGTTAAGATCCTTGGGTGAAGCATTTTCAGATTTGGTAAAATGAGAGTCATCGCTTAATCCAAGATGACCGCCATCTAAAAATGGCACACTTTTTTTAAAACACATGAACTCAATGTCACATTCTCCTCTGGTGTTCATGGAGTCAGGTGAGCGAATTAGGGCCATCATGGCCCTCTTGTTTTTTAGCTCACCTGAGCGAAGCTCATGTGAGCTATTGTTACCGCAATGTGTCCGTCGTCGTCGTCCGTGAACATTTTCAAACGTCTTCTCCTCGGTAACCATTGGGCCTATAGTCATCAAACTTCATGGTCATGGTCCTTAGGTAGGGGGATTACAAAATTGTTAAAATTACATCATTACGTAATCCAAGATGGCCGCCGTCTAAAAATAGCACAAATTCTTCAAAAATCTTCTTCTCAAGAACCGCCGACCGGATTTTGACAAAACTTGGTAGGACTGATCGATGTACAATGCTCTTTCAAAGTTGTTAAAATGGTGACCCAGGGGTCAAAAATGGGCGTGGCCCGTGGGGTCAAATTTTATTTTTGACCGAATATGGTCATGTCATATATCAAATTGAAGGTATCAATGAGGCGATCACTCTGGTGCATTTTTTGTCGAAATCGGATGGTTAGGTCATCCAAGATGGCCGCCGAAAAGTCAAAAGGTCGTTCTTTTATTAGAGATTTCAAAATTCTTCTTCACATGAACCGCTTGGCCCATGGTAGCCAAACTTAAGAGTTATGGTCCATGGGTGAAGCCTTTTCAGATTTGTTAAAATGGAGGTCATCGCTAATCCAAAATGGCCGCCGTCTAAAAATAGCATAAATTCTTAAAAAATCTTCTTCTCATAAACCGCTAGCCGGATTTCGACGAAACTTGCAAGGAATGATTGATGTACAATGCTCTTTCAAAGTTGTTAAAATGGTGACCCCAGTGTCAAAAATGGGCGTGGCCCGTGGGGTCAAATTGGGGTCAAATTTTATTTCTGAACTAATATGGTCATATCATATATCAAATTGAAGGTATCAACGGGGCGATCACTCTGGTGTATTTTTTGTCGAAATCGGATGGTTATGTCATCCAAGATGGCCGCCGAAAGATCAAAAGGTCGTTCTTTTATTAGAGATTTAAAAATTCTTCTTCACATGAACCGCTTGGCCCATGGTAGCCAAACGTAAGAGTTATGGTCCATGGGTGTAGCCTTTTCAGATTTGTTAAAATGGAGGTCATCGCTAATCCAAGATGGCCACCGTCTAACAATAGCATAAATTTATATTTGATTACACAGAATGAGATGTAGATATAAACTCTATGTGCTCAGAATAATGAGCTACAGTTTGTAGATTGTTGTTGGTATAAATCCCGCCTGTAGTGTGCACCGTAATGAATAGGGTAAAATAGCATGTACCACAACTGAAAATTAAACGTGATCTTGCATTATGATTATTAGCCTTGTCATTTATGATTGGCAAAGGAAATGATGGAAATTTGTTTACTGTACACTCCTGATAATTTACATTTATATACCGGTAACCATATTTTTCACTGACCCGATGGTGCGCCGCAATACAGGATGAGAATAAGCCAACAACAAAAATCTAGATTCTAAGGTCACAGTCTATTTTCTACAAGCGCCTGAATGATATGTTAACAAACTGGACAACATGGAAACAAGCAGGACTTTTAGATGAATCTGGTTTCACAGCACTTTTACGATAAGTTTATTGTTTTAAAAAGTTTTGAATAATTGTTTTTATATGCTTATAGCTCTAGTAACTGGCCAACGAAGGCTTATTATCCAGCACCTAGGTAAATCCACTGTATAGCAAAGTATGAATGTCAAAACCCTGCAGGTTTTTTTTTCATATCTTAGTGCGCGAAATGTAAATGCTATTACGCATATTTTCACTTTGTAGTGTTGTGTAGCGATACACAGGTTGAAGTAACGGACCGAGGTCTATAAATACATTAAATATGCCTAAAAGCATCAATAAATGAAGAAGAAAAATAAGCTAAAATATTTTTGTTTACCCCCTCCATATACTCCATTATACATAATATAAGTTATTGTGATTCTACACGGGCTATATGGTGTAATATTGCCCGTTTGGAGGTATGTTCAGGGCAATATTACACCATATAGCCTATGTAGAATCACAATAACGTATTTGTCATACCGCAGATCCGTTATTTGGCCGTATAACCATCTCTTCTTTTGATCTTTGCGTTTTTTCAGAAAGAAAAATAATCCGAGATTCCATTTTCTACCGTCAGTCTTAATATAAAGGCGTAAATGAACATTTTGTTTTTTTATTAAACGTAAACAAACTAAATATGGAGTAAGAAATCCATCGAAAACGACTTTATGACAGTTTATTTATATCGTGTAATTTAATTTATATTTCACTGCTCTATCGATCTGCTCTCCCTTTGGCGCCTCTAGAAGAATGCGACTGGTTCCTAAATATTCGCTGTCATTGCTACGCTGCGTTTCGTGCGTGGAACCCATAGTTTATTACCTAAATATAGCCGTGTCACGAAGCCAATTTTGTTGAGATTTGAAAACACTAAACGGGACAGTTTGTGGCATTTTTCGCTCATATTTTGATGAGCGAAGAATATTTATGGAAAAATAAACAATAAAGACTGGTTTTGAGTGTACAATTTGTTACTTTTATTGATCAATTCGGGGTTTTATTGTATTTAGTGAGGAATACAATTCGCAATCGGTAGACGCTTGCAAAATGTGTCTTCATTGGACGCGAGGCGCCGGAGGGGAATCGCAATTCCTGTATGTTGTACGGCCTTGGCAGGTCATATAATATATATGACCAGGCAAGCTAGCCAATCAAAAGCCGAGAAACTTATCTGCGGTATGACAATGGAGTATATGGAGGGGGTAAAAAAAATGGTATTTTTATTGGTATTTAAATTTTATAGACCTCGGTCCGTTACTAATCAAGTTGGGTCGTGATAGCTGCTATTTGTTTATTGGCATTTTATATTTTTCAATAAAACTGAATATATACAGCATCTAACTGTATAAACACTTGGATTGAACCCTAGTTTACATTTACAAACATACACCAGCATTATATTGTCGATTTCAATACAATTTTTTACCAAAAAAGATGTTTATTTTTCTCAGATATTCATGAATTTTGTCAATAAAATTTTATTATTTTATTTCTATAAACAGCAAAAGCTCAGAATAGTTGACAACTACTATTTACATGCATATTGAAATAACCCACAAGTTATTTAATTTAAAAATATGCAAATTTGATACTTTATCACTTTTTGAAAATTCCACAGGAAAATGCCATTTTACCAGAGTAAGCCATCATGAATGACTGTATATCAAGATAGTCATGAAGTCATGACTAGTGGCAGCCAAATTCAACATGTGTAAGTTAAGATGGAGTCCATTTTCTGTAAAGGCAAAAAATAATTTTCTAAACCTACAATTGTAAAAATTGTTTCAGAATTATTAGTTTGTATGATGGTGTGTCTAGTTTTCAGGGTATTAACACGTTCACCAACTAGCGTTTTTTATAAAACATAACATATGAGCTAACTTGTCAGTTCAATTCATTGGTGAATTTTCTTGCCTTCAAAATAAGGTTGTTGTTGGATTAAAATTTAGGTTTTTGCAACACAGGAGTCGGCCATCTTGAATCTTGACTTATGGTTGGTGTTTTCTGGGTATGTTCCGAAAGTGTCAATAAATCTGCTAATTCGTCCCGAGTTTTTATTGGCTGTTGATTCTATTGTTTATGATTTTAACAATATTAAAAAGCAGATTAATGGCGGACGCAAAAGGTTCGTGAAAAAAATTACCTAAATGGCAAAAATTACCAATATTTAGTCCAAACACTGAATTTGGTGGGAATTTCAAAGGACTTAATGTACGTCAAGTCATGCTTATTTTAATCACCTCACGTTAAGCACATCGAAGCTGCACACATGTCTATAAATTACAAACTATATGAATACCTCAATTACCCCCGAAAACTTGTGTCTCGACTATATTACTTTTATAATACATGTACCGGTACTAATCTTTTTTTCAGATGGAAAATATCTTAAATCTGTCAAATTTAACTGTGAATCAGCTTGTGTTGTTTCTTTTGTACAGCCTGAGATGATCAAAGTCGTTGTGACAGGAGCAGCTGGCCAGATCGGCTACTCCATAATGCTCTCTATTGCCAAGGGAGATGTTTTCGGCAAGGATCAGGTGAGAAAGCCCATTGGTGATTTACCCTTACGCTGTTCAATTGTGGCTGTGACTGTGGAGAAATGGGGCTAATGGGATTTGTGACCACTGAAGTCACCAGCGCTTTTTTCCCGCTATATAATTGGGGCCTATGAAAGGCCCCTTTACAATTTGAAAAAAAAAAGGTTTGGGCAAATTTTTGTAAAAATCACGGTAGTTTTTCACAATTTTGTCAAATATCCCTTAAATTTCTGGCTTCTTATGCAATTATTTCACTTTTTGGCACAATTTCACAAAACCAGAAGGCCCAGGCCCCTTCACAATTTCTGCAGATAAAGCCCTCATCAAATAACACACTCCTATTGCCATACATAGTTCATACAGTGTTGGAGACCGGATATAAGCATTTTATTATAAACTTTGTCAGTTTCTTCGGCCCTTTTCGTAGTGTTTTCCCTTAATTGATATTGCAACGTTGTGCATGATCATATTTATGCATAAGTACATGTACATACAATCGAACACAGGCATGTTGATAGGATAGTGTTGTATACTTTTTTAGACATGTAGAAAAATATAAAAATATAAAATGCGTTCCGTCTATGGAGAAACTATTATATAATCAAGGTCTGGAGCTTGGTGTTCCTCAATTTCACAGGCCTCGTGCAGGCACCGGGGCGGGATCAACTGATCCTGAGAATAGTGCTGCAGTAGCCATTGCTTGTCGTAAAAGGCGAGTAAACTGGCTTAACGATTGGGTTCATACTTTCCGGAACCCACTATACCGGATTTGGCCCTCATGTACATTTTTGGCTTTCTTGTATGTGAGAGTTGAGTCAGGCTATGCCCCATATATAAAAGTAAGATTAGCGCTAATCCTATTACTTTTAGGGGATGGGATAAATGATGCTGGTGTGGCGAGGGCCTGGCACCAGATCAGGTTGTTCTAATTTCAGGACTGAATATATATTTTGATTGTAAATATTGAGTTCTGAAGTTGGGATTTACCCCCCTCGGACAGGTGGATACGGGACACGACCCCGTTGACCCGTCTGCGTGTAGACTCCCTGAGGCTTGTACCTCTGTCAGAAAAGCGGACGTTAAACCCTATTCACTCACTCACTCACTCCTCAATTTCACCATCACCAGTTTCAATATAGAAATGAATGGCCTTTTTGTGGAATTTATCGGGGTATAAACTTGGAAAAGTCGCGGGAATACTGGACGAAGGCCGGAAGGCCTCGTCCAGTATTCCCGCGACTTTTCCAAGTTTATATCCCGATAAATTCCAAAAAAAGGCCATTCATTCCTTATAATTCCAGCATTTGAAATAAATTCATAAGGAATTGTGTAAATATTTTTGTGCTGGAATTATGAAGTAATATATTTTCTATTTCTCATCAAATCCCATTATTCCTAGTGCCTACACAGAGCTAAGGCACGACTGCGCCTAATACAACCGACTTATAATCAACATTTTACACGCAGAAGCCGTACCAGTCAGAAAACATGACGCAAGTCACCCGACTATGCTAGGTCGGACATGAGTTTGTATCGTGATTTCACTGAAATTCTCAAGACTAAACTAGATCGGGATTTTCAAGAATCCTCGAGATTTTTCAATAAAGTAATACTAGTTATCGTTGTCAAATGCGGAAATACATGTACAATAAAAATCTACCTACAAGAGCTATCTTTATTTATTTTCTTAATCAGCATCGTGCCTGAAGGGAAACAGCCGACATGTTGCGCACAAATATACCCGTTTGTAAGACAGTTTCTGATTGGTCATCAGAGAATACATAGCAGATTTTCCACGAGGCATGTGATCAACAAATGTTGATAAGAAAATAAATAAAGATAGCTCTTGTATGTAGATTTTGATTGTTTTTCCGCATTTGACATCGATAACTAGTATTAATTTATTGAAAAATCTCAAGGATTCTTGAAAGGGTCGCCGCTTTTTCCATCGTCGTCGTCCAAAATGTCAAAAAGTTTGCACAAGCTCACGTAATCATGGTATAACTTTAATATTTACGAATTGCTTCAATATTTGGACACTTGATACATGTGAGCATTAGGAACACACTCCTGTCGCCATTAACATGACCTTGATCTTTTTTACCTTCACATTTCTGCGGAAACACATAGCCATTTTTTGCGTCAAAAAGTTTATACAGTCAGAATTCGTTACAACGGCATAGTTCGTCAGAGATGAATCTGCCGTTATAACGAATATGCCGTTATAACGAATATGCCGGTATAAAGAATCGGCGATTTTCTCCTCGCTATCAGACTGTCGTGATAATTCCGGTAATTGGAACATGTTGGTAATTGGTAACCACGCTTTGTATCGACGCTATTTGCTGTCATTTTACATTAGCATTATCGGCGAGATATATACTTATTTGTCACCACATTGATAAAGCAATGCATATATACGAATTTATATCAAGGAAACAAACACAATTCAAAGCTAATCCGGTATTTGACAAAGTCTAGGTTGCAGGCGAACCTGTTGTTAATTGTAGAGTGCGTGGTGAATACCGGATTATCTGTGAAATTGTTTCTTTATTGTTAGCAATTCGCAAACATGTGCATTTATAAAAGAAACACATATTTTAATAAACAGTTTGTTTTAATTTACATGCTAAAATTTATAAAATTGCAAAGCAAAAACATGTGGTTTCCCTTTAAATATTTACATGACGATTCGTCCCTATCTGAACTCGCCCCAGAGGCAATGATACACGATAATTATTTAAATTGTTCACGATTATGATATTTTTAGCTCACCTGAGCGAAGCTCATGTGAGCTATTGTTACCGCAATGTGTCCGTCGTCGTCCGTGAACATTTTCAAACGTCTTCTCCTCGGTAACCATTGGGCCTATGGTCACCAAACTTCATGGTCATGGTCCTTAGGTAGGGGGATTACAAAATTGTTAAAATGACGTCATTACGTAATCCAAGATGGCCGCCGTCTAAAAATAGCACAAATTCTTAAAAAATCTTCTTCTCAAGAACCGCCAACCGGATTTCGACAAAACTTGGTAGGAATGATCGATGTACATTGCTCTTTCAAAGTTGTTAAAATGGTGACCCCGGGGTCAAAAATGGGCGTGGCCCGTGGGGTCAAATTTTATTTTTGACTGAATATGGTCATTTCATATATCAAATTGAAGGTATCAATGAGGCGATCACTCTGGTGCATTTTTTGTCGAAATCGGATTGTTATGTCATCCAAGATGGCCGCCGAAAGGTCAAAAGGTCGTTCTTTTATTAGAGATTTCAAAATTCTCCTTCACATGAACCGCTTGGCCCATGGTAGCCAAACTTAAAAGTTATGGTCCATGGGTGAAGCCTTTTCAGATTTCTTAAAATGGAGGTCATTGCTAATCCAAGATGGCCGCCGTCTAAAAATAGCATACATTCTTAAAAAATCTTCTTCTCATGAACCGCTTGCCGGATTTCGACGAAACTTGGTAGGAATGATCGATGTACATTGCTCTTTCAAAGTTGTTAAAATGGTGACCTCGGGGTCAAAAATGGGCGTGGCCAGTGGGGTCAAATTGCGGTCAAATTTTATTTTTGACCGAATATGGTCATGTCATATATCAAATTGAAGGTATCAATGAGGCGATCACTCTGGTGCATTTTCTGTCGAAATCGGATTGTTATGTCATCCAAGATGGCCGCCGAAAGGTCAAAAGGTCGTTCTTTTAATAGAGATTTCAAAATTCTTCTTCACATGGACCACTTGGCCCATGGTAGCCAAACTTAAAAGTTATGGTCCATGTGTGAAGCCTTTTCAGATTTGTTAAAATGGAGGTCATCGCTAATCCAAGATGGCCGCCGTCTAAAAATAGCATAAATTCTTAAAAAATCTTCTCATGAACCGCTAGCCGGATTTCGACGAAACTTGGTAGGAATGATCGATGTACAATGCTCTTTCAAAGTTGTTAAAATGGTGACCCCGGGGTCAAAAATGGGCGTGGCCCGTGGGGTCAAATTTTATTTTTGACCGAATATGGTCATGTTATATATCAAATCGAAGGTATCAATGAGGCGATCACTCTGGTACATTTGTTGTCCAAATCGGATTGTTATGTCATCCAAGATGGCCGCAGAAATGTCAAAAGGTCGTTCTTTTATTAGAGATTTCAATATTCTTCTTCACATGAACCGCTTGGCCCATGGTAGCCAAACTTAAAAGTTATGGTCCATGGGTGAAGCCTTTTCAGATTTGTTAAAATGGAGGTCATCGCTAATCCAAGATAGCCGCCGTCTAAAAATAGCATAAATTCTTAAAAAATCTTCTTCTCGTGAACCGCTAGCCGGATTTCGACGAAACTTGGTAGGAATGATCGATGTACATTGCTCTTTCAAAGTTGTTAAAATGGTGACCCCGGGGTCAAAAATGGGCGTGGCCCGTGGGGTCAAATTGGGGTCAAATTTTATTTTTGACTGAATATGGTCATGTCATATATCAAATTGAAGGTATCAATGAGGCGATCACTCTTTTGCAATATTTGTCGGAATCAGATGATTATGTCATCCATGATGGCCACCAAAAGGTCCATTTATTCAAGATTTTTAACGTCTTTTTCTCAGGAACCACATGGCCGATGCTGGGTGAAGCATTTTCAGATTTTGTAAAATGAGAGTCATCGCTTAATCCAAGATGACTGCCATCTAAAAATAGCACAATGAACTCAATGTCACATTCTCCTCTGGTGTTCATGGAGTCAGGTGAGCGAATTAGGGCCATCATGGCCCTCTTGTTTTATTGACAATCTATCGGTCCTTGCTGGATTTAATCACTTGTAAATTTAGTTGCTAACTGTTCATTTCTTAATTGATGTTTGCAAAATAGTACATCACAGCAGGTGACAAGGTACCGACATGTTAATTGCCGCGATTTATGACAGCAGGTCTGGGTTAATCAGCTGTGAAATTGTTTAGATATGGTCAGTGACTGGTTCCCGAATATCGGTTTCCGGCACGTAATGCCGGATAACAGAGCTGGTACCAGTGACGCCGGGTACCGGCGCCGTTATCATGGTTATGACGCACATTATATGGTCAGTGACTGGTTCCCGAATATCGGTTTCTGTAATGCCGGATAACAGAGCTGGGTCACAGCGCTGGTACCAGCGACGCCGGGTACCGGCGCCGTTATAACGCACATTAAATAAGACTTAAACTGTGTATTCGTTTGCGGGAATTCCCTGCCGGTGCCGGAAGCCGAATTTGCCGGTATATCGAGCAGATTAAAGAGCATGCCGATTGGTTTGGCGGCTTATTGTGCCAGGAGGCGAATATGCCGCTATAACGTGTGCCGCTGTAATGAATTCTGACTGTACAAGCTTCTTCATCATGGTATAACTTAAATATTACTTGATGGATTGCATCAACATTTGGACAATTGATATATGTGAGCATTTGGAAAACACTCATGCCGCCATTAACATGAACTTGACCTTTTTATGCCACCGGGTTTCGAAGAAACGGGTGGCATATAGTGTTTGGTCCGTCTGTCCGTCCGTCTGTCCGTCTGTCCGTCCGTCACACTTTTCGGTTAACCAATTTGTCACAGTTTCTCAAATATGCTGCAGGTGGCATCCGCGTTCGACAGATGCATTTCTTGTTTACCTTCAGATGTTTGTGGAAACACTTAGCCATTATTTGCGTCAAAAAATTTGTACAAGTTTCTTCATCATCGTATAACATTAATGGATTGCTTCAATATTTGGACACTTGATACATGTGAGCATTAGGAACACACTCCTGCCGCCATTGACATGACCTTGACCTTTTTTATCTTCACATTTTTGTGGAAACACTTAGCCATTATTTTGCGTCAAAAAGTTTGTACAAGCTTCTTCATCATGGTATAACTTTAATATTACTTGACAGATTGCTTTAATACTTAGACACTTGATATATGTGAGCATGTGGAACACACTCATGCCACCATTAACATGACTTTGACCTTTATTACCTTCATATTTTTGCGAAAACACTGCCATTTTTTGCGTCAAAAAGTTTGTACAAGTTTCGTCATCATCGTATAACATTAATGTTACTTGATGAATTGCTTCAATTTTTGGACACTTGATACATGTAAGCATTTGAAACACACTCATGCTGCCGTTAACATGACCTTGACCTTTTTTACCTTCACATTTTTGCGGAAACAGTTAGCCATTTCTTGCATCAAAACGTTTGTACAAGTTTCTTCATCATGATATAACTTTAATATTACTTGACATATTGCTTCAATAGTTGCACACTTGATACATGTGAGCATTGGGAACACACTCATGCCGCCATTAACATGACCTTGACCTTTTGTACCTTCATTAGGTGTACATGTAGCATGTTTACAGGTTTATATGTGGAATGCCACAAGAAAAATTAGCAAAATGTATGCGCAATTGTTTGAATTTTTATACCCCGGCATACAAAGTCTGTCCGGGGTATGTAGTTTTCGTCATATTCTGTCCGTCTGTTCGTCCGTCCATAAGAGATATGTTAAGTTTTTATTTGTCTGTCCAGGTGGCGGCTGGGTATATCCGTGAGCCTCTACTCACTTACTGTAGTTCATGATGCTTCTACAATACAATGTATGTCTGTTCATGTGGTTTGTCTCAATGTTTTTGTCCTATGGCTACGTCACTGTGCAGGAACTTTTCAAAACCATGTCACAGGTACGAGTCAATAACTCTTCCACCTTTAATGTAGGGATGGTTTGTGGCCAGGGGTTAGAACACCTGACTTCCAATCCGGAGGTTGTGGGTTCAAACCTCGCCTAGGGCATCAAAAATACTTTCATAGTATTTCCATCCCACTGGTCTGTCGGATGAGAGTTTAAACTGTGGTCCCAGCTCTATATGACCATTGCGGTTGGCAGGACGTTAAACCCTTTCACTTTCACTTTTCCACCTTTGATGTAAAGTGTCACATGTTTTCGGCCCATTTCAGCCAATCTGCATGGTGCTGCTGGATATTGCGCCAATGATGGGAGTTCTGGACGGTGTGGTCATGGAGCTGAATGACTGTGCTCTGCCCCTACTCAAAGGTACACTTCCATATTTATTCTAATACCTCGGTAGAGAATACCAGGATTATCGGTTTGATATAAGGTTTTTCAGGTGGGGATATCAATGAAACGCATAGAAAGTCAGAGATAGCTCGGACAAGCTTTGTGTCTAAAGAGTACATGTACATGTATTATACATCTGATTTTAAATTCAATGTCATGATTTTTCCGAGAACAAATAGGAAATAAATGTGACTGGAGAAATGGAGCTTACCGGATTTATAACCAGTGTAGCTCCTGATCAAATAGCACACTCATGTAGCCTGAAAACCATCTATATTGCTTGGTAGAAGCATGACAGGTTTTCCATTGATGACATGCCGAATAGTGCAGATCCTGATCAGACTGTGCGGATGCGAAAATTTCAATTATTTGAGCTGCACTAAGCACACATTGTTGGCTTGTTTCAGATCAAATAAGTGCATTGTCAATTTTATTAGTGCATTTTTACTCTGCAGTTCAAAATGAGTTACGTATTTATACTCCCACAAACAATGGTGGTATATAGGAGTCGGCTTGTCTGACGGTCGGTCTGTTCGAAATTTTGTTTTCGCTCTATACATGTACATGTATCTTCTAAACAGATAAATGGATTTTCCAATAATTTGCTTTAAATGTTTACCATGATGAGGCAATGTGTCACATTCACTACCCTCGTATCTACATGATCCATGGTCGAGGTCACTTTGAGGTGAAAGATAAAAAAATATTTCTCTATATCTGCTAAAACCGATAAATGGATTTTCAAATAATGTGCCACAAATGTTTACCATGATGAGACTGTGTGGCGTTCAATACCAAACGTGTCTACGGTCAAGGTCACTTAGAGGCAAAGGTCATATTTTGTTTCCGCGCTGTGTCTTCTAAATAGATGAATGGATTTTCAAATAATTTGCCACAAATATTTGCCATGATGAAACAATGTGTCGCGTTCAATACCCATGTGTCTACATCCAAGGTGAAGGTCGCAAATTTTGTTTCTGTTCTACATGTATATCTTCTAAACTGATGTATGGATTTTCAAATAATGTGCCATGATGAGACGATGTGTCGAGGTCACATTTAGCATCCTTAGAGGTCAAAGGTAAAAACATGGGCATGACATTTTCATTCCAAGCTTTGAAACTCTTTCTAATATTAAATCTGTTCATGCATTGTTTGTGGGGATAATAGGTCTAGTTTCAAATTTACTTCCACTTTTGAAAATCAATTCAAATAAAATAAATGTGAAATACACCAATATGCACCTTACGTGAAGCTGTTGTACTACCATACTTTCTCCAACTAGAGCACAGTCGATGGCACGCCATCGCAATATACCCATTTTTCCAAATGCTAAGTCGAAAAGGGAGAGATAATCCATGACCAGGGTTGTATCAAAAATCACTTTGCGCATCTTCACACCATAAGAAAGGCACACACCAAGTTTCAAGTCCCTAGCTGTTTCAGTTAAAAAGTTTTACTTATTACAAGGCAATATTGCGAAATTCCAAGTCGAAAAGGGGGAGATATTCCACTGTGGGTCGAATCAAAAAGCTGAAATTCACTTTTCGCATCTGCGCACCATAAGGAAGGCACACACCAAGTTTCAAGTCCATACCTGTTACTGTTAAAAAGTTTTTCTTCTTGCAAGAAACGTGATATACGGACAGACACCCATGACGAAAACAATATAACCATATTTTTTTCTCCAAAAAGCATACTAAAATTGCTAAGCATACTTATCTAGCTAAGTATACTTTGAGGGAGTAATCATTTATTTTTCCTGAAATGCATTATTTCATATAGAACTAACAAATGCATATATTTCATGATTAAAAGTATGCAGAATTATTATACTGAATTTATTACATTATCACAGCCATATTGGCTGTGATAATGTAATAAATTCAGTATAATAAAAATTAATAAATTTATCATAAAATTGAAAATTTCTCCCTCAAAGTATACTTTGCTACTAGAGTATACTTTGCAATGTTGATGAAATAGGCTACAGATCTGTGACGGGAGAAATGGGACTTGTAGGAGGCCAGTAGCTTCAGATCATGTAGCACACTCATGTATCCTGATAATGATCTGTATTGCTTGTTAGAAGCATGACGGGCATTTCATTGATGTAATGGCGAACAGTACAGATCCTGATTAGACTGCGGGTGCTCAGGCTGATCTGGATCGACACTGGTCACAAAGACAATAAGCCCTATTTCTCCAGTCACAGCCACATATCCGTATCAATACAGTGTCAATAGCCAATGTGCATTCGATCAATGCATAGCTAATTGCATGTACCCGATATATAACTGAAACATTTAGTTTATGAGTGTTCTGACCTTTTTCTATAGTTCCCACGGGTCAGACATTCTGACCCATTCCCAAAGCCAAATATACAATCTGGGAAAAAAATCCCAATCAAAAGCACCTCCAAAAATTTGTCTATCGGGTAAAAACGTACTGGCACCAGGTCGGGTGTCGCGAAATAAACATGATCGAAAAAACTGTATTCGGGTACACTCAGATTTCATCGTTGGTTTCAATGTTGTTCCCGATTTTCGCATGCTTACATATTGTATACATACATTGTAAGCAAAAACCATAACAAAATTTCGCATAACAGCAAGTACTGCTGCACAAAAATATGAAAGAAAGATTTGATGTAGTCAGCGTCGTCTAGTTCAAGTACTAGTAATGGCCCCTCCCCCATAACACATTAACTTTGATCTAACACATTCCTGACTACTAGAACATTGATTGATATAAAATTTAAATTAGAAAAGTTTGTTCAATTAACTATGAAAATTCCCAAATTGGGACGCGAAGCAATTTTATTTTTTTCCCAAACTTGGCAAATTTGGCGACGCAAATTTTCCCAATTTATCTATGGTCTTTTTCCCAGGTTTTTCAAAATGGACAGAAAAAGGCCTGGTGTTGTACCCATACATGTATTGTTACATTACTGCCATTGTTTTACACCACTCACAGCCATGTTCAAACATACAGCTCATGCTGTTTGACCATGGCTGTAGACAATACTCATTCCGGGCCCATGCCAACACCAATGAAATGCAACGTTACTAGAACGCGCCATGTACATCACCTGATCAGACCAGTTCACAAGGGTCACTCCATTTTATCCGTGTGTAAACGGGTAACCACAAAAATCATTCACGCGGTCAAATACTTTACGTACATGTATTCATCGCTTGTTACTCTTGAAACAGTACATGTTGCTGAAAATGTAATCAAAAGTTCTCTCAATTCCGAGATTGCCATTTTAAAACTGAGTATGGAGCACCTGCATCACCTGCGTGTACTGCGGAATATGTATATGTATGTGCTAATGAGGTGTTTAAAGTTATCAAAGTACCGAAAGTACTGCATATATTCTCAGATTGCATATTGTCAATGGAAATGTAACAATAACGACAACAGTGGGTAAAAGTTTACCGTGGCACTCGAAAACTGTTTGAACCTACGGCCTTGTTCCCTCATGCCACGGCAAATGTTTACCCATGGCTGGACATGGTCGAACCTTATATTTCACTATTTCTAGAGATCGTTCCCACGGCTGACTACGCGGTCGCCTTCAAGGACGCTGATGTGGCAATCCTCATTGGTGCTATGCCGAGACGTGAGGGGATGGAGAGGAAGGACTTGCTCGCGGCCAATGTCAAAATCTTCAAGGGACAAGGCCAGGCTATTGAACAGCATGCCAAGAAAACTGTGAAAGTGAGTACTTGTGGTTAGCGATCAATTGTATTTAAGGGGGGCATATTGCGTTGCTCTTGAGGTTCCATACGTCCGTCCGTACGTCCATTTGTAGGAGTTCCTCCAACATGTAATATCTTCAATATTACGTGAAGGATTGCTTCAATACTTGGACACTTGAATCACTTGAACATTTATCACACACTCGTGCCACCTTGACCTTTGTCACCTTCGAAATGTCTCTGAAACACTTAGCCATTTTGTTACGTCAAAAAGTTTGTAAGAGTTTCTCCAACATGTAATATCTTCAATATTGCACAAAGGATTGCTTCAATACTTGGACACTTAATCACCTGACCATTTGTCAAACACTCGCGCCACCATTAACACAACCTTGACCTTTGTCACCTTCTAAATGTCGCTGAAACACTTAGCCATTTTATTATGTCAACAAGTTTGTAAGAGTTTCTCCATCATGTTAATATGTTTACCCTAATCATCTGATTGCCTACCACATATAACATACTATTTTACTATTATTTTTATTCTACATCTACATTGATTGGCCCTAAATGATACTATTTTGTGTTGATGGGCCGTTAAGCACCATTCCATTCCATTCTCCATCATGTAATATGTTCATATTGCTTTATAATTTAGACAGTGTGTGATACAATCACACCACCAATGACATTACCTTGACCTTTGTGACCTTCAAAATGGTGCTAAAACACCAAAAAGATTTGTTTTTAGCTCGACTATTCGAAGAATAAGTAGAGCTTATGTTGTCACCCCGGCGTCGGCGTCACGCCTTGGTTAAGGTTTTTAGTGTATATGGAATACTACTGGCCCTACACCCACCATACTTGCACAACTTCATCTCCTAGTGATGTACATCAATAACCCCTGATCTATATTTGACCTTGACCTACATTTCCTCTTGAATTACTTAGTTAATTCCCCTTGGTTAAGGTTTTTAGTCAAGCTTGTATATGGAATACTCCTGGCCCTACACCCACCGTACTTGAACAACTTCATCTCCTAGTGATATACATCAACAACCCCTGACCTATATTTGACCTTGACCTACATTTAACCTTGAATTATATAGTTACTCAACCTTGGTTAAGGTTTTTAGTCAAGCTTATACATGGAATACTAGTGTGCATACAGACACCATACTTGGACAATCTTTTCTCATAGGGATGTACATCAATAACCCCTGTCTATATTTGATCTTGACCTACATTTCCTCTCGAATTACTTTTAATAGTTAATTCCCCTTGGTTAAGGTTTTTAGTCCAAAGCTTGTATATGGAATATTCCTGGCCCTACACCTACCATACTTGGACAACTTCATCTCCTAGTGATGTACGTCAACAACCACTGACCTATATTTGTCCTTCACCTACATTTAACCTTGAATTACTTAGTTAATTCCCCTTGGTTAAGGTTTTTAGTCAACCTTGGTTAAGGTTTTTTTAGTCAAGCTTGTACATGGAATACTATTGTGCATACAGACACCATACTTGGACAACCTTTTGTCATAGGGATGTACATCAATAACCCCTGATCTATATTTCACCTTCACCTACATTTCCTCTTGAATTACTTAGTTAATTCCCCTTGGTTAAGGTTTTTAGTCAAGCTTGTATATGGAATACTCCTGGCCCTACACCCACCATACTTGGACAACTTCATCTCCTAGTGATGTACATCAACAACCCCTGACCTGTATTTGACCTTGACATACATTTAACCTTGAATTACATAGTTAATTCCCCTTGGTTAAGGTTTTTACTCAACCTTGGTTAAGGTTTTTAGTCAAGCTTGTACATGGAATACTAGTGTGCATACAGACACCATACTTGGACAACCTTTTCTCATAGGGATGTACATCAATAAGCCCTGATCTATATTTGACATTGACCTACATTTCCTCTTCAATTACTTACTTAATTCCTTTTGGTTAAGGTTTTTAGTCAACCTTCTATATGGAATACTACTGGCCCTACACCCACCATACTTGGACAACTTCATCTCCTAGTGATGTACATCAACAACCCCTGATCTATATTTGACCTTGACCTACATTTCCTCTTGAATTACTTAGTTAATTCCCCTTGGTTAAGGTTTTTAGTCTAGCTTGTAAATGGAATATTCCTGGCCCTACACCCACCATACTTGGACAACTTCATCTCCTAGTGATGTACATCAACAACCACTGACCTATAGTTCACCTTGACCTACATTTAACTTTGAATTACTTAGTTAATTCCCCTTGGTTAAGGTTTTTAGTCAAGCTTGTACATGGAATACTAGTGTGCATACAGACACCATATTTGGACAACCTTTTCTCATAGCGATGTACATCAATAACCCCTGATCTATATTTGACCTTGACCTACATTTCCTCTTGAATTACTTACTTAATCCTCCTTGGTTAAGGTTTTTAGTCAAGCTTGTAGATGCAATACTCCTGGCCCTACACCAACCATACTTGGAAAACTTCATCTCCTAGTGATCTACATCAATAATCCCTGACCTATATTTGACCTGGATTACTTTCTTATTTCCCCTTGGTTAAGGTTTTTAGTCAAGCTTGTATATGGAATATTCCTGGGCCTACAGCAACCATACTTGGAAAACTTCATCTCCTAGTGATGTACATCAATAACCCCTGACCTATATCTGACATTGACCTACATTTAACCTTGAATTACTTACTTAATTTCCCTTCGTTAAGGTTTTTAGTCAACCTTGGTTAAGGTTTTTATGCAGGCCGCGGCCACCTTGTTTGTCAAGCTATGTGTACATCGACAACCCTCGTAGTCGAGCTATGCTGTTCTCCTACAGCTCTTGTTTTACACACAATCTCTAGTTAGAGTCCAGTATGCCATGTTGGCATATACATGTTTTACAAACATACTTTCTAGTTTCATGTTGCTTTTAATTGATCAATCATGGCTCATTTAAGCTACAAGTATTACCTTTTCGACACTGCAAACCAGAATCCCAGTGTTTGAAATGTAGATCCAGATGAGCAGCTCAGAACGAGGCATCTCATCAGGATCTGCACTGTTTCTAGAAACTTTCAAAATCACACCGTTTTATGCCCTGTGGACGATTATAACTCTCACTTTGTGCGACCTACAGTACATTGTCCCATAAAACTCATAATCATTATTACAGCAAGCTCCGTCTATTGTTTCCAGCTGATCCACTTGGTATATGTGACAACCATCAAATCACAGAAGTGTGAATAACAACTTTTACTCGTTTCTTTTTTACTTCAAAACCTCTTTCGAGGATACAAATCTGACACAGGGAGCATCTTCTCTGCCTTACAGACATACCTGCGTAATGAATTACATGTAGTTGGAAAATTAAATGTGGCACCAGATAAGATGCGTATTGGCATACATGTATTTTACGTACTTATTGTAGCAGAATACGCATCAATATCGAAAGTGAGAGTACAAAATACACACAGCAATGTGAAAATATGCATTTATTTTCAAACTGAGTAGTGAAAATACTGTAATTATAAAGTTGAAAACAGTGTTTGCTTTTTGCAGCTCATATAAGTGAATTTTTTTAATTTGTTTTAGTTTTTATTTGTTTCCTATTTAATAAGGAAGACAATCAATAATACATTTGTAAAAGTAAACTATGCATTGAATTTGAAATCTGGTAGTATAATACTCTTTTAGATACAAAACTTATCTGGAGCTATGTGAAGAAATGGGACTTGTCACCTTTACAACCTGTGTACCGGTAGTCCTAGATCAGACTGCGCATCTGCAGTCTGATCTGGGACTGCACTGTTCACCATTCAATTGATGGAACACCAGTCTTGCTAATAACAAACAATATCGAAATCGGCTGCTAGAATACTGAACTAGCAGACCAGAAGCTAGACCGGATGGGATTTGTGAGCAGTGTAACTCCTGATCAAACAACACACTCCTGTAGCCTGATGCCGATCTATATTGCTTCTTAGAAGTACGACAGGTGTTTCATTGATATAATGGCGAACAGTGTAGATCCTGATCAGACTGAGCGGATGCACAGGCTGATCTGGATCTACACTGTCACAGTCACATATCCAGTCAGAATCGTATATGTCTAGTTTACCGCGACTGTCCTCAGGTTGTTGTGGTTGGAAACCCGGCCAATACGAATGCATTGATCTGCAAGAAATACGCACCAAGCGTTCCTGCCAAGAACTTCTCCTGTCTCACCCGACTTGACCAGAACAGAGCTATGGCACAGGTATACACCGGTCTTATATAGAGAATGGCAGCCTAGTCTCTTTTCATATCAAGTCCATTTGGCAAGGCTAGGAAACGCTTTGGAATTTGTGGCTGCTATCGTTTCCGAGTTGAGCCTGATAAAATTTATATCAAGACCCTAGACTGGTATTCTATTTATCAGGTAATATTTTGTGCTGGACGGTGATCAAATAGTAAATAGTTTTCGTTAAACAGAACATGTACTTGTTTACTTTGCGTAATTGCACCGACGTCATTCGGTAAGATCGTGTGATGCTGTTCGACCATTCAATTCATTGTAACCTGGATCTCCGTACATTATGTCAGTCGGTACTTATTAGGCCAATACAAAGGTCGTTACCTGATAAAAATAGGTAACCAAACTTGAAAAATCACAAGCAACTTTCAGAACAGCACCGGCATTAGAATGAGCGGAATATGTCAGTTTGTCGTCACATTGTTTAGTTTCACCTTGTTGTTTTCACTGTAAAACTACGCAGCTGGGGACCGTTTCACTAAACTTTGTACTACTAAAATGTTCGTAAGTGCAAATTAATGATCGTCTGGAAATTTCAATTGATGGATTTACATTTATTGAGCATAGGCTGCATATGCAGCCTATGCTCAATAAATGTAAATCCAATAATTGTTTACAAGAGAACAGTGTTAATGTGGAATTTACAGACTATCATAAGTTTGCACTTATGAACATTTTTCTACAAAGTTTAGTGAAACGGGCCTCTGATCTATAATAGAGACAACCTTGTGAATACTCAGTTACATGAACAGACATCTAGATGACAATTTATGTTTCCTGCATTCTAAGCGTTAATCAATAAACCATGTGCGTATAAATTAACAAATCATTTAGTGTAAACAATACAGGCCACACTCACTTACTCAAATTCGAAGGGAGATAAAAAAATACTTTGAGTAATCTGTAGTTTGACGTATCCGTAGTACGCGACCTGTATGGACAACAAACTATTTTATTGACAGTTAGAACCAAATGATTACTTGCTGATGTAGCCTTGGGTAGTAAATATGATTTATTTTAGCAATTAAATGTACATGGATACATGTTAAATGCTGTTTCTAAGACAAATCATATTTAAACACTTTCGGTTTGTTTACAAATACACATATGCATGTCTGTGTGTAATTAATAGATAACCCGGATGTGGCACACGTGACATGCGCATGTAGCGATATATACATATTCAGTTCACCAATGAAATAAATAATAACAAGAACATAATATTTTATGAATTATTTTAATAAATTATACACGGAAACAACACAAAAGAACAAGAAATACTGATTTGTAACACTTATAAATGATTATTTCTGACCAGACTTGATTGTACAAACTAATAATGTTTAGAACATAAAACTCGCCCATTCAATGTTTCGTCCCTATACTGTATAATCTGAATCCACACCAGTTTCCGTTTGGTACCCCGTTTAGTCGAGCCTGAACACAGCGCTAATCTAGCTATCCCCCGGGTTGGGTACCGGGTCCTTCACTAGAATCAGCACTTTGATGTGTAGTAGACATGATTGTGAATTGTGACTGATGCTGTCACATTCGGGAGATATATACACACGATCGAGACTCGGAGTGTGAAATATTTTACTCATTTCTAATCGCGCAACTTGTGTTCACTTTAATTAACGTTCGAGTAAAAGCATTTAATGCCAGTCCAATTAAAATAGTTGCCATTTATTGCTCACCACTTGATGATCACCGACGGTCATTTCGGGAGTCCTGTTTAATCAGTGTCAACGCAAACACCTTTAACTACGGTCTGAATACCCGACTTTGATGAGGTAAACTGCAGGTGACAAACTTCTACTTACCTCTGCAAATTGAAATTTCGACTTAATGAGTGTGAAATACAGTAGATTTACGTTTTCGGGACCTAAATATACCTTCGAATAAACGGAAAATTTGAGTTATCGAAATTTGACTTAACCAAACTTAGTTATATGGAAAATAATAGGATTTTAAACGGGACCGTGCTAGTAATTCGACGTAACCGGTGATTTCGACGTAAGCGACTTTGAGTAAACGAGCGTAGCCTGTATATATATTTTATTCAATACACACATTCAAATACATACATTGAAACATGTAATACAGATGACAAAGTACTAAAATTGTAAAATAGGATTCAGAAAAAAATCTGAAGAGCTACTAGTAACAGATAGCTGTATTCACCTGCAGATTGCCGGCCGACTGGGCATTTCCAACAAGGACGTGTACAACTGTATTATCTGGGGCAACCACTCGTCCACGCAGTACCCTGACGTGCGCCACGCCAAGGCCATGGTGAAGGGCGAGGCTGTGGGCGTCCACGATGCCATCAAGGATGATAACTGGCTCAAAAACGAATTTATCAAGGTAATCTTGTGTCGATGGCTTTGTTAGATTCTACATTTTAAACCCTTTCACCCCTAAGTAACTGGGGCCCGATTCACTAAACTTTGGACGACAAAAATGTTCATACAAATATTTCTATAAATTCACTTCATACATTAACGTGGTCGAGTAATGCTTTCTTTTTCCACATACATGTACGGGTCATTAAATCTGAACGAATCCACCAACGATTTCCCGAAATCGGCTGCTGATGCGAACTTTGGTGTACATTTCTTTTTAATCTTACACTTACAAACTTCTTAATGGTGCACAGTTTAGTGAAACGGACACCGGACATGGACTATTTCGTGTTAAATTTTGTTCAATTATGCAGAGAAGGGGATCATATTTGTAAAAAATATAAAATGTCCACAAATAGTGCAGATCTTCATGAGACGGCTCGCTACGACGGCTCGTCATCATAATCTACACAGTCTGCCAATATTAGGAAAGAGGTCTCTAGTGTTGAAAGGGTAATCTGCGCCCACCTGTTTTTCTCCAATCTGCCACCGGGGGCATTTGTGTGCTGACAGACACAAAATTCAGAGCTTGTGCTTAATATTCAACAGCATCTATATAAAATAGCACTAATCTTCAAATTTTGCGTTAAAGTTTTTGTTTGTCTGTCCAGGAGTCACATGCCGACTTGCTCAAGTTAACTCTATATTTTTATTGATAAAATCATGTCTTGGTATCGCATTGGTATCAACTTGATTTAATAGTAAAGATTTTCATCCACTTCAAACAATGTTTTAGAAATAAGCTAAGAATGAAAAGCAGCAAACGACGAATCTGTTTCCTACATTTTAAGGGTTTATGCCTTATGGCATACTCTTGCGCCTGTAGTATTGTTGATCTTTAATTCTCGTCCATTCCCAGACAGTACAGACGCGTGGAGGAGCCGTTATTAAAGCACGTAAACTGTCCAGTGCGATGTCAGCCGCCAAGGCCACATGTGACCACATGCACGACTGGTGGTTTGGCACGGAAAAGGTCAGTGCTTTATTGTATACAATGACATCTGTGTAGTGTATTAACCCTTTCAACGCTGAATAACTGGAATGGACTGTGATATTTTAATTGAAGGTCCACAGTCAAATATGATTTTCAGACTAGTTCAGTCGTATTAAGAAGGTTGTGTGTTTTTTATAAAAAAAATATGAAAATTACTTGCAAAAAGTGCAGAACTTGACGAGACGACTCGGTACAAGCCAGCTCTGGATCTACAGTTTGCAAACACCGCAAAACAAGTTGTGTAGTGTTTTAACACAGTGCATTAAAAATCATGTTACACGAGTGTTATAACTATGCGAATCATATTGAAATGAGACTGCTACAGAAAGCAAGTTAGATGATCAGTAACAACTTCAATGTATGATGATATGCTTATGTAACAAGTGGAATCTAACATTTGTGTTGATTTAATATATTTATTAAACTTGTTGACTGATTATTGTAAACATCTTAATCCGTCAACAAGTTTAATAAATATATTAAATCAATACAAATGTTATGTTCCACTTGTTACATATTTGACCCACATATGCATCGGTATATCCGTGCGTGCACACGCCATTCTGTCCGAAATGTGTGTTTAAGGTGTTGGCCAGGTTTTTAAAAACAAATCCAGGTTATTGAGTTGGCGTCCACAATGTTAAGTTTTCATGTTTAAGTCCATTTCACACCAACTATAATGGCTACAACTGCCAAACTTGGACAATATCATGTGCTCGTGGTGCACACCAGAATCCGCAGTATGCAATACAACCATCATTTGATTTGACCCTGGCCTACTTTTTCTGCTTCAATGATATTTTCATGTTTAAGTCCATTTCTCACTCGATGTAATGGCTACAGCCACCAAACCTGGACACTGTCATCTGATTGTGGTGTACATCAGTAACTGCATTACGCCATCTGAGCTTTATTTCACCGTTACCTACTTTTTCCGCATCACTTACTTAGTCATTTTCAATGTTAAGTTTCTATGTTTATATGACTTTACGAAAACCTGGCATTCGTGGCTTTGCCTCGTGTCTGGTTAAATTATTTATATCTCTGCAACCATAAGTCTGATTGATTTGAAGCTTGATGCACTTTGTTTATCATTGTATCCCCCGGACTCTGTCGGGGGGGGGATACTATGGATTTGACAGCGGGCCGCGTCCGGGTCCGCCGCAGACACTTCTTGTCCGGAGCATAACTCGAACACCCTTTGGAATATTTTCATGAAACTTCACACATGCATAGACCACGACCCGAAGGTGTGTCGCGCACAAGAATGACAACTCTTGCATAGGTAATTTTTTAGTTATCTCCCTTTTTGGTTTCTCGCACTGATTTCGTGTCTGGAGCATAACTCCACCACCCTTAGGAATATTTTCATGAAACTTCACACATGCATAGACCACGACCTGAAGGTGTGTCTCGCACAAGAATGACAACTCTTGCATAGCTAATTTTTTAGTTATCTCCCTTTTTTGTTTCGCGCACTGATTGACCATAACTCGACCACCCTTTGGAATATTTTTATGAAACTTCACACATTCAATTAGACCACGAACCGAAGGTGTGTCGTGCACAAGAATGACAACTCTTGCATAGCTAATTTTTTAGTTATCTCCCTTTTTTGTTTTTGCGCACTGATTTCCTGTCCGGAGCATAACTCGACCACCCTTTGGAATATTTTCATGAAACTTCACACATGCATAGACCACGACCCGGAGGTGTGTCGCGCACAAGAATGACAACTCTTGCGTTGCTAATTTTTTAGTTATCTCCCTTTTTTGTTTTGCGCACTCTACAAACTGGACAATAATGCATGAAGACCCGTTTTCTCGTCTGCTCTATACACCTTTTCTCGTGTGCTCTGTACACCTTACCTGTAGAGAGAACAATAGAGACTGGGAGAACCATTCACCTGTGCATGTGCAAGCATGTGCTAGCATGTGCAAATGTCCAGTCTTGACCACTATATCTGACCACAGGTAATTTATACAGGTAAATTACTACATTGTATATTACATTTCCGTAAACTGTGTTGAAAATACTGTGGCATTATGTGGACCTGTGCAGATATATGTAGATAAATATAGGACTATTAAAAACAAATTCTGGGCTCCAGTAGCAAGCATTATTATTTTTAATTTTTAAACTTTTTTTTTCCATTTTTTTTTTTTCAAATTCTTTTTCAATTTTTGTCTAGTAGCATAAGGTCGTAAGTGATATCTACAGACTATTCACCTGTGCATGTGCTAGCATGTGCAACTGACCACTGACCACTTACAGGTAATTTATACAGGTAAATGATTATATTACATTTCCGTAAACTGTGTTGAAAATATTGTGGCAATATGTGGACCTGTGCATATATTATATGTAGATAAATATAGGACTATTAAAAAACATTCTGGGCTCCAGTAGGGACCATTATTTTTTTTAAATTTAATTTTTTTTTTTACATTTTTTTTTTTTTTTTACATTCTTTTTTCAAGTTTTTTAACTGACCACTAACGTATTACAGGTAAATTTATACAGGTTACATTATTACATTCGTAAACTTTGTTGACAAAATTTGTGCCAGGTTTGTGGACTGTGCATATATATGTAGATAAATATAGGACTATTAACATTCTGGGCTCCAGTAGGGACCATTATTTTTTTTAATTTAATTTTTTTTTTTACATTTTTTTTTTTTTTTTTTTTTACATTCTTTTTTCAATTTTTTAACTGACTAACTTATTAGGTATTTTATTTTTTTTCAGGTACATTATTACATAAACAAAAGTGTTGACATTGTGGCAGAATGTGGACCTGTGCGATATATGTAGATAAATATAGGACTATTAAACCAAAAAGAAAATAGGCTCCAGTGCGAGCATTATTATTTTTTTTTGATACATCCGACTGTGAAATATGTGGCATTAGTGGACCTGTGCAGATATGTAGATAAATATAGGACTATTAAAAAAAATTCTGGGCTCCAGTAGCAAGCATTATTATTTTTGATTTTTAAACTTTTTTTTTCCATTTCTTTTTTTCATTTTTTTTTCAAATTCTTTTTCACTTTTTGTCTAGTAGCATAAGGTCGTAAGTGCTATATACAGACTATTATCATATAATAAAACAATTATTGACTAGTGAGCCATAGAATATAATCTGATATTCTATGGCTCACTAGTCAATAATTGTATCCCCCGGACTCCGTCGGGGGATACTATGGATTTGACAGCGCGCCGCGTCCGCCGCAGACACTTCTTGTCCGGAGCATAACTCGAACACCCTTTGGAATATTTTCATGAAACTTCACACATGCATAGACCACGACCCAAAGGTGTGTCGCGCACAAGAATGACAACTCTTGCATAGCTAATTTTTGAGTTATCTCCCTTTTTTGTTTCTCGTACTGATTTCGTGTCCGGAGCATAACTCCACCACCCTTTCGAATATTTTCATGAAACTTCACACATGCATAGACCACGACCCGAAGGTGTGTCGCGCACAAGAATGACAACTCTTGCATCGCTAATTTTTTAGTTATCTCCCTTTTTTGTTTCGCGCACTGATTGACCATAACTCGACCACCCTTTGGAATATTTTTATGAAACTTAACACATTCAATTAGACCACGAACCGAAGGTGTGTCGTGCACAAGAATGACAACTCTTGCATAGCTAATTTTTGAGTTATCTCCCTTTTTGTTTTCGCTCACTAATTTCCTGTCCGGAGCATAGACTCGACACCCTTTGGAATATTTTCATGAAACTTCACACATGCATAGACCACGACCCGGAGGTGTGTCGCGCACAAGAATGACAACTCTTGCGTAGCTAATTTTTCAGTTATCTCCCTTTTTTGTTTTGCGCACTCGACAAACTGGACAATAATGCATGAAGACCTGTTTTCTCGTCTGCTCTGTATACCTTTTCTCGTGTGCTCTGTACACCTTACCTGTAGAGAGAACAATAGAGACTGGGAGAACCATGTGCTAAGCATGGGCTAGCATGTGCAGATGTCCAGTGCTTGACCACTGCTGACCAGGTAATTTATACAGGTAAATCACTACATTGGGTACTGTGTTGAAAATATTGTGGCATTATGTGGACCTCTGCAGATATATGTAGATAAATATAGGACTATTAAAAAAAATCTGGTCTCCAATAGCAAGCATTATTATTTTTAAACTTTTTTTTGTAATTTTTTTTTTTTTTTTTTTTCATTATTTTTGTTCATTTTTTTTTTTTCAAATTATTTTTCAATTTGACTGGAAAAAAAATCTGGGCTCCAGTAGCAAGCATTGTTATTTTTAAACTTTTTTTTTTCATTTTTTTTTTCATTTTTTTTTCAAATTATTTTTCAATTTTTGTCCAGTAACATAAGGTCGTAAGTGCTATATACAGACTATTCACCTGTGCATGTGCTAGCATGTGCAACTGACCACTGACCACTTACAGGTAATTTATACAGGTAAATGATTATATTACATTTCCGTAAACTGTTGAAAATATTGTGGCATTATGTGGACCTGTGCAGATATATGTAGATAAATATAGGACTATTCAAAAAAATTCTGGGCTCCAGTAGCAAGCATTATTATTTTTAATTTTTAAACTTTTTTTCCATTTTTTTTTTTTCATTTTTTTTTTCAAATTCTTTTTCAATTTTTGTCTAGTAGCATAAGGTCGTAAGTGCTATATACAGACTATTATCATATAATAAAACAATTATTGACTAGTGAGCCATAGAATATAATCTGATATTCTATGGTTCACTAGTCAATAATTGTATAATATGTTCGGGCCAGTGAAAATTGCTTTCGGGCCCAGGCTCGAGGTCAAGGCGGGACAAGGCGAGGCATCTGATTCCGCGGAATTCTTGTTTACTTATCTCCCTTTGTTGTTTCGTGCTCTGATTTTGTATCCAGAGCATAACTGGAACACGCATATACGCATTGCTCTCTAATGGTCCTCTACCGCCCTGTGCCAAATCCACGTTCGTTCTTCTGCCCCCGTCAAGCCCAGGGTCAAGGTCACATACTTAGTGCTTCAAAAACATTAACGCTTGGGTAAATATCTTATACTTTCTGTTTTCTTTCATGGATCATGGATCATCTTCATATTTCATATACGCATTGCTCTAATGGTCCTCTACCGCCCTGTGCCAAATCCACGTTCGTCCTGCCCCACCAATCCCAGGGTCAAGGTCACATACTTGGTGCTTCAAAAACTTTAACGCTCAGGTAAATATCTTATAATTTTTATTTCCATTCACGGATCAACTTCATATTTCATATACGCGTTGCTCTAATGGTCGTCTACAGCCCTGTGCCAAATCCACGTTCGTCCTGCCCCCGCCAAGCCCAGGGTCAAGGTCACATACTTAGTGCTTCAAAAACTTTAACGCTCAGGTAAATATCTTATAATTTTTATTTCCATTCACGGATCAACTTCATATTTCATATACGCGTTGCTCTAATGGTCGTCTACCGCCCTGTGCCAAATCCACGTTCGTCCTGCCCCCGCCAAGCCCAGGGTCAAGGTCACATACTTAGTGCTTCAAAAACTTTAACGCTCGGGTAAATATCTTATAATTTCTGTTTTCTTTCATGTATCATCTTCATATTTCATATACGCATTGCTCTAATGGTCCTCTACCGCCCTGTGCCAAATCCACGTTCGTCCTGCCCCCGCCAATCCCAGGGTCAAGGTCACATACTTGGTGCTTCAAAAACTTTAATGCTCAGGTAAATATCTTATAATTTTTCTTTCCATTCACGGATCAACTTCATTCATTTCATATATGCGTTGCTCTAATGGTCCTCTACCGCCCTGTGCCAAATCCACGTTCGTCCCGCCCCCGCCAAGCCCAGGGTTAACATCATATACTTAGTGCTTCAAAAACTTTAACGCTCAGTAAATATCTTATAATTTCTGTTTTCTTTCACGGATCAGCTTCATATTTCATATATGCATTGCTCTAATGGTCCTCTACCGCCCTGTGCCAAATCCACGTTTGTCCTGCCCCCGCCAAGCCCAGGGTCAAGGTCACATACTTGGTGCTTCAAAAACTTTAACGCTCAGGTAAAAGAAAATTTTGACTTGGAATTTGGCCTCATTTATTATCAAAGCGATATGTGGGACATCCGTGTTCTATGAACACATTTTCTAGTTTATTAAACTTCACACATGCATAGAAGACGACCCAAAGGTGTGTCGCACGTAAGAATGACAACTCTTGCGTCGTTAATTTCTTAGTTATCTCCCTTTGTTGTTTCGTGCACTGATTTCGTGTCTGGAGCATAACTCGAACACCCTTTGGAATATTTTTATGAAACTTCACACATGCATAGACCACGACCCTAAAGGTGTGTCCCGCAAGAATGACAACTCTTGCATCACTAATTCTTTAGTTATCTCCCTTTGTTTTTCCGTCACTGATTTTGTCTCCGGAGCATAACTCGAACACCCTTTTTTCAAACTACTTGTGTATCTGGGGAGGGGGATACACATGCGCTTGTCGACAAGCGTCCATTTCTAGTTGTATAATATGCTCGGGCCAGTGAAAATTGCTTTCGGGCCCAGGCTCGAGGTCAAGGCTGGACAAGGCGAGGCATTTGATTCCGCAGAATTCTTGTTTACTTATCTCCCTTTGTTGTTTCGTGCTCTGATTTTGTATCCAGAGCATAACTCGAACACCCTTTGGAATATTTGTATGCCCCACCACGATAGTGGAGGGGGCATTTAGTGTTACCCTTGTCCGTCCGTCCGCACACACGAATGGGTACTTGTTGTAAGCGTACGGGGATCTTATTGGGTAGGGTTAGGATAGTGTTGGGTACTCTTGTTGGGTATTTTTATAGAGTAAAAACCCAACAAGTATTCATTTGTAGGAACGTGCGTCCCGTCCTCCCGTCGTCCCGTCCGTCCGTCACAAAACTTTAACACTCGGGTAAATGTCTCATAATTTCTTCATCCTTCGACCGATCTCCTTCATATTTCATATACACATTGCTCTAATGGTCCTCTACCGCCCTGTGCCAAATCCACGTTCGTCCTGCCCCCGCCAAGCCCATGGTTAAGATCACATACTTACAGCTTCAAAAACTTTAACGCTCAGGTAAATATCTTATAATTTCTGTTTTCTTTCACGGATCAGCTTCATATTTCACATATGCATTGCTCTAATGGTCCTCTACCGCCCTGTGCCAAATCCACGTTCGTCCTGCCCCCGCCAAGCCCAGGGTCAAGGTCACATACTTCAAAAACTTTAACGCTCGGGTAAAAGAAAATTTTGACTTGGAATTTGGCCTCATTTATTTTCGAAGCGATATGTGGGACATCCGTGTTCTATGAACACATTTTCTAGTTTGTTAAACTTCACACATGCATAGAAGACGACCCAAAGGTGTGTCGCATGTAAGAATGACAACTATTGCGTCGTTAATTTCTTAGTTATCTGCCTTTGTTGTTTCGTGCACTGAGTTCGTGTCCGGAGCATAACTCGAACACCCTTTGAAATATTTTCATGAAACTTCACACATGCATAGACCACGACCCTAAAGGTGTGTCACGCAAAAATGACAACTCTTGCATCACTAATTTTTTAGTTATCTCCCTTTGTTTTTCCGTCACTGATTTTGTCTCCGGAGCATAACTCGAACACCCTTTTTTCAAACTACTTGTGTATCTGGGGAGGGGGATACACATGCGCTTGTCGACAAGCGTCCATTTCTAGTTATCCATGCTACATGCGCAAGATGAAACAACTTGGATATTTGTGTTATGTAACATTTACATTTTAATGTGCCTTGTATTTCTCCATGTCTATGGGCGAATGACTAATGTCTCGGGCTCGACATGTGGGCCAAGGCCATCTGTAATTATCCCCTCACCGATCGGCAAGAGGGGATATAGCATTGGTCCATGTATGTATGTATGTGCGTGCGTGCATGCGTACGTTAGTAACACCTTTCATTTTTAGCTCACCTGAGCGAAGTTCATGTGAGCTATTGTTACCGCAATGTGTCCGTCGTTCGTCGTCCGTCGTCGTCGTCCGTGAACATTTTCAAACGTCTTCTCCTCGGTAACCATTGGGCCTATAGTCACCAAACTTCATGGTCATGGTCCTTAGGTAGGGGGATTACAAAATTGTTAAAATGACGTCATTACGTAATCCAAGATGGCCGCCATCTAAAAATAGCACAAATTCTTCAAAAATCTTCTTCTGAAGAACCGCCAACCGGATTTCAACAAAACTTGGTAGGAATCATCGATGTACACTGCTCTTTCAAAGTTGTTAAAATGGTGACCCCGAGGTCAAAAATGGGCGTGGCCCGTGGGGTCAAATTTTATTTTTTACCGAATATGGTCATGTAATATATCAAATCGAAGGTATCAATGAGGCGATCACTCTGGTGCATTTTTTGTCGAAATCGGATGGTTATGTCATCCAAGATGGCCGCCAAAATGGTAGCCCATGGTAGCCAAACTTAAAAGTTATGGTCTATGGGTGAAGCCGTTTCAGATTTGTTAAAATGGAGGTCATCGCTAATTCAAGATGGCCGCCGTCTAAAAATAGCATAAATTCTTTAAAAATCTTCTTCTCATGAACCACTAACCGGATTTCGACGAAATTTGCTAGGAATGATCGATGTACAATGCTCCTTCAAAGTTGTTAAAATGGTGACCCCGGGGTAGAAAATGGGCGTGGCCCGTGGGGTCAAATTGGGGTCAAATTTTATTTTTGACCGAATATGGTCATGTTATATATCAAATCGAATGTTTCAACGAGGCGATCATTCTGGTGCATTTATTGTCAAAATTGGATTGTTATGTCATCCAAGATGGCCACCGAAAGGTCGTTCTTTTATCAGATTTCAAAATTCTTCTTCACATGAACCGCTTGGCCCATGGTAGCCAAACTTCGCAGTTATGGTCCATGGGTGAAGCCTTTTCAGATTTGTTAAAATGGAGGTCATCGCTTAAGCAAGATGGCCGCCGTCTACAAATAGCATAAATTCTTATAAAATCTTCTTCTCATGAACCGCCAGCCGGATTTCGACGAAACTTGGTAGGAATAATCGATGTACAATGCTCTTTCAAAATTGTTAAAAAGGTGACCCCGGGGTCAAAAATGGGCGTGGCCCGTGGGGTAAAATTTTATTTTTGACCGAATATGGTCATGTCTATATCAAATCGAAGGTATCAAAGAGGCGATCGCTCTGGTACATTTTTTGTCGAAATTGGATGGTCATGTCATCCAAGATGGCCACCGAAAGGTCAAAAGGTCTTTCTTTTATTAGAGATTTCAAAACTCTTCTTCACGCGAACCGCTTGGCCCATGGTGGCCAAACTTCACAGTTATGGTCCTTGGGTGAAGCCTTTTCAGATTTGTTAAAACGGAGGTCGTCGCTAATCCAAGATGGCCGCCGTCTAAAAATAGCGCAAATTCTTAAAAAAAAATTATTCTCATGAACCGCCAGCCGGATTTCGACGAAACTTGGTAGGAATGATCGATGTAGAATCTCTTTCAAAGGTGTTAAAATGGTGACTGAGGTCAAAAATGGGCGTGGCCCATGGGGTCAAATTTTATTTTTGACCGAATATGCTCATGTCATATATAAAATTGAAGGTATCGATGAGGTGATTGCTCTGGTACAATATTTGTTGGAATCGGATGATTATGTCATCCATGATGGCCGCCAAAAGGTCCATTTATTCAAGATTTTGAACGTCTTTTTCTCGGGAACCACATGGCCGATGCTGGCCGATGCTGGCCGATGCTGGCCAAACTTCATAGTAAGTTAAGATCCTTGGGTGAAGCATTTCCAGATTTGGTAAAATGAGAGTTATCGCTTAATCCAAAATGACCGCCATCTAAAAATAGCACAATTTGTTTAAAACACATGAACTCAATGTCACATTCTCCTCTGGTGTTCATAGTCAGGCGAGCGAAATAGGGCCATCATGGCCCTCTTGTTCAATATCTCGTGAACCGCTTCACTGATTTCTGTTGTGCCCAATTGCGGACAGCGCGATATAGTCGGCACATTGACGTATGTACGTACATACTTACGTACGTACGCCTTTACGTCCGTACGTGCATCCGAGGTTAGTTTTTCGGTATACTATCAAAGTCTTACTTTTATAATCAATCATTGTTGCAACAGCATATGTTGAAATGATTTACAGGGCCGATGGGTGTCTATGGGTGTGATTTCCGATGGTTCGTACGGCATAGACGAGGGCCTGATGTACAGTTTCCCGGTCCAGTGTACGGGCAATGGGGATTATGAGATCGTGCAGGGGCTCAGCATCGACGATTTCTCCCGCAGCAAGATGGATGCCACCGCGAAGGAACTGAATGAGGAGCTTACGATGGCAATGGCTGAGTGCAAGGACGATTGATGTGTAGCTGGTGCCAGGCTATAGGTCTGCTGGATGCACAGATCTACGTACTATATAGGGCTCCCGACGTGCAGTGCCATATTTAACACTTACAGTGCGGGAATGTAAACGTTTGTTGTCAATTCTTTCAGGAAAAAATAACTTGTTTTGGTAGCACATGGCAGTACTGCCACATGTTTTTTTTAACTTGGACAGAATGTAGACTGCAGATTGTTTTCTAGGAAAACCTTTCAGACTTCTAAGAAATTGTTCCATGCATTGGAAGTGTTTAATATGTTCTTCTCATCTTCAAAAACTGCTGGCCTTGTTAACCCTTACAATGCTGAATTATATTTTGTCTTCTGCTGTTTTGTTTACTAAATTTCAATATTTCTCAACGAAATCATGTTCTGACTGCACAATAGAATCGTCTCCAATGGACATTATTCTGTTGTGCTGACACTGTTTTTTTGTTAAGAAATGGAACAAAAATGGAAAACAGTAGACGAAGATGTTAGTTTCCCGCATGTTAAGGGCTAACCAGGATAAATCACGATCAACAACCACCTGACAATATGCCAATGCCAGTTTATGTGAGGAAGTTGAGAAATATTGGAGATACTGCATGTCTGGAGTACTGACTACTAGTATATTCACGCTTGTTTTCAAAAGTAATAGTCTTAGATTATCCGAGTTAGACCGTGTTGTCATACTGTGTGTTGTTTGAATCATACTTGCGAGTATGACATAGCTTTCCATGTATTGTTCAAGTAACGCCATTAATGCACCCCTGGCTGAAAAATGCTACCTTACGATATGTGTGGCCAGTGTAGATCCTGATCAAAACATCTAATTGGGGCGCAGTCAGTGTTTGATCAAATGAATTGCGACTTGTGTACATGTGGGTACTGATCAGACTGTACAGATGTACCGGCTTGTCACATGTTGTGCTGGTCACACACGTTGTAAGGTACCTTTACTCGGCTGGTGTAGAGCCGTGTACAACTGCCAAGATTACATTGCATTTAAAGTGGAAGTTTAGCCAGGTGTCATTTTATTGATCGGTAGTTAAACAAGATGCTTCCTTTTCGGATTTACATTGTCCAACTATTTACAATTTTCAAGAATTTTGGTTTAATTTTCAACATTCGAGACCATGCAAATGTACTGCAAGAACATGAATAGACATGAAGAAAAAAAACATGTATGCAGATTGTTTATGTTTACAAAGTAAGCTTTATAAGTGAACACTGCACACTTCAAAAGTCAAATTTGAATAACAGTACCATTGCCTGATATTACGTAACCTGTTGATTCAATTCATTTTGTACATTGCCTGAATTCCATGCTTTAAGAGTGTTAGTTTTGCAAACAAGATGTACCACACCTACAAATAATAGTCTAGGTACCTTGGAAGCAATTTTTTACTCAAGTTTGCCAATCTGTGGAAATATTACTTTAATTCTTGCCTTATTGACACTATTAGTGCTATTTTGACTCGGCTGACAAAAAGGACATTACCAGTAGCCTATTTCACCAACATTGCAAAGTATACTTATCTTTTCAATTTTAGGATAAATTTATTAATTTTTATTATACTGAATTTGTTACATTATCACAGCCAATTTGGCTGTGATAATGTTATAAATTCAGTATAATAATTCTGCATACTTTTAATCATCAAATATATGCAGCCGTTAGTTTTATATGAAATAATGCATTTCAGGAAAAATAAATGATTACTCCCTCAAAGTATACTTTGCTAGATAAGTATACTTTGCAATGTTGGTGAAATAGGCTACAGGTAGCCAAAGATCAGCCTGTTCTCCATTCCTGGTGTTCACATTGAAGACAAACCATGATTTTGTAGCTGAGAAAATATATTCATAAACTAACATTTTCCGTAAATAACGTCAAAAGTTGATTGTGGATTAGAATTCCGCATTTGCTCTTAAAATTTCGTCAACTTTTGACTTCATTTACTGAAAATATAAATTTTGTAACTATTTTTCATGAAATATCGCACATCTTTGGTACAAAATGACATGGCTCGTCTTATTTGATCATGATGTTATGTCAAAATGCAAATGATAAGGAGGATATGCACTAGTTTAAAATGTAATTTTTGTCAGCCAGTTGCCCGTATATACTTGTGCCAAAATGGTGCCATTGATCTCCTAGAGGCAAGGTGTGCTTTTATGGTTTTCTTCCATGTTAATGTCTTTGTTTTTGGTTTGTCAATGATGTTGCAAGTTACTGAGAATTTATAGAAAATGTCAAGTTCAATTTGGCTTTCACCTGGAGACTCCGTTAGCTTAATGTTATTTAAGAAAAAATAGATTTTCAAACCATCACAGGGAAAAACTTTCAAATGTATCTCGACACTGCTGACTGCTGAAAATATGGTTTGAAAGTTTTAAGTTTTAGATTCGCCTGGTCTTGTTTAGTATGAATATGGCTTGTGTATCCCAATGTAATGAAATCATGATTATATTTACACATACTACACATACAATCCATGTATGTTGTCTGTAGTAACCTTAATAAAGTACTTTCCAAACTTATATAATTCCCAGATTTAATGTTATGCCCCACACCATATGGTTCCATGGTGATTTACCAAATGAGGCACGCCATGTGATTTTATACCTAAGACCATGTGTGATTTTTCATGATATTATATTTAGATATTTTAGATGAAATCTTTATAGTAAATGCAAATTCCGAATATGGGAATTTTGTCAACTTTCGGCATCATTTACGGAAAATATCGAAACTACATGTATATAAATATTTTCATGTTCTTGGGTACAAAATCATATGGCGTGTCACAAATGGGCTGCTAACTGAGAGAAGGGGCCTGATGACATTTCCAACAATTGTAGATAGCGATCAGCTTGCACGCAGTCACACAATATGCATATTTTCTGAAAGGCTCAACTGCGGCAGTGATTTGATTTATTGGTGTTTAACAGCCTATCAACATCTTAAGGCCGGCCCAACGGGTTCGATCCTGCACTGAACCTGCTGTATTGGGTTGATTTGATTTATTGGTGTTTAACAGCCTATCAACATCTTAAGGCCGGCCCAACGGGTTCGATCCTGCACTGAACCTGCTGTATTGGGTTGATTTGATTTATTGGTGTTTAACAGCCTATCAACATCTTAAGGCCGGCCCAACGGGTTCGATCCTGCACTGAACCTGCTGTATTGGGTTGATTTGATTTATTGGTGTTTAACGGCCTATCAACAGCTAAGGTCGTTTAAGGCCGGGGTTGATGGCAGGTGGAAGCATGCGATTGGTAATTTAACGATCGAGATTCATCCTTACCGGAATCTCAAATACCTCTTTGGCATTCTTGTGTGCGAGAGTTTAATTTGGTTATACCCCATATATGTGTAATATGATTATTGGTAATCGTATTACTTTTAGGGAAGGGGCCAATTGACATTGGTATGGTATAACCAGATTCAACTGTCGCGTACAAGAATGCCAACGACGTACGTGAGGGCCAACCCAGGTCTCCAGTCGTGATTCCGGTAAGGATGAACCACAATCGTTACCAGGGCTCCAGATAAGGAATTAGTAATCGAGTATTTTCACTCCATCATATCTGAAGCAATTGGGCATTTTAATATTTTAATTGGGTAAAATAAAATCACACTACTGTTTACGCATCAACATACAGCAATTATTGAATATTTTGCTTCGAAATGAAAACCTGTCTTGGCATTTCATTACAATTGTCTCGACAATTCTAATGAAATACCAAGATGTGTTTTCATGGAAAATAAGAAAAATATGCTATATTTGTGGTCTGTTTATTGTTTGTTGCAGCATGATAAAGGTACCACAAATTTGTTATTGCTTTTTGATACTCACTACTTCAGATTTCGATTGGGTTTTTGGCAATTTTAATTGGGTATTTACGCAAATACGCAGCTTATCTGGAGCTCTGGTTACATTACCCATTCCATGCTCCCACCTGCACCCACTGTATTGGGGGGAAAATCCCAAAATCAGAATGGAATATTTACATCGAAAAATATATAATCTCACAGACAAGAATTGAGGGCCAAACCGGGTCTCTGGTCGGGATTCGGGTAAGGTTGAATCCCTATCTTTAAATTACCCATCCTCGCAACAAACCACCATAAACTGCGGCAGTGAATAAATAGCGAACAGTGTAGCCCTGATCAGACTGTATTGGATTGCATGCTGATACGGGGCTATACTCGAATTACTGGTCGCAAACATTGTAAGGCCATAAGAGATTCCCTGCGCGTCGAGCATTTTATCGTCATGGAGAAATAAAATAGAACTGTAAATTCGGCACATCATAAATCAAAAACACGACTGCAAAAATATGTTAAATCCAATCATGTCTGACGAAAATCTGTTGATTTTTCACATCTAAGAGGTTATGGTAACTTTATAACATAATTATATGCATCTGGCGACATGAAAATAATAAAAAATATTAAAAAATCCGCCCTCGAGCGTTACATTCGGCAATTGTTCAACTTGGCCATTTTTCTACTTATTTGTATACAATTCTATATGGGGTACAGAGTTTTTGTACACTACTCCTCTACAAACCTTTGAAACATATTGAAGTTGTGCATCTTGGTGTTTTTATGCCGAAAACATATTTTTTAACAAAAATATGATCTTTTTAACTTTAATAGCCATTTTATCTACATTTTTGTATGCAATTCTATATAGGGTACAGAGTTTGTGTACACTACACCTCTAAAACCTTTCAGTCAGTCGATCTGAAACCATACACACATCTTCTACACATATATGCCGAAAAAAATATTAAAAAAAAATATCACTTCTTTTACTTGCCATTGTTTCTACATTTTTGTATGCAATTCTATATAGTTTCTACATACACATCTCTACCTAAATTAGTATACCACTTTATCACCACAAGAGGAAGAAATAATGCAACATATTTTCAAATTCACATTTAAAGGTTTCTTCACATTTCTGCATCTTCGCTGTCTGACCAATATTCGACGGACTCTTGTTGGGAGTACAATTACAATTTCTGTATATGTAAACAAAATAACCCGCACAGTATGTTTATCACCAGGAAAACATCGAGCCCTGGTTGGGAACTAGTAGTGGTTTGTTTGCTTGTTGGGGTTTAACGGCCTATCAACAGCTAAGGTCATTTAAGGCCGGGTCTATCATGTCTATGGGTTTAGTACTAAATCCCATATATTACCTGTACAAGTGCATGTTCAAGTACATGTACAAATGTGGGGGAAATCCCAAAATCAGAACTGAATATTTACAATAAAAAGATCTATATATTCAGCCCTGAAATCAGAATGATCCTGATCTGATGCCAGGTCCTCACCACACCAGAATCACTTGGCCCCCTCCCAAAAGCAGTATGATCAGTAATAATCTTACTACTTTTATAATGGTAACTAGTAGTGGTTTTGTTTGTTTATTAGTGTTTAACGGCCTATCAACAGCTAAAGTCATGTAAGGCCGGGCAAACGGGTTCGATCCCATTTTAACCTGCTGCATTGGGGTGAAAATCCCAAAATCAGAACGGAATATTTACATCAAGAACAAATATATTCAGCCCTGAAATTAGAATAACATGACCTGGTGCCAGGTCCATACCACACCAAGTCACTTGGCCCCTTCCCCTAAAATAGGATTACGAATATCGTATTACTAACATAAGGGGTATAACCAGATTCAACTGTCGCATACAAAATGCAAAAGATGTATGTGAAGGCCAAACCAGGTCTCCAGTCGGGATTCCGGTAAGGATGAACCCCAATTGTTAAATTACCCATCGCATGCTCCCACCTGCCACCCACCAACTAATAGTGGTAAAGTAACGCGTCAAATGCTGGTGTGGAGTAACCTTTCCCCACCACTCGCACCTAGTGTCCGTATTGTTTTAGGAAAGCAAGTTGGCATTCGTCTCGATTTCTCACTTATGGCCACTGTATTCTGCCAAGATACATGTACTGTAATAACACCAAATATTCAAACACAATTTACTCTAGAAAACACATGTCAATACAGAGCTCCAGTTAAGGTGCGTAATTTGATCAACTTTGGGGAGATTTTCGTTATTTCTTCGACAAAATTGGCAAGTTGGGAGTACTTTAGAATTGTCTCGATGAGATGATTCTAAAGCAATCCCAACTTGACATTTTTTGTGAAGAAATTAGAAAAATACCAGGAAAATTTGGTCCAATTACGTGCCTTAACTGGAGCTCTGTAAATATCTGGTTACCACAACAAAGAGTGTCCCAATGTTTAGGGTGACTATGGTTGTGCTGGTTTATCGCAATAACAATATATTTGATACAATTTGATTTGGGAAACCCCTATTTACGATATATGTTTTTTTATTAATATACCCATGTCGTGCGTACATACATGATGGTTATCATCTATATTTTCATTTATTGGTTTGCATGGGTAGGAGACAGGATGTGGTTGACAAATACAAGACATTTGATCTTCTGTATGGTTGTATGAAATACACTATATGTGGGGAGCCTCTGGAGGCTGGGGAATGAAAATAATATAGAAGTGAGGTAAGCAAATGAGATTTCAGGTTTGTTGTAATTATGGTTGCAGCGATAGCATGTACAACTATACTTCAAACCTGCGATCATAATGTTTACATTGGACAGATGGACAGTGCCATACTATGTTTGATTGTTAAAAATGTTTGCAATTTCAATCAAATGAATACTTTGCAGGAAAAAGAAATATGACCAACACAATCTGATTTCCGCTTTATTGCATCGTCAAACATAACAAAAAAACAATGATAATACTAACATAACAAGAAACAAAATCTACTGAGTACTTCCCAACACAATACAAAAAGTACATCAGTGTTTCATAAGTTATTACTGCGATCATGATTTAACCCTCACTATGCAGGAGACAGAAATTGTCGTCTGCTGTTTTTCATTTTTGTCTTAGTTCTTAACAAAAAAAAAAACGGTTTTGACAGCACACGAGATTCTCATGCGCTGTCAAAACAGGTTTTTGTCGAGAAATATTGAAAATAAAACATTTCCAGCAGACTACAATTTAATTCAGGGTAGATGGTTGGAAATGATTCTGAAGTGCTGTCAAACCATGTTGTAAATTTATTCTAAAGTGCTGTCAAACTATGTTTTTGATGATAAAAATGGAAAATAGAAAATAAACAGCAGACGACAAAAAAAATAAGATAGCGGTCTAAGGGTTAACATGATTTAGTATCTCCATATTGGCATATAAATATACATGAGAAGTTGGCATTTATAATTATATAACACCTTGAGCACAGCTAAGTCTGAAACTGTTGCCACAAAATACTGGCCTAATATTGACAATTCTATTATTAGTACCGAGTTCTGCAATTTGTAATTAAATAATATCTAAACAATATTTATTTGTAAAACAAATATTTAAGTTAATTATGAAATGTGAATGCTACATATGTTCACATATGTTCACATATACATGATTCAAGTGCCGAATATTGAAGTAATCCATTATGCATACTTGTGCATGTACATATGCATGTACATGTGACGTGTAGAAACTTGTTCAAACTTTTTGATGTTAATGTGGCTGTGATTACAGAAATGGGGCTTACAGTATTTGCGACCAGTGTAGTCACAGACCAGCCTGCGCATTCACGAAGTCTCATCACGGCCTGCACTGTTTGCCATTCAGTCAGTGAAACACTAGTTATGGGTTACAAACGGTATGTAGTCAGACATGTGGTGGTTGGTTGGGAGCATGTGATGGGTAATTTGGGAAGGGGCCAAGTGACTTTGGTGTGGTATGGACCTGGTATTAGGTCGGGTTATTCTAATTTCACGCCTGAATATACATTTTTTTTATGTAAATATTCCGTTTAGATTTTGGGATTTTCCACCCAATGCAGCAGGTTAAATGTGGGATCGAACCCGTTGGCCTGGCCTTAAATGACCTTAGCTGTTGATAGGACATTAAACACCAATACATCAAATCAAACCCTTATCAGACTGCAGGTGTGCGATAGCTGTAGCCTATTTCACCAACATTGCAAAGTATACTTTTCTAGCAAAGTACTTTGAGGGAGAAATTTTCGATTTTAGGATAAATTTATTAATTTTTATTATACTGAATTTATTACATTATCACAGCCATTTTGTCTGTGATAATGTAATAAATTCAGTATAATAATTCTGAACACTTTTAATCATCAAATATATGCAGTCATTATTTCTATATGAAATAATGCATTTCGGGAAAAATAAATGATTACTCCCTCAAAATATACTTTGCTAGATAAGTATACTTTGCAATTTTGATGAAATTGGCTACAGATCAAATGTCACAAATGTCATTACCTCCATTTCTCCAGTCACAACAACAAATGTGGCTGTGACTGAAGAAATGGGACTTATGGCATTTGCGACCAGTGTAGATCCAGATCAGCCTGTGCATGATCAGTATATGCACTGATCTCCATTCAGTCAGTGAAACACCAGTAGCGTATTTCACCAAACTTGCTAAGCATACTTATCTTGCTAAGTACATTTTAAGGGAGAAATTTTCAATTTAAGGATCTGTGATAATGTAATAAATTCAGTATAATAATTCTGCATACTTTTAATTGTAAAATATATGCAGTCGTGTGTTCTATATGAAATAATGGATTTCAGGAAAAATAAATGATTACACCCTCAAAGTATACTTAATAGCTAGATAAGTATGCTTAGCAATTTTGGTGAAATCGGCTACTGGCCTGCTTCTAACAAACAGCATGTGAGCTAGAAGATCAGGATCTAGGCTGGTCATATATCCCATAAGCCACAATTTTCCCAGTCAACCACAAATGACCACATGTCCATTGTACTCAGGCCCGTAGCCAGTGGGGGTCGGAGCGGTCAGACGACCCCTCGCCCAGCCTCGAGGTCCACTTTTTTATCCTCGATGTCCACTTTTTAGACCCCACTAGATACCTCAGGCCCCTTGGGCCTTCGAAACGACCCCCCCTTCAAACAGGTCTGGCTACGGGCCTGGTACTGATGCATGGATGGAACCTCAAGAGGAAAGCAATATACCAACATGTGGCATAAAATAGAGATAAGGCCATATAAAAAGTACTTTGGTTCTCAAACACGGGGTTATGTGACACGGGAGGGCGGATTTTTTAAATATATTTTTTTTTTTTTTGAGATGTTCGATTCTGATTTTTTTTCAAGTTGCCAGATACATATACATATGTATGTTCTATAATGTTACTATAAAAATAATAAACTCTTTAGATCATCAGATTTTCATCGGATATGATTGGATTTAACATATTTTTGCATTGTTTATTGGTGTTTAACAGCCTATCAACAGCTAAGGTCATCCCAAAATCCGAACGGACTATTTTTGCATCGTAGTGTTGTTTGTTGATCAGTGGTGAATTTACAGTATGATTTTATTTCTCCATGACAAAAAAATACTTTCACGCACAGGGATTTTTCTGATGCGGCAATATCTGAGAACAAAAGTACTTTTTTTTTATTATAGGAATGAATGGCCTTTTTGTGGAATTTATCGGGGTATAAACTTGGAAAAGTCGCGGGAATACTGGACGAAGGCCGGAAGGTCTCGTCCAGTATTCCCGCGACTTTTCCAAGTTTATATCCTCGATAAATTCCACAAAAAGGCCATTCATTCCTTATAATTCCAGCATTTGAAATAAATTCATCAAGAAAATGTGTTTATTTTGACAGACGGCAGCCATTTGTTTACATTGACAGCACTGACAGCGCACCTGTAGAAAGTAGTTCAGCGTGGGAGTTTACTGGGATATAAATTTTGGACAGAGACTTGCTACGGGCCAATCAAATGTTAGGGAATTGTGTAAATATTTTTGTGCTGGAATTATTGCCTAATATGTTTAATATGGCAAATATACTAGCATGATTATAATGTCTTTAATATCAAGTATTGAACACATTACGTTTGTTCGCAGACTGTGAGTTTGTGTAATCAATGCCTCGTGATAAATCTAGATGCAATACTAACTTCACCAACGGTTCATTGGCTGATAACTGTTGGCATTTAATCATTATACGTGGAACAGCAGAACGATTTTGATTTATGAACTGGTAGAAAAGGTTACACATACATCAGGAGCACATAACACAACATTGCATGAAAACATGGGCTTAGTTTGTGGCAAGTATTGTCATTGATCAAACTCTACATGCTAAGTGCTGGGGAAATATTCCTGATTATCGCACCAATAACTTCAAATAATTAAATATACGGTAGCACGAACAAGTGAGCTGAAGAATGAGACTGGTAAGGAACTAGGTAAGCTCCTTTTTTATCTATTAGGGCATGTCATATATTGGATCTTGGCTGACAAAAGGCATCGTACAACATTTGCGACCAATGCAGCCCCATAGTAGCCAGTGTATCTGCTCATGGATGTTCGACATTCTGTCACTGGAATGTTTTATTGGCTTTATACTCGATTGTGTACATGTACAAGGTCATAAGACTAATTAAAGGGGGTCAGTGGAATAAGGGGGCTAACTCCCTTGTGGAGTTAGCCCCCTTCTTCCACTAACCCCTTCAATCGTTGCAAATGGTGTACGGTCCCCTTCTATCAGCCATTCCATAATAACCCATTCCTCCCTCTAGATGCACCTGGGTCCAGTGTTTTCTCTCAGGTCAGTGACGTTGGCAGAATACAGGTCGAATCGGGAATCTGTGCTGCTAGTTCATCCAGCTCGCCCCGATACAGTCGCTCTTTTCTTCCTGTCTCCAGTTCGAGCATTCTAATGTGAGACTCGAGCGTGGATATCTCCGTCTGAATATCTGTGTAGTTTCCATCCACGTGTGCCGAGAGTTTATCTGATTGTCGAATGTTACTAGATTTTTTGTTTGACGTATTTTTCACATAAAGTAGCCGCGGTTCATTGTGATGAGTTGGCTGGGATTTGTCAGACTGGATACTGGCTCTATGAATGGCAAGTTCCGTCTCGATGGCCGACAGTAGGCTGTTGAGGTCATCATTACTTACACAGGTTTGCTGAAATGTTCACGGTGTAAACTCATTAACCCTTTCAACACTAGACCTCTTTTGTGATGATTGCAAACAGTGTAGATCCATATGAGCTGTTTCATCAGGAACTGCACTTTTTGTAAGTAATTTTCATATCTTTTGCAAAAAGACACACCCCCTTTTTATAAATGGACTAGTCTGGGCCCGGTTGTTCAAAACATCTGTTAGCTTAACGGACTGTTAAATCCTTAACTGAATGGTTAAAATCTCTGTTTTAACAGAGATTTTAACCATTCTGTTAAGGATTTAACAGTCTGTTAAGGATTTAACAGTCCGTTAAGCTAACTGGTGAACAACCGGGCCCTGAAAATCATTTTGTGATCATTGGATTGGTCGGAAAATTAACATATCACAGTCTGTTACAGTTACTCAGGGTTGAAAGGGTTAAACCAGACACACAGGGATGTGCAAATTACATAAATAAATTGATATACATGTACTAATAGCAGGGACATAATATACAAGATATGAAGCAATGGACAATTTTGCGAAACCTGGTATACATGTACATTCGCCATGTTAATGCACTAGCCAATTTAAGTGATATTGCAATACCATCCAAACTTAAAATATAAAATCGGAAGAATTATTAATTATGTAAATTTTATATTCGTTTCAGTCCATTCAATTTATAATTTTCGACAGTGAAACCTCTCTAAACCGGACACCCTGGGAGGTCCCCAGGGTGTCCGGCTTAGAGACGTTTCACTGTAAATCAGGCATATGACCACTCTGAGCTATAGTTGTGTGCTATGCAATCACAAACAGAACATTATCACCCAAGATAATTGCCCAAGAAAGTCATCAAAAATAAGAACACAGGTGTTTGCTTGGTGTCTGGTTTAGAGAGGTTCCACTGCATATCAGCATGGCTGTTTTAGTGCTTAACCCTTACAATGCTGAATTAATTTGTGTCGTCTGCTGAATATCTTTTATTTTCCATTTGTCTCATCAAAAATTTGGTTTGGCAGCACTTTAGAATCATTCCCAATGGAAATGATTCAAAAATGCTGCCAAACCATGTTTTTATTGAGAGAAAAGACAAAATATGAATTAACAGCAGACGACTATTTTCGGTTCCCGCATTCTAAGGGTTAAACTTTACAATCCAATCAGTACTTGTAGTTAGCTGTGAACTTTAGGGCTCATCGGCTGTTTCGAGTTCTAGGCTTATATAGAGAACTTCCAGTCTACCTTTCGTATATATGTCTATGAATAATACAGTGGAACCTCTCCAAACAGGACACCCTGGGAGGGCCCCATGGTGTCCGGTTTAGAGAGGCTCTACTGTAATTATGGTATACGAGTGTTGCAATAATATTTGTATGCATTGCGATCACGAACAGACATTACCAATATAAGTACAGTACAGTTAAAGCTACCAAAATTGAACAAACGAATACGGTCTTGCTGTCCGGTTAAGGGAGGTTTTACTGTACAGGGATCTTCTAGATTATCGGACAAAAATGGCAGTTGTTTTATGATATTTTTCTTAAAATAGCAGCTACGGGCATAACATTTTCACAGAACAATCGTCGGTTCTTGCTTTCTCAACGCATGCAAACTATTTAGCAAAATGTGCCATCTTTCTCACTTAAAATTGGGTCAGATCATCAGTCATAAGATCGCCCCAAAATTAACATCGACACTCAATTATCCGGACAAATGTATAACCGTCTTATAACTTGTATTCTCACCTTGAAATCATAATGTTATCGCCTGAAAACCAGTGTAAACAGCATTGTGTAGTTCTGCAGAAAAAAACAATTACCATTCGCTTCTTGGAAAACATCGTATTTATAGAATTGATTGTATTTATAGAACAACTCTGCAATGACGTAATGGGCACACTCGATTGACCTCGTTATAATTTGGTAGAAAAATCCGCGGTAATGAGGCCCATAAAGGAAATTCTGATCGTTTCGTACACTGGTGTTTTCGCACCTGTCGATTTTACCCACAAATTAATATGGGTGCGAAATGGTGTGTAATGGCTTGGGTCCGAAATGGCTTGGGGCGATTTGGCCTTGAAACAATTATTATTTGTTTTTGGATACCGATAAGTAGCTCTTCGTTCTTTTTCTATCATGATACATTTTCGCATTCCTTCCTATCTGCTCTGTATTGTATATAGTGTATTAAACAGTCTGAAAATTATATTGGAGGAATGCATCGTATCGTCTGCATACTTCACACAACAGAGTATTGAAAAACTCTATAGGGGCCTCAAATTATGCGCATGCGCAGTGACAGATACAAGCCCCCGCGAGACGTTTGACGTTGTAAACAACTTGTGGACCTAGTTGGGGGGAATGTTTTCAGCACATTTTACTAAAATGTTTACCTTGGCGATATATTATTCACACTGGCATAAAAACAGCAAGCACCTGAGTGACGTAGATGTGTTCGTTGCAAAATCGGATCAAATGAATGCGTTTAATTAACAGCTATTTTCATTTGTCCGATAAATTGATTGTCCGGATAATTGGTATGACCCCTGTAGCAATGTTAGAGTGGGGTGAAAGAAAATATGGCGCCATTAGACCATTAACTCTATTGACTTGAATCATAATATTTGCAGCAAACAGTTCAGATCCTGTTGAGCCAACTCATAATGAGCGTTTCAACAGGATCTGAACCATTTGTGGAGACTTAATGAAATCACCGATGTGTATCTTACACAAGAAGGTCAACCAAGGTCAAGGTCACAAAGTGAGGAAGCTCTTGAATACGAATTAAACTGGGTCGATAGCCACCAATGTGAGGAAATTATTGATGATGTTTGGTAATGATCTGACTAACAGACAGTAGATATTCAACATTTGGACCAATTGTCAACCAAGGTGAAGGTCAATGTCACCCTACTGGGTGGCTGGGTGGCAGGGTGGCTAGCCATCAGTGTGAGGCAGCTACTGGTGATCATGAGGTAAAGATCCGACAGAAGATATTCAACATTTGATAGTACATCCAAAAATTGCTGATGCCAACTGCAACAATGCCACAGACGATGCCTAAATGGGAATTGTGAACGCCATGTCTCAATTTCCACTAATCTGGGTGAGACAAAATTCCTCTTTTTCTACCAACTGAATAATATGGAAGTGTCAATGTTAGTGTAAAGTACCTTCATTTCCCACATTTCCTCCAGCTGCTCTATTATTGGTTCGTATTTCAAGATGGCCGCCTCGAGCTGGGAGCGAGCGGAATGCACGCGTCCCAAGATGTCGGGCGGTATATTGTAGTGCACCATGGGACGTGGTGTCGTCTGCTCCGCACTCTCCTTCATCTTCAGCTCTAAAACACTCTCCTGTAGCAGACGAAAGTAGTATACAGCACAACGATATCATGTAAAGGGTATGATGCATTTCAACTTGAAAAGATAACAGATATGGACATGATGGATGTTTTGTTTATTTTTGCCAAATTGCATGTGTCTCAAAAACTAAAATTAATATTATTGTCATGGGAAATCATCCAGCTATTTAAAGTGCAATTTGAGAGAGTAATTTTGAATATATGCACAAGTTAATTAATATTTTCATTTAGTGAAATAAAATATTTTTAATCACAAGAATAGCTGTGTTAATGTCATACATACATTACATTAATGATAAATGATTTCTATTTGCTTTATTTCTCAACGAAAGTATATGTTGTTGGCACTCATTTGAACCGTCTCATTGAGACAGTTCAACTGAGTGCTAATAACATACAGTTTTGATTTCAATAAGAAATTATAACAATTATCTTTTTTTTTTCAACTAGAAAAAAAGTTTATCTTTGACATGAAATGGCCTAAGCTCTAACAGTATTGTAACTATAAACGTGGAGGTGTTTACACGTAACTCACCATCCATTTCCAGAAGACATGCTCATTCTCCTTCCACGAGAGAAGATTCTGTAGTCGTGTGTTGTCTTTCTCCAGCAACTTCAGCAACTGAATAAACCATAGGGAATTGTGCATTTACAATGGTTAATTTAATCAACTCAATAAACTTAAGCGACTTGCTAAATTTACAAATTGTTTTCTATGCAAAATTTCATTTTGTGAACTTAATTTGGCATGGGACTGTACATGTATGTGGCTGACTGGGCAAATGGCACTATGGGATTTGCGACCAGTGTAAACCCACATCAGCCTGTGCATCTGCATCAGGATCTGCACTGGTCGCTATTCAGTCCATTGATACTCATCATATTTCTAGTGAATCATATATCGGTTGATCTTTATTAGGCTATTAAAATGGATATGCATGTTCAGTGTTCCAGACAAGGTGAGTATTGGCATATTTTACACACTTATTTTAGCAGAAAATGCACTGATTATCAAAAGTGGGAGTACAAAATACCAATGTGAAAATACAGGTACACATTGATTTTCAAATTGAGTAGTGAAACTCAAAATACTGTAATAAAGTTGAAAATTACTTAGTTGAGCTGCAAAAAGCTATAAGTGAATTTTTAAATGTGTTTTTTAGCCTTTATTCCCTATCTAATCAGGAATAAAATCAATATACATTCGTAAAAAGTAAAATACGCATTGAATTTTTAAAAAGTCTGGGGGTATAATACTCTTTAGATACAAAACTTATCTGGAGCTTTGCATGTCGATTCAAATTTACACTGGTATTATCTCCCATTTGTCCAGCAGTGGACATGTGGTAAACACTATACTGTAGCAAGAGTTTCTCGTAACGACTTCAGGAAGGCTCGTTGTTTTGAATCATTATTTTCCTTAACTTCTTTTTTAAATGTGTTAACCATTATTATGATTGGAGAATACATAGTATAAAACAAGAAATGTAGCCAAAAAATCAGTTTTAATGCATATTAAAGGTACATGTACATGTCCACTCTGTAGGCACAAACAGTTCTTTATAGGAATCAAAAAAGTGTATAATTGTGTCACTATTGTCACTATTCCACCAGTTCTAAACATTACGAGTGCCTGCATATATAATCATTTAGTAATAATTATTTTACTGATAGTGACTTGCGGTGGTATCAGGCTATTTTCGTATGCAAATGAGGCATGATATTTATTAATTATTTATACTAATTAAATGAGTCACCTAAAAAAAAAAAAAATTATAAGATATGATCGTTGCACTTCAAAAATTAATACAGAGAATAAATAGTAATGTCTGTTAACATTTTAAGGAAACACGGTTATCGCCCCCGATATCAGTGTGGATATTAAGTTTTGATATAACATTTTAATAATGCCAATCAATATGTGGGGTAATGAAGAATGAATGTTTATTTTGCCAGAAAATGTCTCGGATGATGTCTCTGATATAAAGAACATTTTGTGCCTACTGAGTGGGCATGTACCTTTAATGCATGTCGAAAGACATTCACAAAAATATAAGGCATGTTTCTTTCAGACAAGAAGGCATTTTATTCATCATCATGACATACCTAATGGTCCTGTGGGAAACACAAAGTAACCCATACATTATGTGATTTTGTGCCTAAGAACAAGAATAATATTTCCAAAATATACAAAATATTCCGACTTTGTTAAGAAAAAATTTCCTCATCTTTCGACGTCATTTACAAAAAATATCACAGCTTCTGCAAATAGTTTTCATAAAAATAGTTCTTCGGTACGGAATCACATGGCGTGTCCAATATGGCAGTCTCTATCAGTAATATTGGACCTGTAGCCGATTTCATCAAAATTGCAAAGTATACTTTTCTAGCAAAGTATACTTTGAGGGAGTAATCATTTATTTTTCCTGAAATGCATTATTTCAAGTAGAATTAACAAATGCATGTATTTCATGATTAAAAGTATGCAGAATTATTATACTGAATTTATTACATTATCACAGCCATAATGGCTGTGATAAAGTAATAAATTCAGTATTAAACTAGAAAAAGTCGATGGCGCGCCATCGCAATATACCCACTTTCCCCAAATGCTAAGTCCGAAAGGGGGAGGTAATCCATGATGGAGGGTCGGATAAAAAATCTGAATTCACTTTGCGCATCAGCACATCAAAACGAAGCTACGAACCAAATATCAGACGCGTAGGTATTAAGGTGAAAAAGTTTTTCGACCTACGAGGAAAAATAGTGAAATTCTAAGTCCGAAAGGGGGAGATAATCCATGATGGAAGGTCCGATCAAAAATCGGAATTCACTTTGCACATCATAACGAAGCTACATACCAAATATCAGGCGCGTAGGTATGAAGATGAAAAAGTTTTTCGAGTTACAAGGAAAAATAGGGAAATTCTGAGTCCGAAAGGGGGAGATAATCCATGATGGAGGGTTGGATCAAAAATCCGAATTCACTTTGCGCATCTGCACATCATAACGAAGCTACATACCAAATATCAGGCGCGTAGGTATGAAGGTGAAAAAGTTTTTCGAGTTACAAGGAAAAAATGGGAAATTGTGAGTCCGAAAGGGGGAGATAATCCATGATGGAGGGTCGGATCAAAAATCCGAATTCACTTTGCGCATCTGCACATGATAACGAAGCTACATACCAAATATCAGGCGTGTAGGTATGAAGGTGAAAAAGTTTTTCGAGTTACAAGGAAAAAATGGGAAATTGTGAGTCCGAAAGGGGGAGATAATCCATGATGGAGGGTCGGATCAAAAATCCAAATTCACTTTGCGCATCTGCACATGATAACGAAGCTACATACCAAATATCAGGCGCGTAGGTATGAAGCTGAAAAAGTTTTTCGAGTTACAAGGAAAAAATGGGAAATTGTGAGTCCGAAAGGGGGAGATAATCCATGATGGAGGGTCAGATCAAAAATCGAAATTCACTTTGCGCATCTGCACATGATAACGAAGCTACATACCAAATATCAGGCGCGTAGGTATGAAGGTGAAAAAGTTTTTTGAGTTACAAGAAATGTGACGGACGTACGGACGGACGTTCTTACATTAGGGTACTTATGTGGCTTATCACATGTTAAATATTAGCCACATAAAACGATATTTAGCCACATAAAACGATTTTTTAGGTGGCTAATTATAACCAACCCTATCCTTTAACAAGTCCATAACCCTGTGGGGCTAGCCACATAAGTACCCTAATGTGTGCCCGGACGGAGGACGGACGGACGGACGGACGGACACCCGTGACGAAAACAATATACCCATTTTTTTTCCCTAAAAAAGTGGGTATAATTAATAAATTTATCCTAAAATTGAAAATTTCTCCCTCAAAGTATACTTTGCTAGAAAAGTATGCTTTGCAATGTTGGTGAAATAGGCTACTGAAGAGAGCTACATGTATAAGAATATGCAAAATGATGAGGATCTACATTTAGTTTTAATGCCAATTTCCACACCTTTTTCAGATGATCTGGATGTCTGAGCAGGTACACCTCCAGGACAGACAGGTGGCTTCGTTCTGGGATCAATGACACACCCTGGGTACACTCATGCACCTGAAAACACCATACATGCATAACTTGTGGCTCTGATTGGAGAAATAGGGCTTATCAGGTTTGTGACCAGTGTAGATCCTGATCAAATAGCACACTGCTGTAGCACGATAACAATCTAGATTAATTGTTAGAAGCATGACAAGTGTTTCATTGATGGAAAACAGCGCAGATACTGATTAGATTGTGCGGATGCACAGGCTGATCTGGACGTACATTGGTCACATAAGCCACATTTCTCAAATCACAGTCACATATGTGTACATTTTAGCGTGAACAATTCCTAGCAATTGACATGGTTTATGCATGTGTAAATATTCCAAAGAGCATCAGTATTCAACTTATGCTCCGGACAAGAAATAATTGCGCAAAAAAATAAAGGGAGATAGCTTGAAAATTAGTGAGGCACACAGGTGGAAGAATCGGACCTAGGACCTGATAAATGGCTCATTTGTAAACCGTTATCCCACCCACCAATTTACATACAATAGACACTATAGCGTTTTCAAGGTAGGAAAGAGCTTGGAAAAACGTCATAGTTTCGCACTCGCTCAAACACCACACATTTCGATTTTGCTGCTTATGTCTCTAGTAATCGATAAATGTCTTAGGTGTTCAAATATATTCACTTCAATCATCTGCTTTAACCATTTCGTTAGTTACGGGTAAATTAGCTGCCACATCCAAGGTGATAATCGTGTGTACGAAAGAATGTCACACATTTTTGTGGGCTGTGGAAGCATAAATTACGTGTAAAATCTGGCTGAAACCTCATTACAGTCTCAACATATTGACGTGAATCACTGAAATAAACATCAGTAAATCCGATGTTACAATTTGTTTTGATTTGCGTCCCAACATTTCGACATAACCTTCCATGAACTTTACATTCGGATTTCCTTTGTTATATTCGCAGAATGATCAATAATGACGTCACGGGAAAACCTAAACTGGAGCGTTACGAATACTACAGCCAATCAGGTGGCGATGTGTGTGTGGGATTCTTTCGGGAAGCTAAAACGTGTGTACCGTATTTACCCTACGTATTGGGACAGTAAAAAATAAATAAAATTCTACGTGTCCCAATACATAATATAAAATAAATTAATTTTCTTTTTTGGTGTCCCAATTATTAATATTGAAAGTTTGTATCCTCGAAATTGTGAAATTGCTATATCGGTACAATAACAGGTTGAATTTAATTATTTTCCGTTTCTAAGCATGTCGCCCATTTTTATGATCGGAAAATACCCGAACTATATGTTACGGAAATTGCCGAGTGCGCAAATGAAACAATTTAATTTCCAAATTAAAAAAGTATTATCTCGACCAAACTGCGAATGTAGTGATTTGATGATTGCAATAAAAAATATCCATATACATCAACGATTAGACGGTTAATTAGTGTTGAAAATGCGTAAAAATAAGTTGTAATCACCAAAATTGTCCTAAATATTACGATCCCGGAATGAACCGGAAGTCGAGTTCGATAGGGACAAAATCTGGCACCCTGACCACTTCGTACCAAACGCATTTATTAGTCACATCAGGGTTCAAGCTAGGCCAAACATTTAAGTGACTTCTCCCTCCTGGCAAAATAGGGAGAAGTGAGGCAAAATTAGGGAGAAGTGATAAAAATCATAATTCCACTGAACATTTCTCTTACGGTTATCGCGTAACTGTAAACTCTATGTTTTCAAAGCATCAAACTATCACGGACATCCAAGAGACAATGAGGTTGCGCACATTTGACTATATTTAGATTTCTTACTATTAAAATCGGGCATCAATTATCACACTACACGACTTTCAAACAAGGAATTATATTGTTTTCATTGAAGAAACCGCCAATTAATTAATACGGCCCTCGATGTTAAGGCCCGATTCATTAAGCGCGATTAATTTAGCATGTAACAGCTCGACACCCTGTGGTATACACAGCACAGGTCACATGTCTCCAGTTATCACGTGATCCGCAATCCGCATAAATTTAACAGGTCGTCCAATAGAAAAATCGATACCGCAACCTTCACATCACGTGTTACAGCATGGGCCCAGCTGCGCGATTAGCTTTACATACAACGGAGAACCAGCCATGTGCATGTGCAGTTTACACAAGATTTGATTTGTGTAAACAAACTATGATACTGCCCCCAATACAAAGTTTACGAACCCATTTCATTGCATATTTCTGCGAATGTAAAACTATCATCTGTATACAGAACGATCCAAGATATTTATAAGATTATGACGGGATATTGAGGGTAAAACCAGACTGGTCACAGAAGAGCGTTTTTCCCGATTTTCTCGCGTCTTGACACATCTCGATAACTTATCACTGACCGACACGGTACACGGCCAAGCAGCCGGGTGGCATCAATTAAGTGGGATTATACCAGCTGGAATTAGCGAGATATGATCAGTGTATGGGAAATCCGGATTACCGGACACAAATTTGGTTCTAGCTGGGTTTTTGAGATTTTTTTAGGGCGAAGTGGACTTCGCTTTTCTGGACGGACAGGGCGAAGTCCGAGAGATCAAGGCGAGAATATCGCCCACTTCGCCCCCAAACCTGAACCCTGCGTGACGGTGACATATTTCTTAAGTCTCAATTTCCCGTAAGACTTCACCGATATAATACCCTAGTGAAAATGTGACTGAGATTTCACTGAAATCCCAGTGAAATTCACTGAGATTATCATATCCCGGTGTTATTTCCAAATCTCAGTGAAATTCGATGAAATCTCACTGAATTTCAGTGAAATCACAGTGAATTCCCGGTTCAGCTTCCAAGTGAAATTTCACTGAGAATCTCAGTGAAATTTCACTTAGAATCTCAGCGAGATTTCAATGAAATAATGATCATTTCCCGATCCCAAACTCGCAGCAAAAAAAATAAAAAAAAAATTGTTTTTGCTGTCCAAATATTGAGGGGGCGGTCGCCACTTGTCCCGGACAAGTGACTTGACAAAAGTGACTTGTCCTGGAAATTATAATTTACGTATACATATTCCGGGGAGTCCACTCATTTGACCGTCTCGAAGATGAAATCACGTCTATATTTACAATATTTAATGTCTATCAGTATGTTCGCGGAACGGTAAATAATAAACTTTTTGAAATTTCAGTTTTTTTTTGTTGGCAACAGCTGTTAATTCGCTAATTACACTGCAGCTCCATTATAACGCGATCGCGTATAGCGTATAGCGCGATCTCCATTATAACGCGGGTATCTCGTGGATCACAAACAAATATTAAAAAAATAAAGAAAAAGGAAATCAAATAAATAAAAAAAAATCGTCGGACGTCGTAGTCATCGTGTAATTAGTTGATTCGTGATTTCTGTAAGTTTATTCAAACAACGACATTCAAAGTACATGAAATAATTATTATTAGTATGTTAGCAAATGTAATACCTTTAATCAGGTAATCATGTTAATATGCATACAGTGCAGTATCCGTGCCAGGGGATATATGAATTCCAAATCCAGATGCGATTACACCCGACACATATTACACAGACGAGATTTGTGTGATGCTTTGTGCAAAAAAATCGATACACCCAGCTGTGTGTACAGGTGTTTATTGTACGACCTCATTCAGCACGAGGCTGTAAACTGTGCGACCTTTAGGCTATGTTTTGAAATGTTACTGATTGGTCAACACGTCTTTTGATGTCCCACAGACGTCGCGAACGTGCGACTTTCATCATCGCATCACGGGGAAATCATGCAGTAACCCATTTCATGCTGAGGATAACACTTAGTTTTGCGGACAAATATTTTCCTTCTATGAACTCAGAAGTATATGCCGCGACCACCATTTATTCCGTCTCGTCGAGACGGTTCAAATGAGTGGTCACATCGAATACTTTCATTGAGAAATAACAAAAATATTTTTTTTTTTTTAATAATTTCATACCCGTAAATGTGTATTCCGAAAGGTCTATCGCCATATTTCGCCGATATCGATTTCCAAAATATTTTCCGTAAATGGTGTTGACAAGTTGACACAAACTTCAGAGTTCATGCGGAATTGTCGATGGGATTATGCTTTCAAATTCGAATAAATTAATCTAATCAGGGTCACAGCTAGTATATCACTTTTCTTGCTATATACACAGTACTTGTGGCGGGACGTTTCAACGGAAAATAGTGACTTGCCCGGGACTAACTTTCAGCATAGAGCCACTTGCCCGAGACCAAAACCGACTTGTCCCGGGCGTCGGGCGTGCCGATTTGTACAGCCCTGCTGCTGCCCACGTTCCGAAGCCACTGTATTATAATTATGTGTCATAAATATTGTTTTATCATGTATTAACTTAATTGGATAATTAACTGGGGATTAACCAACTCGATCCCACTGATAAAAATGTGCAATGTCTGCGAGTGCTTTGGTACTAGCTACCGGCTTTGAAATGATTTGCGGGCGGTTTATATCTCATGAGATGGATTTTGATTGACAGAAAATTGAATGACGTACACCGAGACATTTGCATAATTAACATAGGACTTGCCTACGCGACGTAAATATCCCAAAAAGTTACGGCCTCGTCGCCCATCAAATCATTAAATTATCCATATTATGCATATATTTATGAAAATTACAAAGAAATATCTTTTATTTGATACTAAATTTGTGTTTCGGAACCTAATATTGAACTTCGCATTCAATTTTTCAAATGTACCCTTCCGCGCAAATTCTGTCCACTCGCACGCGGGCGCCATTTTGGAAAATCAAAATCCTATTCGCGGTATACCTGGTTGAGAAAATCTACCAACAGTTCGATCTACAAAGCGTTGACTGTTCCAGACATGTTGTAAATTTAAGGTAAGTATCTTAACTGTAGTTTATTGATGTTTTCTGTCACAAATATGATGTTTAAACGGTTTAAATTATCATTAAATTGCCATCCGAAAGGCCGATGATTGCAACTTTCTGCTTCGACGAAAAGTGCGAAAGTTTTGTTTCACGATTTACGTACGAAATCGATATATTCTGATGGAATCCTTTGATGTCGAGAACTAATAATGTTTATTACATTATTAATTATTTATTTCAATCTGATTTGGCTAACTCTATTGTAAAAAAACGTAAACAAAATCCGTAAATATCTTGGAGAATTTCCGCGATTTCGTACCTACGTAGTTTCGTCCTTTTGCAACTTTTTCCAATCGATGTTAACGGAACCCGAATTTCGTGATATTTCAGTTGGGTATTAACTAAATATGCATAATTTATGCACATCGAAGTTCACAAATGGGTATTTTAAGTGAATTTAAAGTTTACTTTACTATTCTTCTAAAATATTGACATAAATCATTAAATGTTGTTTTGAAACATGTATTTTATTTTTGAAAGCAAACTGTTTTATTTTGGAGGCAATGAAACATTGTCATAGGTAACAAAAAATAACTTGCAATTATATATCCTCATTTGTAGCTGTGAATGGAGAAATGGGGCATATGGGATTTGTTAGCAGTGCAGATCCTGATCAGACTGCGGATGCACAGGCTGATCTGAATCTACACTAGACACAAAACCCATAAGCCCATTTCTCCAGCCACAGACACTAATTATGAGGGGCCGGGGGGTGCCATTAATACCTGTAACCCACCTTCTTTCCCTACTACCGTCGCTCTGCCACACAATTTCATATATTTTTCAGCAGTGAAAGACGAGCATGGATTATCCCGGCCCATACTGCCAGTCTCTGAACCTGACTACACAAGACGTTGCATCAAGGACATTCACAAACATAAAAACCTTGTCAAATGGACTGAAGACTTATGCAGAGAAAAAAAATAAAAAAAAGGCTAAAAAAAAACATGAACTGAAATATGAAAGTGAAGCCGGCCGCAGACATGTATCCATAACTTGGATAAATTTACATTAAGAGTTAATTCTAGTTCGAGTTATTTTTATTTCACTGAAATAAAGTGGGATCTCACTGTAATCTGGTGAGATCCCAGTAAAATTTTGAGAAATCCCGATGAGATCCCACTGAAATCTGGCGAGATCCCAGTGGGATTTCACTGAAATAAAGTGGGATCTCACTGTTAATCTATGGCGAGATCCCAGTGAAATTTTGAGAAATCCCAATGAGATCTCAGTGGGATTTCACTGAAATCTGGCGAGATCCCAGTGGGATTTCACTGAAATAAAGTGGGATCTACTGTAATCTGGCGAGATCCCAGTGAAATTTTTGAGAAATCCCAATGAGATCTCAGTGGGATTTCACTGAAATCTGGCGAGATCCCAGTGGGATTTCAACCAAATTTTTCAGTGGGATTTTAACAAGATCTCACCAGGATCACAGTGGGATTTTACTTTAATTCCAGTGAAATTTCACCGAGATCCCAATGGGATTTCACTGAAATCCCATTGGGATTTCAACCAAATTTTTCAGTGAAATCACACTGTGATTTCACTGAAATCCCATTGGGATTTCAATGGGATTTCGTTCACATTTTCACTAGGGTAGCATGGAGAGCATGCCGTGACCGGATACATGTCCGTACTTTAAACTTACCTCGTGAATATTGATGAGAGGGCGGGGCGATGTATCAGGAGTATTTCCGTGTGAATCGAAATAATTTTCGCAAATAAATCACATTCCGGCATTGACAGGCGGCATTGTCGATGTATACGGTTTATTGGTAATCTACTTAATCAACAGAGCTCAGATTTACCGTCAGCACTGTGTTATATTAGTTAATCAGCGACGGCCTCTGTTTATAGCGAGACGTGCCAATAGTCGGCATGACCAGTAGCCGGTGAAAAAAAAAAGAAATTGGAGTGGCGATTTTTTTATTTTCCCCAGCGGAATCCCTGACTATGTTTAAAAGTATCTAAAAAAAAATGTCCCATTACTTAAGGTGCAGAAATTATTGATTTTTTTTTAAAATTGTGATGTGTCCCAAAACTTGTTTCCTAAAAAATAATTATTTCTCCCCAAAACGGGGGTGTCCCAATATAAAGGGTGTCCCAATACATAGGGTAAATACAGCCGTATTTACCCTATGTATTGGGACAGTAAAAAATAAATAAAATTCTACGTGTCCCAATACATAATATAAAATAAATTAATTATTTTTGTTGGTGTCCCAATTATTAATATTGAAAGTTTGTATCCTCGAAATTGTGAAATTGCTATATCGGTACAATAACAGGTTGAATTTAATTATTTTCCGTTTCTAAGCATGTCGCCCATTTTTATGATCGGAAAATACCCGAACTATATGTTACGGAAATTGCCGAGTGCGCAAATGAAACAATTTAATTTCCAAATTAAAAAAGTATTATCTCGACCAAACTGCGAATGTAGAGTGATTTGATGATTGCAATAAAAAATATCCATATAAATCAACGATTAGACGGTTAATTAGTGTTGAAAATGCGTAAAAATAAGTTGTAATCGCCAAAATTGTCCTAAATATTACGATCCCGGAAGTGAACCGGAAGTCGAGTTCGATGGGACAAAATCTGGCACCCTGACCACTTTGTACCAAACGCATTTATTAGTCACATCAGGGTTCAAGCTAGGCCAAACATTTAAGTGACTTCTCCCTCCTGGCAAAATAGGGAGAAGTGAGGTAAAATTAGGGAGAAGTGATAAAAATCATAATTCCACTGAACATTTCTCTTACGGTTATCGCGTAACTGTAAACTCTATGTTTTCAAAGCATCAAACTGTCACGGACATCCAAGAGACAATGAGGTTGCGCACATTTGACTATATTTAGATTTCTTACTATTAAAACCGGACATCAATTATCACACTACACGACTTTCAAACAAGGAATTATATTGTTTTCATTGAAGAAACCGCCAATTAATTAATACGGCCCTCGATGTTAAGGCCCGATTCATTAAGCGCGATTAATTTAGCATGTAACAGCTCGACACCCTGTGGTATACACAGCACAGGTCACATGTCTCCAGTTATCACGTGATCCGCAATCTGCATAAATTTAACAGGTCGTCCAATAGAAAAATCGATACCGCAACCTTCACATCACGGGTTACAGCATGGGCCCAGCTGCGCGATTAGCTTTACATACAACGGAGAACCAGCCATGTGCGTGTGCAGTTTACACAAGATTTGATTTGTGTAAACAAACTATGATACTGCCCCCAATACAAAGTTTACGAACCCATTTCATTGCATATTTCTGTGAATGTAAAACTATCATCTGTATACAGAACGATCCAAGATATTTATGAGATTATGACGGGATATTGAGGGTAAAACCAGACTGGTCACAGAAGAGCGTTTTCCCCGATTTTCTCGCGTCTTGACACATCTCGATAACTTATCACTGACCGACACGGTACACGGCCAAGCAGCCGGGTGGCATCAATTAAGTGGGATTGTCCCAGCTGGAATTAGCGAGATATGATCAGTGTATGGGAAATCTGGATTACCGGACACAAATTTGGTTCCAGCTGGGTTTTTGAGATTTTTTTAGGGCGAAGTGGACTTCGCTTTTCTGGACGGACAGGGCGAAGTCCGAGAGATCAAGGCGAGAATATCGCCCACTTCGCCCCCAAACCTGAACCCTGCGTGACGGTGACATATTTCTTAAGTCTCAATTTCCCGTAAGACTTCACCGATATAATAGCATGGAGAGCATGCCGTGACCGGATACATGTCCGTACTTTAAACTTACCTCGTGAATATTGATGAGAGGGCGGGGCGATGTATCAGGAGTATTTCCGTGTGAATCGAAATAATTTTCGCAAATAAATCACATTCCGGCATTGACAGGCGGCATTGTCGATGTATACGGTTTATTGGTAATCTACTTAATCAACAGAGCTCAGATTTACCGTCAGCACTGTGTTATATTATAGTTAATCAGCGACGGCCTCTGTTTATAGCGAGACGTGCCAATAGTCGGCATGACCAGTAGCCGGTGAAAAAAAATAAAAATTGGAGTGGCGATTTTTTTATTTTCCCCTGACTGTGTTTAAAAGTATTTAAAAAAAGATGTCCCAATACTTAAGGTGCAGAAATTATTGATTTTTTTTTAAAATTGTGATGTGTCCCAAAACTTGTTTCCTAAAAAATAATTATGTCTCCCCAAAACGGGGGTGTCCCAATATAAAGGGTGTCCCAATACATAGGGTAAATACGGTAACTAAAAATGTACTAAACACAGATATTTAAAGTGAATATATTTGGGGACCTAAGGCATTTATTATTTGCCAGAGGCGTAAGTCAGCAGAAAATTTGAAACGTGTGGTGTTTGAGCGAGCCCGAAACTAAGCCTGTCTAGGGCATTTTCCCAAGCTGTTGCCCACCTTGAAAGGCTATACTGTATATTGTAAGGAAATGGGTGGGTGGGGTAACGTTTTATTGGGTCCTAGGTCCGAGTTTTCCACCTGTGGTGAGGCATAGTGAGTTGTCATTATTGCACAAAACACATCTTTGCGTACTGGTTTATGCATGTGTGAAGTTTCATGAAAATATCCCAAAGGATATTCGAGTTATGACGTGAAATCAGTGCACAAAAAACACAAAGGGAGATTACACAAAATTTAGTGAGGCAAGAGTGAAGTTTCATGAAAATATTCCAATGGGTATTCGAGTTATGCTCCGGACAAGAAATAAGTCGAAAATTAATGAGGCATGAGTTGTCATTCTTGCGTGTGACATACCTTTGGGTTGTGGTCTATGTATGTGGCCAGTCAACAAGGGGAGATAACTCATCTTGACGTGATAAACATGTAAACCAAATTTGGTTACGATCTGTCGAACTCGACTTATTGCGTAGACAAGTGCGAAAATTAAAAATGGCTGCCAAGGGGAGATAGAAGGGGCAGCACGGACATGGATTTGCCACAGCGCAGTAGAGGACCCTTGGAGCAATGCGTGTGTGAAATATGAAGCAAATCCAAGCCATTATTTACCCGAGCGACTGAGCGTTAAGGTTTTGAGATGCACAAAGTATGTGACCTTGTCCCTGGGCTTAGAAAGGGCGGCATGGATGTGGATTTGCCACAGCGCAGTAGAGGACCCTTGGAGCAATGCGTGTGTGAAATATGAAGCAAATCCAAGCAAGGAAACAGAAAATATAGGCAATTATTTACTCGAGCGACTGAGCGTTAAGGTTTTGAGATGCACAAAGTATGTGACCTTGTCCCTGGGCTTAGAAGGGGCGGCACGGACGTGGATTTGCCACAGAGCAGTAGAGGACCCTTGGAGCAATGCGTTTGTGAAATATGAAGCAAATCCAAGCAAGGAAACAGAAAATATAGGCCATTATTTACCCGAGCGACTGAGCGTTAAGGTTTCGAGATGCACAAAGTATGTGACCTTGTCCCTGGACTTAGAAGGGGCGGCACGGACGTGGATTTGCCACAGCGCAAGGAAACAGAAAATATAGGCCATTATAATTTTTGAAGACAGACGGATGGATGGATGGACGGACGGACGGACAAACAGACAGACGGACGCCTACGACGCCGAGGGTATGCCATAAGCACTTCTTCCTTCGAAGGCGCGCTAAAAATGGCCACCAAGGGGAAATAAGTCATCGGAAATTTTTCAAAATCAATAGGCTTCTTCGTCATGCCGTGATAAACATGTATACCGAATTTGGTTTCAAGTGGTGAAGTAGAAGTTAGTTATTGCGTGGACAAGGATACAAAGTGCGAAAAATAAAAATGGCCGCCAAGGGGAGACAAGTCATCGGGGAAATTTTTCAAAATCAATACGCTTCTTCGTCATGCCGTGATAAAGCCGTGATAAACATGTATACCGAATTTGGTTTCGAGCGGTGAAGTAGAAGTTAGTTATTGCGTGGACAAGGATACAAAGTGCGAAAAATAAAAATGGCCGCCAAGGGGAGATAAGTCATCGGAAATTTTTCAAAATCAATAGGCTTCTTCGCCTTGCCGTGATAAACATGTCAACCGAATTTGGTTATGATCGGTCAAGTAGAACTTAGTTATTGCGTGGACAAGGATACAGAGTGCGAAAATTAACAAGAGTTGTCAGAAGACAACGAAGCTCGCCTGTTGGCAGCCTTCACTCAAACTTGGCACAGTTGCATAAAAAAACATGAATATTATATAACCTGACCTTGGGTTAAGGGGCGTGCGGTGGACCTTGACATTGGGGTCAGTGGTGCAAGGTGGGTCGTGGGTTTGCTATAGCATAATATAGCATATTAAGATGAATGCATGTGTGAAATATCAATGCGCTCCCTGAAAACAGAAGTAAAACAAAATTTAACCCAACGTTAAGTTTATGAACGCACTAAGTTGGTGATTTTCTACAGCATGATAGCTATTCACATGAGGAACTAGAGGATTGTTTTTCAGACAAAAACATATGTCTCCCCAATACCACTGCATGTTATCAGGACTTGGAAAAGTAGAATTTAAGGCAGCTACCTTGTATTTTCTGCATACTTTTGAAGATACGCGCGACACAAGTTGAATATCTCCACTTTTCACTAAGTCAAGGGCCATAACTCTGTGAATACTGGATGAATCCGCATCTAAAAACCCAGGTGCGCAACTTCACATGATGACCAGTATTCCTGTAAAGTTTCACGACTCTAACTGAAATACATTTGGAGATACGCGCGACACAAGTTGAAAATCCCCACTTTTCACTAAGTCAAGGGCCATAACTCCGTAAATACAGGAAAAATCCACATCTAAAACCCCAGGTGCGCAACTTCACACGATGACCAGTATTCCTGTAAAGTTTTGTGACTGTAACTGAAATACTTTTGGAGATACGCGCGACACAAGTTGAAAATCCCCACTTTTCACTAAGTCAAGGGCCATAACTCTGTGAATACTGGATGAATCCGCATCTAAAACCCCAGGTGCGCAACTTCACACGACGACCAGTATTCCTGTAAAGTTTCACGGCTCTAATTGAAATACATTTGGAGATACGCGCGACACAAGTTGAAAACCCCACTTTTCGCTAAGTCAAGGGCCATAACTCCGTAAATACACGATGAATCCGCATATAAAACCACAGGTGCGCAACTTCACACAATGACAAGTATTCCTGTAAAGTTTCACGACTAATTGAAATGCATTTGGAGATACGCGCGACACAAGTTGAAAATCCCCACTTTTCGCTAAGTCAAGGGCCATAACTCCGTAAATACAGGATGAATCCACATCTAAAACCCCAGGTGCGCAACTTCACACGATGACAAGTATTCCTGTAAAGTTTCACGACTCTAATTGAAATACATTTGGAGATACGCGCGACACAAGTTGAAAATCCCCAATTTTCGCTAAGTCAAGGGCCATAACTCCGTAAATACAGGATGAATCCGCATCTAAAACCCCAGGTGCGCAACTTCACACGATGACCAGTATTCCTGTAAAGCTTCACGACTCTAATTGAAATACATTTGGAGATACGTGTGACACATGTTGAAAATCCCCACTTTTCACTAAGTCAAGTGCCATAACTCCATGAATACTGGATGAATCCGCATCTAAAACCCCAGGTGCGCAACTTCACACGATGACAAGTATTCCTGTACAGTTTCACGACTCTAACTGAAATACATTTGGAGATATGCACGACACAAATTTTGTGACGGACAGACGGACGGACGGACGCACGCACGCACGCACGGACGGACGACCAAGCCAAAAACAATATTTCTCCCCATTTCATGGGGGAGACATAATTCATGTATGAATGTGCTAAGTTTGTGACCTTGACCTTAAGGAAAGGGGTGGGGGGTGGGTCATGGATTTGCTGTAGCACAATAGAGGATCATCAGATGAATGCATGTATGAAATATCAAAGCGTTCCCTGTAAAGAAACAGAAGTTACACAACAATTACCCAAACGTTAACTTTATGAACATGCTAAGTTTGTGACCTTGGGGAAGGGGGTGGGAGGTGGGTCATGGATTTGCTATAGTACGATAGAGTATCATCAGATGAATGCATGTATGAAATATGAAGGTATTCGCTGTAAATAAACAGAAGTTACACAACATTTACCCCAACGTTAAGTTTATGAACATGCTAGGTTTGTGACCTTGACCTTGGGGTAAGGGTTGGGTGGTGACCGTGGGTTGTGGATTTGCTACAGCATGATAGAGGGTCATCTGAGGAATGCATGTATGAAATATCAAGGCGTTCCATGAAAGGAAACAGATGTTATAAGACAATTACCCCAAGGTTAAGTTTATGAATGTGCTAAGTTTGTGACCTTGCCCTGGGGCATGGATTTGCTGTAACACAATAGAGGATCACATGAATGCATGTATGAAATATCAAAGTGTTCCCTGTAACGAAACAGAAGTTACACAACATTTACCCCAAAGTTAAGTTTATAAACATGCTAAGTTTGTGACTTTGACCTTGGGGTAAGGGTTGGGTAGTGGGTTGTGGATTTGCTACAGCATGATAGAGGGTAATCTGAGGAATGCATGTATGAAATATCAAGGCGTTCCATGAAAGGAAACAGATGTGTAAGACATTTACCCCAACGTTAAGTTTATGAATGTGCTAAGTTTGTGACCTTGACCCTGGGGTAAGGGGTTGGTTGGTGGGTCATGGATTTGTTATAGCACAATAGAGTATATCAAATATCAAGGCGTTCCATGAAAGGAAACAGATGTTATAAGACATTTACCCCAACGTTAAGTTTATGAATGTGCTAAGTTTGTGACCTTGACCTTGGGGTAAGGGGTGGGTCATGGATTTGGTGTACCACAATAGAGTATCATCAGATGAATGCATGTATGAAATATCAAGGCGTTCAATAAAAGGAAACAGATGTTATAAGACATTTACCCCAACGTTAAGTTTATGAATGTGCTAAGTTTGTGACCTTGACCTTGGGGAAGGGGTGGGAGGTGGATCATGGATTTGTTATAGTACGATAGAGTATCATCAGATGAATGCATGTATGAAATATGAAGGTATTCGCTGTAAATAAACAGAAGTTACACAACATTTACCCCAACGTTAAGTTTATGAACATGCTAGGTTTGTGACCTTGACCTTGGGGTAAGGGTTGGGTGGTTGGTTGTGGATTTGCTACAGCATGATAGAGGGTCATCTGAGGAATGCATGTATGAAGTATCAAGGTGTTCCATGAAAGGAAACAGATGTTATAAGCAATTTACCCCAACGTTAAGTTTATGAATGTGCTAAGTTTGTGACCTTGACCTTGGGGTAAGGGTTGGGTGGTGGGTCATGTATTTGATACAGCATGATAGAGGGTCATCTGAGGAATGCATGTATGAAATATCAAGGCATTCCATGAAAGGAAACAGATGTTATAAGAAATTTACCCCAACGTTAAGTTTATGAATGTGCTAAGTTTGTGACCTTGACCTTGTGGTAAGGGTTGGGTGGTGGGTCATGGATTTGCTACAGCATGATAGAGGGTCATCTGAGGAATGCATGTATGAAATAACAAGGTGATCCATGAAAGGAAACAGAAGTTATAAGACATTTACCCCAACGTTAAGTTTGTGGACGCCGACGACGCCGGGGGTGTGCCATAAGCTCTTATGCACTTCGTGCAGGCGAGCTAAAAATGGCTCCCAAGGGGAGATAAGTATCAGATTTTTTTCAAAATCAATAGGCTTCTTTGTCTTGCCATGATAAACATGTATACCGAATTTGGTTTTGATCGGTGAAGTAGAACTTGAGTTATTGCGTGGACAAGGATACACAGTGCGAAAAATAAAAATGGCCACCAAGGGGAGATAAGTCAATAGGCTTCTTCGGCTTGCCGTGATAAATATGTAAACCAAATTTGGTTACAATCTGTTAAGTAGAACTCTAGTTATTGCGTGGACAAGCTGTGCCCACCTGTACAAAATGAATACATAATACGTCCCGTTTTTTCAAACGGGCGTATAAAAACCAAAGAGAGATAAATTGAAAATCAGTGACACAGGAGTTGTCATTCTTGTGCATGACACACCTTTAGGTTGTGGTCTATGGATGTGTGAAGTTTCATGAAAATATTCCAAAGAGTATTCGAGTTATGCTCCGGACACAAAATCAGTGCGTAACAAAGCTGTGCCTACCCACCCACCCACCTGTACAAGATAAATACATAATACATCCCGTTCTTTTCAAACGGGCGTATAAAAACCAAAGAGAGATAAATTGAAAATCAGTGACACAGGAGTTGTCATTCTTGTGCATGACACACCTTTAGGCTGTGGTCTATGGATGTGTGAAGTTTCATGAAAATATTCCAAAGAGTATTTGAGTTATGCTCCGGACACAAAATCAGTGCGTAACAAAAACAAATGGAGAGAACTTGAAAATTATCGAAGCAAGAGTTCTTGCAAACGGCACACCTTTGAGTCGTGGTCTATGCATGTGTGAAGTTTCATGAAAGGGAATTCGAGTAACGCTATAGACAATCAGTGTCTGTGATGTTCATGTAAAATCAATAGTATCCCTCCGTCTGCTGTTTATATTTCATTTCCATTTTTCTCATTAAAAGCATGGTTTGACAACACTTTAGAATCATTTCCAATGTAAATGGTTCTAAAGGGCTGTCAAACCATGTTTTAGTCAGAAAGAAGACAAAATATAACACAACAGCAGATGACAATTTACGTTTCCCGCCCTCTAAGTATTACCCGGTGTTCCAGTTTCGTCCATTCCCTCTGGAGAGCATACAGTCCTTTGAGGCTGAGGTGCAGTTTGCCATTCAACAGCTGCAACTGATGGACCTTCTGTACAGGACTCAGGGTGGACATCACGCTGGTCAGTTCACCTGCTCGACTGGCTGATGACCCCTAGAATGGGAACATATTGACCGTCGGCTGAGTAAGGTGCCGTATGCTAGGTCGGGACAAGGATTTTGAAATTCGTAGCCAAAATGAACTGATGATGTGAAAAAAAAAGATACAATTGCATTTCTGATTTTTTTATTAGCCAAAATGTCCATTTCTGAAATACAAGTAACCAAATGGCTATTTTAGTAGCCAAATGTCCAAGGAGACAATTCTAATGAAATGCCAAGACAAGACAATTGCTGTCTGTTGATGTGTAAACAGTAGTGTGATTTTATTTTAACCATATAAAATTTTGACTTACCCAATTGATTCAGAAATGATGGAGTGACAATACTCAATTACTAATTCCTAATCTGGAGCCCTGGACATGGCTCGTGTTACAGCTATGAGAATTGTGTCAATTGTATGTGATCTCAAGCAAGATTTTGTGATATAGTTAATTATCAGGTAACGAGCTTCGTATTGACCGAATAAGTACTGACTGATAACATATTGTTGTATCAGGCATTGACCTGATACAAACATCCAGGTTACAATGAAGTGAAAACTGACATTCCATTGGTCGGATGACGTTACCGAAGTGTACAGTGTAAACAAGTCCACGTTGTGTCTATAGATAACGATGTCATTTGTGGTAATTTTTAAGCATAAAACATTACCTGATAAATAGAATACCAAGCTAATGTCTTTTGACATCAGGTTTATCAGGCCTGGCTCGGAAACGGTAGGAATTCCTACGATTTTCCTAACCTTGCCTGATAAACTAGATATCAAAAGACACTAGCCTGGTACTCTCTATTTATCACACCATAATTACTCCATTATCAATGTTGCGAGGCATCTGGATTTAATCGCATATAATTGCTCCAGTAGTTCAGAGCTCCAGTTAAGGTGCTAATTTGATCAACTTTGGGGGGAATTTTGTTATTTCTTCACCAAGAATGGCAAGTTGGGAGTGCTTTAGAATCGTCTCATTGAGACGATTCTAAAGAACTCCCAACTTGCCATTTTTGGTGAAGAACTAAGAAAGATACCTCAAATATTTGGTCAAATTACACATCTTAACTGGAGCTCTGGTAGTTGTCGAGATATTTGGGAAACTGACAACTACTGTAACAGCTATGAGGATGGCGTACGCGGCAGGTGATAGCGAGCATGGTTCTCAATGGTATTTAATCTAGACTAATTTAGGAAAGTGTAAGTCGAAAAGGGTTTAAATATCTTGTGCATGTGATGCACATTAACACTGTAGTATAGATTATACCACAATAGACTAACATGCCATGTCTCTATATCATGTTTAACTTCTATTTTGCATTATCTGACTTTTATGATTTATTATTTACTTTGCTATAGATAGTAAAACCATAGTGATGTGTCTAATACCACAACAGACAAACTGCCTTCTGCGGCAGCCAGTTTGCTGTCACATGTGAAATACATGTGTAAGCTTGTTGCTGATTGGATGATACTATATGCGTAGTTTTGTTCATTTGGCTCGTCGTTGAACTGTGTCATGGTTTTGGTTGTGTGTTCAGCATGTTCAGTGACGCGCACATCCAGGCGAATATCACAGTTTGAATATAAGTTTCGGACTCGTCTTGCAGCGATATGAACCAATATTGGACAATCTCATTGGTTGAAATTGTCAGTCATGTAATAACATCAATTACACGGGGATACATTGGTGAACATGACGTTACTCAACTTTTACTACGTTTACAGCCATGACTCGAGAAAAGGCGAGCTGGTCACATAGAGAATCGTGATATTTTTGGTCTACACACACTATATTATATTTATATATAGTTCTAGGAAATTGTCGGAATTCCTCGGTGAGCCGCGTTTCCTAGTCTTACCTGACAAACTTGATATTAAAGGTACATGCCCACTCAGAGGGCACAAACTGTTCTTTATAGGAATTAAATAAGTGTATATTTGTGTCACTATTCCACCAGTTCTAAAAATTACGAGTGCCTGCTATACAGATATAATCATTTAGTAATATTTATTTTACTGATAGTGACGCGCGGTGGTATCAGGCCTTTTTCGTATGCAAATGAAGCATGATATTTTTTAATTATTTATACAAATTAAATGCCTCACCTGAAAACATAGTATTTTCAACAGATTATAAAGTACATGTATGATCATTGCACATCAAAATATAAATACATGTACAGAGAATAAATAGTAATGTCCGTTAACATTTTAAAGAAACACGGTTATCGCCCCTGATATCAGTGTGGATATTTACCTCTGATATAAAATGTATAATACTGCCAATCATTCCATGGGGAAATGGTGAATGAATGTTTATTTTGCCAAGAAATGTCTCTGATGATGTCTCTGATATAAAGAACATTTTGTGCCTACTGAGTGGGAATGTACCTTTGACCTTTCAAGCATGGTACATGTATTCTCTATTTACAAACATATAACCATATCCAGAACTCCAGATAAGGCGCGATTTGGTGTACATGTATGTTACACATTAATTTTCAACTAGATGGCCGCGGCCTGCATGTCGCGCCTTGTGGCGAGGCATGGACACTAAAAAAAGAGATATAGTATAACGAAAAACTTTAATAAAAAAACTTTAACCAAAAAACTTAACCAAAAACGTTAACCGGACACACGTACGTACATACGTACGTACGCCAGCCAAAGTGCCGACTATATCGCGCTTTCCGCAAGCGGGCGAGACAAAAAACTTCAACCAAAAACTTTAACCAAAAACTTCAAAGTAATTTGACCTTGACATTGGGCACAGGGGCCGCATGGGAGGGGGGTAGAATGAAAATATAGATGATGATAAACACCCATGTGAAGTTTCCAGGTAATGGGCAAAGCAGTTGCAGAGATATAGTATAACGAAAAACTTTAACCAAAAAACTTAACCAAAAAACTTAACCAAAAACTTTAACCGGACACACGTACGTACGTACGTACGCCAAAGTGCCGACTATATCGCGCTTTCCGCAAGCGGGCGCGACAAAAATGGGAGTACAAAGTGCTCGCAACAATTTGAAAATACTCATCGGTAGATATTCAAATGGACGAGTAATAATGCACTAATAAGTTGAAAATTCACTTATTTGAGCTGAAACAAGTAAACACTGTATGCTTTACTCATCTCAAGTAAGTGAATTTTCCACTTTATTTACGTTTTTACTCATTTATTCCATTATACTGGGAAAAAACATGATATATATCCAATAATCCATTTGCATTGCATTGAATTTGCATCAGGGATACTACTCTTTAGACATGAAGCTTATCTGGAGCTCAGCATACCATAGGCGATTCGGGCATATCATCGTCAAGTGGCGAGGCACACTTCTCCATGAATTTGTCGACGAGTCTCTCTGTGCAGAGCAGCCAGGCCAGAGCGAGGAGCAGCTCCCGACTGCCCCGGCTCATGTCATTGGGGAGCTGCGAGAAGGCGCGCGAGTAAAACCCCCGCTGCTGCACCCCTCGCTTCGCATACACAGCCTGCTCCTCTGGAATTGATTGGTTGGTTGATTGACAGATTGATTGATTAAATTGATTTGATTGTGGTTTATGTCCATTCAACAGCGAGGTGATATGTGGCTGTGACTGGAGAAATGGGGCATCTAGATTTTGTGACCAGTGTAGATCCGTCAATGAAACACCATCGTGCTTCTAACAAGCAATATAGCTTGTTACCAGGCTACAGGAGTGTGCTATTTGAACAGGAGCCACACTGGCCACACTGGCCACAAATCCCACAAGCCCCATTTCTCCAGTCACAGCCACATATACAGATGCAAATGTACCTGTATGAGGGGAGCACAACACCATTGACTAATAGTATTGTCAATCAATGTGAAATGGAACACAATGTGTTTCGGAACACAACCCCGATATAACATATAGCATGCTTGATTTCACAAATTGTGCGCCGTTTTCGATGGGCTATCTCCAGAAACTACGGAAAATCATTCACCACAGAGAAAATGTGGAAAATCAACATCGAAAATATGATTTATCCTTTGTTTTTGTACATGGGGTTTAAATATGTAAAAACAATAATTCCGCGGAATCAAATGTCTCGCCTTGTCCCGCCGCCTTGACCTCGAGCCTGGGCCAGAAAGCAATTTTCACTGGAACATATTATACAATTATTGACTAGTGAGCCATAGAATATCGGATTATATTCTATGGCTCACTAGTCAATAATTGTTTTAGTATATGATAATAGTCGGTATATAGCACTTACGACCTTATGCTACTAGACAACAAGAAACGAGGCAAAGCCACAAAGGCCAGGTTTTTTCCAAGCATAGACACTTGGATAACATAATTATACCCACTTTATGTCGCGCCTTGGGGCGAGGCATGGACACTAAAAAAATAGATATAGTAGATGGAAAAACTTTAACCAAAAAACTTTAACCGGACACACGGACGGACGGACGGCGTTTGCCAAAATGCCGACGATATCACGCTTTCCGCAAGCGGGCGCGACAATGATGATAAACACCCATGTGAAGTATCAAGGTTGCAGTTGCAGAAGCAGTTGCAGAGATATAGTACACGAAAAAAACTTTAACAAAAAAATTCAAAGTAATTTGAATGCACAGGGGCCGCACGGTTGGGGGGTAGAATGAAAATATGGATGATGATAAACACCCATATAAAGTTTCAAGGTAATGGGCGAAGCAGTTGCAGAGATATAGTATAACAAAAAACTTTTAACCAAAAAACTTTAACCAGACGTACGTTAAAAAGTTAACGTTGAAAATGGCTAAGTCAATTACGTAGAAATAATAGGTGAAGGTAAAAAAAAATGGTCACTTGTTGGATAGTTGTATGTGGTAGGCACCCCTTGGTTATGAAGCTGTGAAAGTTTGGTGGTCCTAGGTGGCACAGTACCAAAGAAATTGACTTAAACACGAAAACTTATCATTGTAAATGCGAAAACTTAACATTGAAAATGGCTAAGTCGACTGCGCGGAAAAAATGGGTCAAGTTAAAGAAAAAGGTAACATGTTGGATAGTGATATGTGGTGGGCACCCCTTGATTATGAAGCTGTGAAAGTTTGGTGGTCCTAGGTGGTACAGTAACAAAGAAATGGCCTCAAACACGAACACTTAACATTGATTGTGGACGCCGCCTGCCCGCCCGCCCGCCCGCCCGCCGCCCGGCTTTCGCCAATCCAATAGCCTGGATTTTTTTTAAAAAAACCTGGCTAAAAATGGAAAAAGAATTTGAAAACACAAGAAACGAGGCAAAGCCAAGAAGGCCAGGTTTTTTCCAAGCATAGACACTTGGATAACATAATTATACCCACTTTTTGTAGACTAGATGGCCGTGGCCTGCATGTCGCGCCTTGGGGCGAGGCATGGACACTAAAAAGAGATATAGTAGATGGAAAAACTTTAACCGGACACACAGACGGACGGAAGGACGGACGGACGCCAAAATGCCGACTATATCGCGCTTTCCGCAAGCGGGCGCGACAATGATGATAAACACCCATGTGAAGTATCAAGGTAATTGTGAAGCAGTTGCAGAGATATAGTACACAAAAAAAAGTAATTTGACCTTGACATTGGGCACAGGGGCCGCACGGTTGGGGGGTAGAATGAAAATATGGATAATGATAAACACCCATGTAAAGTTTCAAGGTAATGGGCGAAGCAGTTAAAGAGATATAGTATAACGAAAAACTTTAACCAGATGTACGTTAAAAAGTTAACGTTGAAAATGGCTAAGTCAATTACGTAGAAATAATAGGTGAAGGTAAAAAAAATGGTCACATGTTGGATAGTTGTATGTGGTGGGCACCCCTTGGTTATGAAGCTGTGAACGTTTGGTGGTCCTAGGTGGTACAGTACCAAAGAAATGGACGTAAACACGAAAACTTAACATTGTAAATGCGAAAAGTTAACATTGACTGCGCGGAAAAAATGGGTCAAGTTCAAAAAAAGGTAACATGTTGGATAGTGATATGTGGTGGGCACCCCTTGGTCATGAAGCTGTGAAAGTTTGTTGGTCCTATGTGTTACAGTAACAAAGAAATGGACTCAAACACGAAAACTTAACATTGATTGTGGACGCCGCCCGCCCGCCTGGCTTTCGCCAATCCAATAGCCTGGATTTTTTTCTCCAAAAAAACCTGGCTAAAAATGGAAAAAAAGTTTAAAAATAAAAAGTTTAAAAGGATTTTTTTCCAAAAAAAACCTGGCTAAAAATGGAAAAAATAATTTAAAAAAAAAAGTTTAAAAATTAACAAAAAAATAATGCTCGCTACTGGAGCCCAGAATTTTTATAATAGTCCTATAATTTATCATCATATCATATCTGCACAGGTCCACATATTGCCACAATATTGTCAACACAGTTTACGGAAATGTAATACCCAGTAATAATTTACCTGTATAAATTACCTGTAATAATTTAGCTGGATATTTAGTGGTCAATGTGGAAATTTGCACATTCTTGCACATGCACAAGTGTTCAACTGGAAAAGGCTATTGTTCTCTCTACAGGTAAGGTGTACAAGAGCGCACGAGAAAACGGGTTTTCATGCATTAATGTTCAGTTTGTAGCATAGAAAGAAATAGTTTGACCTTGACCCTGGACGCCGGAATTTTTTTGAATAGTCCTATATTCATCTACATATCATAGTAAAGGTATGTATAAAATTTGGTGACTGTAGCTGATAAGGTGTTAAAGTAATGACCATAACACGAAAACTTAACATTGAATGATGACGCCGACACCGACGACGCCGACTCCGGAAAAGCAAAACCTGTGTCTCGCTTTCCGCTTCGCGGGCGAGACAAAAAACTGATTTCCTTTTGTCATCCCACTTATAAGACCAACTGCACTACCTTTAATCACATGAACACTTTGGACAGCTTTCACAGGAGTAAATTTCAGCTGCTGCAGTAAACATTACATGCACCAGTTTCAATGTAGGGCTAAATTTGATTATTTAGTATGCTACTCAAGTTTGTTAAACAAAATAAACAAATGAACTGGGATATTTAAATTCAATTATATAGAGTTTTATGTTATGATGGTGTTTTAAAGCAATATTGTCTGAAGAATATACATAATATTCCACCGATGAAGTAAGAAACAATGTGGCAAACTCTGTTGTAGTAAGCGACTAAAAAGAGGAATGTGTATCGGCCTTATTCACCAACCAGCATGACCAATCCATGCAAGAGTGTAATGAGCCAGTAAATTGATGAAAACTAGATTGGTCAGTAAGCGAGGCTTACGGAATACCCCCCGCGTGGGCCCAGGTACCCCTATAATATGTACAAATTTCCAAGTGTGTGGGCTTGTGACCTTGACTCTGGGATTAGCGCGAACGGCATGAACGTGAATTTGTCACAGGGTGGTAGAGGTCCATTGGAGCAATGAGTGTGTGAAATGTGAAGCAGATCCGAGCAAGGAAATAGAAGTTATAACCGATTTCTCTGATGTTAAATTTTGTAAAGAGACTACCGTATAACCTTGAATTAACGACCCCGGAGGCGTTACATTTTACAAAAGGGGGGGGGGGGGTGGGGGGGGGGGGGGGCGTTTATTAGCCAGTAAAAAAAAAAAAAAAAAAAAAAATTACCAAGGACCGCCAATTTCAAACACAAATAAGGATTTAAGGATTATTTGTGTTTGAAATTGGCGGTCATTGGTAAAATTATTTACTTTTTTTATTTTTTATTTTTTGGGGGGTTTTGGGGGGGTGCGTTTATTAGCCAGTAAAAAAGAAAAAAAGAAAAAAAAAAGAAAATTACCAAGGACCGCCAATTTCAAACACAAATAAATAATGATTTAAGGATTATTTGTGTTTGAAATTGGCGGTCATTGGTAATTACATTGTGTTGTCTGCTGTTTATTGTTCATTTTCTAGTTTTCTCATCAAGACCATGTTTTGACAACACTTTAGAATCATTTCCAATGGAAATTATTCTAAAGTGTTGCCAAACCATGTTTTTATTGAGAAAGAAGACGAAACATAAATCAACGTCAGACGACAATTTACGTTTCCCACACTTTAAGGGTTAAGAATGGATTCAATGCTGAAGAACTGCACATCATCCCATTCTCCTACTTCTGAAAACAAATAATGGTGATAATTGTTGTTTCGCCATTGAAAGGAGGAAAATAAGTATGATTGTCTGCTGTTTTTCATTTTTAATGTATTTATAACATGTTTTTGATAGCACACGAGAATCATCTCCAATTCGCATATGCTGCCAAAACATGTTTTCATCGAGAAAAATGGAAGCTAAACAGAAGGTGATTAATTAGCACCATAAGTGTTAATACACCATCAACACCTTAGGTATGTGAGTCTCCGAAAGAGTGGAGAAAAGATATATTTTGGATATGGACAGATCCGGTCCACCAGAGTGCCCTAGCCCTTATTATTGAGAAATCATGTCCTGTTTCTTTAACCCTTAGAGTTTGTCTTTATTCTCAATAAAACATGGTTTTGCAGCACTTTAGAATCATTTCTATTCTAAAGTGCTGCCAAACTATGTTTTTCTTGATAAAAATGGAAATTTCAAAAAAATCAGCAGCCGACAAATTTAATTCAGCATTGTAAGGGTTAAAGGTAACTTTGCAGCATTAATTACAATATGTGGCATTGTAGCTCAAGTCTGGAAGCTTTATATAAACTGGAATGAACTAAGAAATTCATATACCAAGCCCACAAACATGTAATGTAACCTCAAGGGCGATACTATAATAGAGAACAAGGAAGACAGAGCCCCAGATACGTTTTTTATCTAAAGAGTATTATACCCCCAGATTTCAAATTCAATGCATATTTTACTTTTACAAATGTATTATTGATTTTCTTCCTTATCAAATAGGAACAAATGCTACAAAAAAACAACAACTTAAAACATTCACTTATTTGAGCTGCAAAAAAGCAAACACTAGCTCAACTAAGTAAATTTTCAACTTACGGTATTACAGTATTTTCACTACTCAATTTGAAAAGCAATGCGTATTTTCACATTGCTACGAGTATTTTGTACTCCCACATTTGACAATCAATGGTATTCAGCTAAATAAGTGTGTAAAATACGCAAATACGCATCTTATCTGAAGCTCTGGGAAGATTCAGTAATGACATTATAGGAATGAATGGCCTTTTTGTGGAATTTAACGGGGTATAAACTTGGAAAAGTCGAGGGAATACTGGACGAAGGCCGGAAGGCCTCGTCCAGTATTCCCGCAACTTTTCCAAGTTTATATCCCCGATAAATTCCACAAAAAGGCCATTCATTCCTTATAATTCCAGCATTTTAAATAAATTCATCAAGACAGAGACTTGCTACGGACCAATCAAATGTTAGGGAATTGTGTAAATATGTTTGTGCCGGAATTATCAGCCCATAACTATCTAGCATGACTACTTCATTGGGGCTGTGACTGAAGAAATGGGACCTATGTGTTTTGCAACCAGTGTAGATCCAGAACAGCCTGTGCATACCCACGGTCTGATCAGGATCAACAATGGTCACCACTACATCAATCAAACATCTGTCATACTTCTAACCAGCAATATAGATGGTTATCAGGATACAGGAGTGTGTTATTTGATCAGAAGCTACACTGTTCACAAATCCCATAAGACCATTTCTCCAGTCACAGTCACATTTTATTAGAACATTTTGTGACAAATTGTGGCTGTGACTGGAGAAACCGTAATATTTTCTAAAAATCAGATAATATCACTAGGCAGTGCAAATCCAGATCGGACGACTTGTGGTACTGGACCACCAGAAATGTTGTGGTCATTTTGATTGGTTTCATTGCCATTTATCTCTGGTATAATGCATGTTCACAATTGTAAAACATACATACATTGTATGTATGTCTTGGCATGGTCATATACATGTACATGATTTACAGTGCAAAAGTCCAAACTGGACACCCTGGGAGGTCCCCAGGGTGTCAACTTTAGAGATGTTTTATTGTATTGCTAACCTGGTGTGAGTTCAGCACATGCCTTAATGGACACTTCATCTATGGTTCCATGGTCCAGGAAGTAGAGCAGCTCGAACAATAGTCTCCACAAGGGTGCAACCTGCCACACAGAAAGCATGTCAGGTTATGATGAACAGCAAGTGTTAAATAATGGATCGCCGCCTGAGAAAAGGTATCTTACGACATATCTCACCACCAAATCAGCCTGCACATACAAGGGGTGATCAAATAATACATGGACTTTTGCTGTATTTATTCATAAAATTACACCAACTGGAATATCAAACGATATTCAATAACGGTTAGAAATTTCTTAGGCAAGTAGTTATCGTGCACCGGCACATTGAAAACATACATTTCATGCATGTCGGCGCAACTACGTGACGTTACTGACATCGGAGCACTACGTTGAGAAATATGGAGGCTACCTTCATCATTCTCTTTCTGTATCATGTTTCATTGGGCATATTGCATACGGTATAATCGGTTGTTTTCATTGTATTTTCACATTGGCACTGCACGTTTTACGTTGACAATTGGTTTACATCGTTTCCCTCCGTTGCTTGCAAGAACTTCCGACCCAAATTGTTTATGCCACTTGAGATCCATCGACCAAAACACTGATGATGTATCAGTAGCTGATTTCATCAACATTGCAAAGTATATTTTGAGGGAGTAATCATTTATTTTTCCTGAAATGCATTATTTCATATAGTACTAACGACTGCATATATTTGATAATTAAAAGTATGCAGAATTATTATACTGAATTTATTACATTATCACAGCCAAAATGGCTGTGATAATGTAATAAATTCAGTATAATAACAAGAAACGAGGCAAAGCCACGAAGGCCAGGTTTTTTCCAAGCATAGACACTTGGATAACATAATTATACCCACTTTTTGTAGACTAGATGGCCGTGGCCTGCATGTCGCGCCTTGGGGCGAGGCATGGACACTAAAAAAATAGATATAGTAGATGGAAAAACTTTAACCAAAAAACTTTAACCGGACACACAGACGAACGGACGGACGTATGCCAAAATGCCGACGATATCGCGCTTTCCGCAAGCAGGTGCGACAATGATGATAAACACCCATGTGAAGTATCAAGGTATTGGGTGAAGCAGTTGCAGAGATATAGTACACGAAAAAACTTAAAAAAAAAAAATTCAAAGTAATTTGACCTTGACATTGGGCACAGGATCGCGCTTTCCACAAGCAGGTGCGACAATGATGATAAACACCCATGTGAAGTATCAAGGTATTGGGTGAAGCAGTTGCAGAGATATAGTACACGAAAATACTTTAACAAAAAAATTCAAAGTAATTTGACCTTGACATTGGGCACAGGATCGCGCTTTCCGCAAGCAGGTGCGACAATGATGATAAACACCCATGTGAAGTATCAAGGTATTGGGTGAAGCAGTTGCAGAGATATAGTACACGAAAATACTTTAACAAAACAAGAGGGCCATGATGGCCCTAATTCGCTCACCTGACTCCATGAACACCAGAGGAGAATGTGACATTGAGTTCATGTGTTTTAAAAAAATTGTGCTATTTTTAGATGGCGGTCATCTTGGATGAAGCGATGACTCTCATTTTACAAAATCTGAAAATGCTTCACCCAGCATCGGCCATGTGGTTCCTGAGAAAAAGACGTTAAAAATCTTGAATAAATGGACCTTTTGGTGGCCATCATGGATGACATAATCATCCGATTCCGACAAATATTGCACCAGAGTGATCGCCTCATTGATACCTTCAATTTGATATATGACATGACCATATTAAGTCAAAAATAAAATTTGACCCCAATTTGACCCCACGGGCCACACCCATTTTTGACCCGGGGTCACCATTTTAACAACTTTCAAAGAGCAATGTACATCGATCATTCCTACCAAGTTTCGTCGAAATCCGGCTAGCGGTTCATGAGAAGAAGATTTTTTAAGAATTTATGCTATTTTTAGACGGCGGCCATCTTGGATTAGCGATGACCTCCATTTTAACAAATCTGAAAAGGCTTCACCCATGGACCATAACTTTTAAGTTTTGCTACCATGGGCCAAGCGGTTCATGTGAAGAAGAATTTTGAAATCTCTAATAAAAGAACGACCTTTTGACATTTCGGCGGCCATCTTGGATGACATAACAATCCGATTTGGACAAAAAATGTACCAGAGTGATTGCCTCATTGATACCTTTGATTTGATATATAACATGACCATATTCGGTCAAAAATAAAATTTGACCCCACGGGCCACGCCCATTTTTGACCCCGGGGTCACCATTTTAACAACTTTGAAAGAGCATTGTACATCGATCATTCCTACCAAGTTTCGTCGAAATCCGGCTAGTGGTTCATGAGAAGAAGATTTTTTAAGAATTTATGCTATTTTTAGACGGTGGCCATCTTGGATTAGCGATGACCTCCATTTTAACAAATCTGAAAAGGCTTCACCCATGGACCATAACTTTTAAGTTTGGCTACCATGGGCTAAGCGGTTCATGTGAAGAAGAATTTTGAAATCTCTAATAAAAGAACGACCTTTTGACCTTTCGGCGGCCATCTTGGATGACATAACAATCCGATTTGGACAAAACATGTACCAGAGTGATCGCCTCATTGATACCTTCGATTTGATATATAACATGACCATATTCGGTCAAAAAATAAAATTTGACCCCACGGGCCACGCCCATTTTTGACTCCGGGGTCACCATTTTAACAACTTTGAAAGAGCATTGTACATCGATCATTCCTATGGAAGGTAATATCCGCCATAATTCTATGTGACTTGATGCTTGCGTGTGATGACATTACAACTTATATTCATGTTATTTCATTCGTCATTTGTATTTATTACATTTGAAATCTGCTTGTTGTAATTGTATTTGTCTTTCTTACATGTCCATTCTGCTGATTGCTTTGTTCATTCGTCTTATTTACATTACAATTATTGATACGTCCTTATTCGTGTCCCTGTTTTATTGCACTAAGCATGTGCAATAGAAAGTAAGAACAAGCACTTAGCACGTTGAATAAGACCGAAAGCAGTAAGGACAATGCCACAGGAAGTAAGCATCAAGCCACAGTCCGAAAGCGGAAACCCGCAAGCAGAAAGCATCAAGCCACAAGCAGAATGATGCAAGCAATATATTGTTAGTAGTGCCTCATTATGACGCCAGATGGCACTGCTGTCAATGTTAGGAATCCTCCGACTAATAAATAATAGTACGAGATGTGATTGGCTGTTTGAGGCACACCTCCAACGCCGGTGTTGATGTAAGATTTCACCTACAAATGATCACAGTATAGGTTAGAAGACACCAAATAAATAGTATTTTACTATACACTTTAACCGAATCCCATCCAATAAGGTCAGCCTCTCCTACTTTCACTATTCGTATGTATGTTGTGGGACCTACTTGTACATGACCTGCAGCCGGTCATTACTGGTTCTGCATGAATTAAACAATAGCTTCACTTACTCCTAAGACAGAAAAATCCAACCTCGTCATGTCCCCCAATATTGTTTACATTTTTTGTTTGGCCACGGAAACTCTGTTTACATCACATGACCATCATGTTCCTCAAGTGAAACTGGGTAGTAATGGATCAAGATTTGCAAGCAAACTGTGTCAGTGACCTCAAAACACCCGCACGATTTTGTTCATATCGGACTACTTTTACCGTCTTGACGATTTCGAACCATTTGTTATTCTCTAACCTATATTAACTAAATTGCATATGTATCACATGGTGTTTGACTTACTAATGTGTTTTATACATACATGTATCCTCATAATTAAATTACATATGTACGTAATTGAAAACAATCACATTTTTATAGTAAGTTACACATATGGTAACTTACACAGGTTCACTGTCAAACTGGCCCGTTACCGATGCAAACCAATAACCGTCCGGGATCAGACTAAGGTGGGCCACCACCATTGATTTTCCCTAAAAAACTAGCCTGTTACCACTCATTTTGCTATTCTTTGCTACTTTCATTTTTCTTATGGATGTTGTGGGACCTAATTACCAATAACCTGCACCCATTCTGCTCAGGATATTGACTAATTAAAATATAGATTTAATTATTGTTGAAGCTGGGGTCCCATCTAGTAGGTACAAACTTTTCTTTATGGAACTTAAATAAGTGTATAATTGCAACTAGTCCACCACTTTTAAAAATTACGAGTGCCAGCTACACAGATAAAATTATTTAGTATATTTAATGTACTCATAGAGACTCACGGTGGTATCAAGCTAGTTCCATATGCAAGTGGTGCAGTATTTTTATTTTTATTATATTCACTAAATGCTGAATAAATATTTTTATCGACATATGAAGCCGCTTCGCGAGAAAACCTGTCTTCGGGAAATTCTTGGTCAAATTAACATTTTGTTACTATGACAATGGTATTTATATGATGAATTGAATGCATTTTTATTTGATCATGATATCTGCAAATATTCATTAAGATATTATAGTTAATACAACGCCACTATGCAGGTCGTTTGAGCAAATGCATGATGTCACGTAAAAGCCACGTCAAACGACGTTTACAGTATATATAGTAAATACATGGTTAGTGCCGTCGAATATAAAATATATTCGGTTGAGCCTTAGACAGCTTTATTGAGGCGAGCTTTAGCGAGCCCCTATACAGTTGTCGGGGCGAAACCGAATATATATTCTACGGCACTAATCATGTATTTAATTTATACCGCATACTAAACGTAATTGCTTGAACGTGCGTGACGTCATGTTTTGACGTCATTCCCTCGCTATGTGTCACAAATCCAGTGACGTGATTCAAAGCAAAATGGCGGCGTCCACGCTAGGTAGATTCGGTATTGTATCTGATTAAATCTCTGATTTATTTACGACGCGCTTCAATATTGGCTTTAATTGGACTACACAGTTGTCATAACAAGCATTACAATCATAATGGACATGTCCGTGTCGTTGGTTGCGTCGCATATATACTGTAAAAATGGACACAATTCAGCTGCACCGACAGCGACTTCGATTTTAAAATTCGCCGCCATCTTGAATTTGCTGTTGAGACTAATATTAGGCTACTTCAGGTATAACATATTAGGTTACTTCAGATATAAACAGCATTTATTCAATCCCCTTTATTATGCTTTTCAAATAGTCATGGTCGTGAAAATAAGTGTAGTGTGTCTTATTTTCATGTTAATTTCAACTAAAAATAGTGTCTTCCATTAATCATGTTGATATTCGATCAGACGTTTTGTTATCCGTATCCGAATCCGGATCCTGTAATGCTAGACGATATTATTTATACAAAAACGTGATCCAACTTACTTATCACATCCTCATCCACATATCTTGCACACGAGCTGTGTTAATACAGAAACAACACCAGGAAGTGTGTCAAAGATGTGGTAATTCGAAAGTTTCAACAAAACCGTGTAGACACAGGTGAGCCAAGTCATAACGAGCCGTGTCATCAGAATCTGCTATATTTGTAAATATGTTTTAGATTTCATAATAAATACTCGTAATTTTCTTTCCGTGTGTGGGTGGTGGAGGGGGGGGGGGGGGGGGGGGGGGGGGGGGGCATGATCACTGCCTCCTCGTTTTTGGCTTTTTGGTTACGGCCCTGATGATGTTTCAGGAAGTTTCATATCTTTTTTTGCTTTCCATAATGCAAATTTCCTATTTATATTATCAAAATACACACTATTGTATTTGATAAAAATCCGAGGACTTTGTATTTTATTTTACTTCATATGTGTACTATAATATACTGTGATACATAGGGGAGATACTTCATAAATTAAATGAGTTAAATGCCAGTAATCACACGTTGTGCATGTGTGGATGCGTCAATCCATCCGTCCGTCTGTGCATGTTTATGACCAACTGTACAGTTAATCCACCAAGTATTTGACATTCCGAAGATTCCTATGGATATGATACATGTATTAGATTTTTAAAAGTTTGTCCATACTGCTATTTGTTCATTGACAATGCTGCTACAACCTTTGACGATTAACACGTAACCCTCTAAGTAACTGAAATGAACTGGTTCATGTTAAGTTTGAGACTTCCATTATGCAGAAAAGGTGGTCATTTTGCAAAAAATAAAAATATCCTCAAGTGGTGCAGATCACTTTCCATGATACTAATGTCTCCAACATATGTTGCCTTGAAATATCATCCCACCGTATCTATTTCTTATATTAATATGACACACACGTCAGTGTGCATTCAGATTTAAGATTTTCATATTCAGACAACATAAATGTCGAATGTTCACGACATCGTCCGCTTACAGCTGTACTTGGACCACTTGCTGAAAAAAACGGACCTTACAATATCTGCAATAAATGTAAGATCGGCGATACATATCATGTCGGTAATCGAGAAAGGATTCCCTAGTGACTGAATGGCGGACATCCTATAGTTCTAATCAGACGGTGCATATGCACAGATGAGACATCGTAACATCCATGGCTTTGTTGTTTTTGCAGGTAAAGGTTGCGCTAAATGTTAATTGTATACATTACATGTATATTAGAAGGAAAGAATTTAGCAATAAACTGAAAATTCGCGTCGAGTTAACCAGATCTGAAACATATAGTTGTGCGGGAAACCGGGCCCAGGCTACAACGGTCTACAAATATGCTGCCGATCATCTGTATGTAAATGAAAAATGTAGCTTGCACAGAGTTTTCACCTGTAAATGGTGGTCGATAGCAGTTAACATGGTTAATGTGGACAGTTATCTGCAAACTGTGTCAAAGGAAATATTATATGTTAAAATAACGGAACATAAAAAACACATATCAATAACAGACAAACATTTTTATATGTGATATCAGTAGCAAAAGTAATACAAGAAAATTACTCTTACGCCATTATTGTTAATAAAAACATAATATAAGATGTGCCCGTTTCGAATAAAAATGGTGGATTTCGATCGTACGACCGTTGTTAGTACGGCAGTCTAACGTTCATCCAATACATTCTCAGACAGGATCCATGACAGATCGAAGTCTGTTTCGTTTTTTTTCACACACATACGCCCGGTTATAGATATATTCTGTTCGTGAGATAACTTTAACACAACGGAACAAACCTAACATGGCGGTCTGACAAAACTTCGATAATTGGAAATCTCGGCTGAAATTACGTCAGCTAAGTTCACGACGTCATATCTTGTGACGTCGTCAGACTCCTGTAGCCTATTTCACGAACCTCCGTTAGTCGACTAAACTCGGTTAGTCTGCTAAACTTCAGGCCGTTAGTCGACTAACGGGAAAAAGCGCATTTCACGAACACGTTAGTCGACTAAGCAAAGTCTACTTTGCTTAGCCTCCTCGTTAGTCGGCTAAACTTTCGGTTAGTCTACTAAGCAAAATAGCAGATAACGGAATTCCAAGATGGCGGCGCCCACGGTTGTTTTGAACGTGGCTTACAAAATCGTTCGTGAAATGCAAACATGTCACAAACGTTTAGCAGACTATGGTTAGTCGACTAAACTTAGTTTAGTCTGCTAACAGTTTAGTCGACTAACGGAGGTTCGTGAAATAGTCTACTGAAGACAGGTTTTCTCGCGACGCGGCTCATATCATAAAGTATGATATTGCACATCAAATAATAAATAAATGGAATAAATAGTTGCTTCCGTTATCATTTTAAGGAACCACGGTTATCGCCCCTGATATCAAACTGGCATTTCGCGTTTGATATAAAAAGTATAATAATGTCAATTAGTACGTCTGGTAATGGTAATCATTTTGCCAGAAAAATGTCAGATTGAAAGATAAAGAAAAGAAAAAACATGTCTCCCTATATTATAACCTGGCATGTACACTCTAGGTTTAAGGTTAGAAAAGGGGTGTTTTTAACACACGTTTTCAGCATATTTGAAGCATTCAAAAGAAAAAACTGAGCCTGTTTGTCACATGATGTAAACAGAGTTTCCGTGGCCAAATAATGTAAACAATAATGGGGGACATGACGAGGTTGGTCCCACAACATCCATACGAATAATGGAAGTAGGAAAGACTGGCTGGGATTCGGTTAAATTATACAGTAAAACCATTTGGTGTCTTTTAACCTAAACATGGGGCAACAGAAAAGGCGGAATCAATCTACATCAACACCGCTAGGGACATGGAACCAATTTAGAGAGCAACGCATTGTAGGACGGGTACCAGCATATAAAATCATTTTAGGGAGAACTATTTTAAGTTTTAGCAGCGCACCTGGCGTCATAATGGTTGTTCCAAATTACTGTTGCAATTGTTGTTGTCAAGGGGCGTGGCTTATCGAGGTAACAAAACGCACGGCAAAACAGCGATGCAATAATCAATAATGGAACTCCGGATGTCACTTAGAATGTAATCGACACAAACGCATTGAAACAGTGCGAATGGATACAGCATCAAGCCAAATGCACATGCAATTTAGACTACAACCAAGAAGATTTCAAAAAATGTCACAAACACGAATGACGAATAAAATAACATGAAAGTAAGTTGTAATGGCACCAGTCAGCAATCATCAAGCCACATAGAATTGTAATAAGACGGATAGAACTTAGAATGTCATCAGCAAGCAAGCATCAAGCCTAATATAATTGTGGCGGATATTACCTTCCATACATTCCTACCAAGTTTCGTCGAAATCCGGCTAGCGGTTCATGAGAAGAAGATTTTTTAAGAATTTATGCTATTTTTAGACGGCGGCCATCTTGGATTAGCGATGACCTCCATTTTAACAAATCTGAAAAGGCTTCACACATGGACCATAAGTTTTAAGTTTGGCTACCATGGGCCAAGCGGTTCATGTGAAGAAGAATTTTGAAATCTCTAATAAAAGAACGACCTTTTGACCTTTCGGCGGCCATCTTGGATGACATAACAATCCGATTTCGACAGAAAATGCACCAGAGTGATCGCCTCATTGATATTTTCAATTTGATATATGACATGACCATATTCGGTCAAAAATAAAATTTTACCCCAATTTGACCCCACGGGCCACACCCATTTTTGACCCCGGGGTCACCATTTTAACAACTTTGAAAGAGCAATGTACATCGATCATTCCTACCAAGTTTCGTCGAAATCCGGCAAGCGGTTCATGAGAAGAAGATTTTTTAAGAATTTATGCTATTTTTAGACAGCGGCCATCTTGGATTAGCGATGCCCTCCATTTTAACAAATCTGAAAAGGCTTCACCCATGGACCATAACTTTTAAGTTTGGCTACCATGGGCTAAGCGGTTCATGTGAAGAAGAATTTTGAAATCTCTAATAAAAGAACGACCTTTTGACCTTTCGGCGGCCATCTTGGATGACATAACAATCCGATTTCGACAAAAAATGCACCAGAGTGATCGCCTCATTGATACCTTCAATTTGATATATGAAATGACAATATTCAGTCAAAAATAAAATTTGACCCCAATTTGACCCCACGGGCCACGCCCATTTTTGACCCCAGGGTCACCATTTTAACAACTTTGAAAGAGCAATGTCCATCGATCATTCTTACCAAGTTTTGTCGAAATCCGGTTGGCGGTTCTTGAGAAGAAGATTTTTTAAGAATTTGTGCTATTTTTAGACGGTGGCCATCTTGGATTACGTAATGACGTCATTTTAACAATTTTGTAATCCCCCTACCTAAGGACCATGACCATGAAGTTTGGTGACTATAGACCCAATGGTTACCGAGGAGAAGACGTTTGAAAATGTTCACGGACGACGCTTCGCTCAGGTGAGCTAAAAATTCAAAGTAATTTGACCTTGACATTGGGCACAGGGGCCGCACGGTTGGGGGTTAGAATAAAAATATGGATGATGATAAACACCCATGTGAAGTTTCAAGGTAATGGGCGAAGCAGTTGCAGAGATATAGTATAACGAAAAAGTTTTAACCAAAAAACTTTAACCAGACGTACGTTAAAAAGTTAACGTTGAAAATGGCTAAGTCAATTACGTAGAAATAATAGGTGAAGGTAAAAAAATGGTCACATGTTGGATAGTTGTATGTGGTAGGCACCCCATGGTTATGAAGCTGTGAAAGTTTGGTGGTCCTAGGTGGTACAGTACCAAAGAAATGGACTTAAACACGAAAACTTAACATTGTAAACGCGAAAACTTAACATTGAAAATGGCTTAAGTCGACTGCGCGGAAAAAATGGGTGAAGTTAAAAAAAAAAGTAACATGTTGGATAGTGATATGTGGTGGGCACCCCTTGATTATGAAGCTGTGAAAGTTTGGTGGTCCTAGGTGGTACACTACCAAAGAAATGGACTTAAACACGAAAACTTAACATTGAAAACGCGAAAACTTAACATTGAAAATGGCTAAGTCGATTGCGCGGAAAAAATGGGTCAAGTTAAAAAAAAAGTAACATGTTGGATAGTGATATGTGGTGGGCACCCCTTGATTATGAAGCTGTGAAAGTTTGGTGGTCCTAGGTGGTACAGTAACAAAGAAATGGACTCAAACACGAAAATTTAACATTGATTGTGGACGCCGCCCGCCGCCCGCCGCCCGCCCGCCGCCCGCCCGCCCGGCTTTCGCCAATCCAATAGCCTGGATTTTTTTTCAAAAACCTGGCTAAAAATTAATAAATTTATCTTAAAATTTAAAATTTCTCCCTCAAAGTATACTTTGCTAGAAAAGTATACTTTGCAATGTTGGTGAAATAGGCTACTGAGCTCCAGATAATACTCAATTACTAATTCCTTATTTGGAGCCCTGTATGTTACTCAAACGTTTCATCAACTGTAAGGTTTGCGTTTGAATTTCTCTAGATGCACACAAAACTGTATCACTGCTCTGGTTTCTGGCCAATCTGCCACTGACGTTTTCTGTATAATAATATTTTGCGACTGCTTTCAAATCGCTGTTCAGTTTATTATAGGAATGAATGGCCTTTTTGTGGAATTTATCGGGTTATAAACTTGGAAAAGTCGCGGGAATACTGCACGAAGGCCGGAAGGCCTCGTCCAGTATTCCCGCGACTTTTCCAAGTTTATATCCCCGATAAATTCCACAAAAAGGCCATTCATTCCTTATAATTCCAGCATTTGAAATCAATTCATCAAGAAAATATTTATTTTCCGTTTTCTTAAGAATTATTTTAACTGCACCTCACGGTTACGGAAAGTAGTTCGGCGTGGGAGTTTACTGGGATATAAACTTTGGACAGAGTCTTGCTACGGGCCAATCAAATGTTAGGGAATCGTGTAAATATTTTTGTTCTGGAATTATTACTACATGCACCATGACATCTAAACTAACAGAAACGTTTAATATGACTGATCACTAGCAGCAGGCGAAGTTCAGTGGAATTTGCTGATCATAATATACTATACTTTCTACTACATTATTGCCGAACAAAACATTTGAATGTTTGAGTAGCGCCGGTGCCTCGTTACTATGGCTACAGAAATGCACATATAATGTGCACAGCGGAATATGTCAACTTGTGCACAATCATTCGATGTACATTTGTGTACAATGTTAGGATTTTGCGCCTTGTAATAAACAAACTATAACAAAAGACCAGATCTTTTTTATCACCCCTCGTACTGTTACTGTTACAGGACCACATTGTAACACAATTCAGTGTCGCTGAAGTTGCTGCTTAAATCAGTATGCTTATTTCTCTCAGTAAAAGGATTAGATGATACTCCGACTGAATTAATGTGTAAGAATATCAAGATTCACTGACAGAATTTTCCACGTGACAAATGAATAAAAAACATTTTCCATGATCCACTCACATTACGCAAGTAAGCAAGTGCTAAATTTGAAGGCCTAGCTAGTCGATTTTATTCTACAGGCCCGATCAATATATACGAGTACCCAAGGTGCGAGATGGCTAGGGAGGGGGGTCTCCACCCCCCCCCCCCCCCCCCCCCCCCCCACCCCCCCCCCCCCCCCCCCCCCCCCCCCCCCACCCCCCCCCCCCCCCCCCCCCGCACCCACAAGATGTTTTTTGAAAAAACATATCCCACATGGTACACTTTGATGCATTTTAAAACACCTTCTGGCAACATATTCTGCAACCGAGGCCGAGTCATTGTAAAATTAAAATTGTAAATTATGTCCGGAAAATATTACAGAAAGGCTCAGTCAAAAAACGGCAGAGAGCATTTACACTTTATGATCATTGCTCTCATCTACAATAAATTGCTACAACTGTAGGGGAAGGGCAAAATAAGGGAGAAGCAGACCTGCTAGCATACAGAGCATGAGCAGACAAACAAAGCTGAATGCACATATGGCATTAATAAACCCAAATCGGACAAGAATGAGTGAAGTCTGCAACGTCCCAGAAATGATTGGGCATTTCTTTCATGACTGTGACCGCTATTCGCTACACTGATATACTGATTAGAGAAGTCACTGCAATTACAAGAAATGAAGAGATACAGTGTGATGCCCTTAATCTTAAAGTATATACAGGGAATGTTGAGGAAATGAATATGGCAGAGATGAGTTAATTATGGCTTTCCTGAGATTCCTTAAGGGTACAAGGAGGTTGCAATAATATTTTAATCCATACTTCACGCATGTGCCACAATAGATTAAGCACTAAGTGTAGAGCCTCATGAGACTACGAAGTACAGATCAACAACAACAACATATATATATGGGCCGCGTTCTGTGAAAACCAGCCTTAATGACGTCATGAAAGCCCGAAAATGACGTCGCAAAGTTACGCTTAAATTTATCAACATCACGTCGGATTTTGACACTTGAAATCGTTGCGTCATTGCAATAAGTTGTCCTATTTATAGCCGTACGCTTTACTAATTGTGGCTCACACACATTTTAATGTTGGATACGCGTGGCAGAATTGTACAGTTGTTTTCATAATGGTCCAGGTACGGTAGTTATCTGTAGTGATTTTGTTGATTATTAGTATTATACAAAATGGGCATATTGCAAACGATTTTTATAATGTATTTTTTGGACGACGTGTGACCTGAAATTTGAAATTAAATAACCATACAAGCGGTATTTTAGATACCACATCACAAAATCAGTATTATATAATCATAAACTATATTTATAAATATTTATAATATAAATTAAATTACAAACAAACGCGAGAACATTGTAGTCGGTGCAGATGAAGGCGTCAACAGGTATGTTTCTTAATTTATGTTGAAACCGGAATACTCAAAGAAAACAAACTTATCCTGTCTGGCGACCACCGGCAGATATACATGCACATACACAATGAGGATCGAACCCGGGGTGCATGCGTGCGCTCTTTACTAATTGTGCTAAACGATCCTGTTCAGATTACGTGGAAGTGCGGACATTGGACTGCGATGCCCCCAAAAGTTACTTTTATTAAAGAAAATGTAATCAATCGACTCATTAACTGGGGCACGTATTCTGGATAAAATTGGCCATGAATAGAACTGGGCATAGGTCTTAATTAGTTTGATTTACTGATTCACCAACATACAATCAACATAAAATACAATTTGGAAGTTGTCAGAAAAATAATAGTATCACAAGTAAAAACATTATGTTAGTGCTAATTACGCGGCTCCTGGCATATCGCAACATGTTGACACTGGGACTAACATGTTTTAGTATTTAGTGTGTTGCTATTGTGTCACAGGCATATTTACTGCGAACATATTTGTAGTCACCAGAGATGTACTAGCCTACTGATGTGTACATGTATCTGCTACCACCTACATGTACATGTACCGTGTCACGTATTTTTAACGACTTTCAAAAATATTACATTGCACCGGCCGTATGATTGCCGTTTGATAACAAACTTAAATATTCTTTAAAATTACCACTTGTAAATATGGTTATACGAATGTATAGCATATACATCACTAATATATTTGCAATCATTGTAGACCCTGCTCAGGTTGCGCAGATGCACCGGTCTCCAACATTTACAAATTTAAGAAGTCCGAATTTAGATCGTTGCTAATTTACTTACTGCGTGCATTATTGTTTGTTATCAAAGGCCAAAGTTCTAGTCGGAGGCGTGTACATAATATAAAGCAAATACACATATTCCAGATTTGGAGATTGAACAGGACTAAATTCAAACGAGCCGCGTCAAACAAATGTCGCAGGGTCAAGATCGTGCAGCGTCATTCCAACGAAATAAATTTTGTGATCGGGACAAATTTAGTGCGTAAATCACTGACTGGATTACAGTGTACAGATATGAATTCAAACTACATGTGCATATGCCATGGTGCTTTTTAGCACGACTTGTTGGTTGGCCACTCATTTATTTGTTTACAAAGGCACTGAATGTACTTTTTCTGAAACACAACCCAACTAAATTGCAAATTTCGTTTTCAAAATTAATTATTCCCCGAGAGGATATACATGTACACACACACGCACCAAAACTACTATACTTACTGCCGGTATTTATTATCGGGACATGTTGTTACAATTATACAATCATGTATGTCACATCGCCACATTTTCCCGACATTGACATAAACGTATTACATGATTATGTGCATGCATATACATGTATATTTGTTTTCAAATGGTAAACACATTAAAAAAATTTCAAACCCACATAAATATAAAAATACACAGTACTTAATGAATAATTTTTCAGTGAATGTTTGATTTTAACAACTATACATTCCATTTTCTAAATAAATACGCCTGCTGTCGCGCGGGCATCAGTCACGAAAATAATAAACGTATGAAGGAATCTAAATACGGTTGATACAGTATAACATTTGAAAAATTTATATAAAAAAATCAGTACCGGCAGTAAATACATGGACAGGATCGAGACGGGTAGCCCGCAATAATAACGTTTTTAAGCGGACACACCTAACAATATCTCCCCTCGGTGTGTAGGAGGCGTGGGGGGGGGGGGGGGGGGGGGGGGAGAGAAGGTGTGGCAGTGGCGGCGGTGGGCAGTGGAGAGAGTGGGGTCAGCGCAGCATTCTCCCCATAGACCTGCTACCTACTATTACGGGGTACATGTACATAATCCCGTCCGTCAGTCATATTGGCTACACAGTACCCTCTAGACCCATCGGGCGCTGAAGTCATTGATATGTGCAGCCATTTTCCTATCCAAATTATATCCAAATTCTTGTTATTCATTTCTACAGAAAAAAATGCATTTGTTTCAATCACCGATGCGATTTATAATTTCAAACACCAGGAATGTCGGTTATGTTTTTGGTCTATGGTGAGTGACGTAATCTCGACATCAATAAATGACGTCACAATTAACTGTTACGTAAATGACGTCAATTAGATTTTGCACTAAATTCTGAATTAATTATAATGTATCTTTCTGATGGTACATGTGTATGCATAATATATTATGCGATGGTAGCAAATTACGAAGTCAGAGGTCGGCTAATGATGATTTAAACACGCATTTGGTTTGTTCACTACATGTGCATATCATATTTGTATTCTGTTCAATGTTTGATAGTATACATACTAACACTTGTAGATACATTTAGTGTAACTTATCAGCAAATACAGTTTACAGCATGCACAGTCAATGAGTCTATGAACACGCATTTCTAATGTAGGCTGTTGTGTTGCATTGTACAAACATCGGCGTTTCCAGAACGTCATTTTCTCGATGACGTTACTTTTTTACCTCGCGTGATATGGTGCTACAAAAAGTGAGATAAAACAAAAACTGTGAAAAATATTTGCATTTTCTTTTCAGCATTTTGTTCTTAAAAAATATAAACAAAAATGCAAATCGAAACTTTTGTCATTAAGGCGGGTTTTCACAGAGCGCGGCCCATATATATATACATGTAATATATATCAGGGCTTCTAAAATTTTCAGTTTGTTGGTTCTGGACTGATTTTTGAACTCTCGGACCGATTGAGATTTGAAAACTAGTCTTAACTAGATGGCCACGGCCTGCATGTCGCGCCTTGGGGCGAGGCATGGACACTAAACAAAGAGATATAGTAAAACTTTAACCAAAAAACTTAAACCAAAAAACTTAAACCGGACACACGGACGTACGGATAGACGGACATACGCCAAAGTGGCGACTATATCGTGCTTTCCGCAAGCGGGCGTGACAATGATGATAAACACCCATGTGAAGTTTCAAGGTAATGGGCAAAGCAGTTGCAGAGATATAGTATAACGAAAAACTTAAACCAAAAAACTTTAACCAAAAACTTTAACCAAAAACTTTAACCGGACACACGCCAAAGTGCCGACTATATCGCGCTTTCCGCAAGCGGGCGCGACAAAAATCGGTCCGAGAAAAATGGCCAATCGGCTGCTATTTCGTTATCAACCTTGTAAATTTACCGTTTTTGACACCAAGTAATGTCCATTTTATGACACATATCCGGGGCATATCCGTGTTAAAACAGTGTCGGGTAACAAATCGCTGTGTATTCAGTTTCTCCTAGTATTGATTTTTCTTAACACACGCGTGGTAATTGGGACAGGTGTATGTGTTGATAGCAGCTTAATGACTTAAATTGACTTGCTTCAGCATAAAGATACGAGCTTCCCTAGACTCACCATTTCTGATGATGTTAAAATAAAATAAAGAAACCATGCACTGCGTTTATCTGTGTTCGTAATATTTAACCCCAAGTAACGGACACGGACTATCGGCCCGGACTATTCCATATTAAGCTAGGAACTATTAATTTTGTAATTTTTTGTATATAAAATGTACGTGTACGTACGAATGCGGCAGATCCTGATGAGCTGGCTCACGTGATCTACAATTCGCAAACATTTTGATAAATGACAAGGTACGTCTGTCATGTTAAAAGTGTGACTCATTAAGAGAAACGTCTCACGTTTTCGCCATCTCGCCTTCCGTTTTTGGAAATATATTTTGCTGTAACCCGAATTATAAAACGCAGGGCGAACATTCGGGTTAGTTTTGCTCATGCGTGTTGATGCGAGATCAACTTATGCGCGATATCGCGAGATTGTAACATGTCCCCAACAAGACACGTAAAAATAGTCTTAGGAGACGATTCTCATGTGCTGCTGGAACATATTTTTATTAAGAAGTAGAACAAATGTGGACAAACACCAATAAATCATGTAAAAAAAAAGAGAACAACATATCTTGACAAAAACATGATAATCGTCATTTCTGAAGATTCTGATGTGCTACCAAAACATATTTTGATATGTGTTATTTGTTACTGCATCGCATCGCCGGTTTTTGCCTTACCTTTTTTCGGCGATTTTGCACCTCAGACGTCAAATTTCGACGTCATAAATTTACGGAATAATTATGTGCGAAAGATATTTCCAGAGCCAAATCTTACTAACAAAAATTTGATTTCATTCCATGTGTGATAAATGTCTCGCGAAATGGATAAATATGTGTTGAGTAATTGATCGTAAATGTGTGTCTCTGTTGACATCATGTCTGCGTGTATCAAAGGTCAGATCGGCATGACCTTGTAACCTTTGATGTCTCACCCTCCACCACGTCACAGTCAGTAATGATTACAACCAACCGCAAGTGCATATCATGTATGACGTGATCGGACAAAACCGGGCTTATTGGATATGCGACTAGCGAAGACCAAAACGTGTTCACCATCAGTAATAAAAAAAAGCGAGATTGTAATGTGTCCCCCCACCCCAACCCCATCAGATTATCATATGCTGCCAAAACATGTTTATTAGAATTGACAAAACATGAGAGTGGGGGGGGGGGGGGAGCGTAGCACTAATCGTACCGGCTCCTACGGGTCGACAATTACGTCTGGACCGATTGGCATTCTGAAATTTTAGAAGCCCTGATATATATAATATATGTGTACTACTACTACCTACAGCTAATAAAACATTCAACTTACATAGCCAATTCCATGAGATTGTCTGTCTTAAGTATTGTACTTTGCTGATGCTCATTAATGGAAACATGCGATATCTACCACACACTGTCATGAATTATGACATTGCCTGGTGCAGGAACTGGCATACTGACAATGTATTTGCATCTGTTTTATTACGTAACGACAGTATAAGGGCCGACTATAAATACTTGTTTCATAAAATATTTTTTATTAAGAATTTTATGGCACTAATAAATGAGGCTTAATACTACAAATAAATTTCCAAAAAGTATGATCGGCACAAGACTCGAAGTTGTGCAGTCGTGGAATATAAATATTGGTAAAACAAAATCATCGGTGTAAACATTGAAGCTTTGTGGTTTAGTAGACACTCGATCATATTTAAGGAAGTAGGTATCGGTACGGGAAAAATATTAATACATTCTATGTAGCAGGATGGTCATATGTAAATGGTGTAGATTAAATTGAAAAATTATGGTCACAATTACTTTGGATTAAAATGGAATGGAATGGCCAGACAGACAGCCATTCGCTGGAACTCTCAGGCACATAGTTGAGAGGCGATACAGTTATACAGCTGCACATGCTATTATGGGTATGTTGACATGCTGACTTACAGTACTCTGTGTGCATGTGGATGTCTATGTGTTACAGGTGATACGTGATATGACAGTGACAGTCAGGTGCAGCTAAGAGAGATCTGTAGACGCACTCTTGGCACTCGGTGTCAGTGAGAGGTTTGATTGGTAGTGATACAATGGAACCTATTTTAGAAGTGCTCTGGACGTGAAGAGTAACAGGTCAGTTCCTTCATACTGATAGAATATCAAGTATGCCTACTGTCTGTTTCACGAAAGCTGCTCAAATTTTACGGCCATATAAACAATTCAAGAACAATTTTTTTTTGGATAATATTAAATTAAAGGAAAATTTAAGAATGAGCCTTCTTTTTATTTCGTAAAATTTCGTCAAATATTGATTTTATTGCGAAAAACAATTTCCCCATGTTAAATCCCCATAGACATCTTCACATGGGGAAATTTTTTAGAATTTCAGAAATACTGGACCGATTTTTAAAATTTAACTTTTGTTTTCTTAGTTAGATTATTTCCAAGCTATCTAGCTAGGTTTTGGAGTCAATTTACATTTTTATTTCGTTTTTTGACTCCTCCCACAACTCCTCTACCTCTTTTCCCCCCATGTTAAATTCCAATAGAGAAATCAATGTTTCGTAATAAAATCAATATTTGACCAAATTTCACGAAATAAAAAGAAGGCTCATTCTTAAATTTTTATAAAATTTAACATTAAACATCAACAAAAATATTGTTTTTGCATCGTCTATATAGCCGTAAAATTTGGGCAGCTTTCGTGAAACAGACAGTAGAACATCCCAAATTAAACTAGGCACTAAAATGTGTAGAGATTTACAGTTACAAAATAAGTCAGTACTATTAATTGCTGATGACAAAAGATATCAGTATGTCAATTGCAATTGATTGTGACAAAACACGCCATTGACGGGCATTGTATTATTATGCCATAATTTTATTGGACAATCATCTAAACCAATAAATTGCAGCACAAATTTTTAAAAATATTACAGAGAGGAAACAGAATTCTTCGACCGATCTGAGACTGGTCAGGTAATACAGTCATTTTCCTAAGCCAGTCGAATAGGTATACAATCAATTCGAGCAACAAACACAAATCGTCGAGTACAGGTATATGCCGATCATAGGTTAACTAAACAGTACCGCTTCATCCTTGTCGAACTTAGCCAGTCGAAACGCTTCTGCTTTGATTTTGGAGGTGCCATTTTCCCTCATCACTCTAGCCAATAATTCAATGGTTTCTCTAACGTGTGACATTTTAAAACTCTGGAAATTACAACTTTCAACTTTTTAGTTGCTTTCGCAGAAAATATTGTTGTTGTTGTTGTTGTTTGCCGGTCACCATAAACTGGTGAAGGAGGTTTCGCCACCCTGCACTTTCGAGGCTAGAGGTCTTCGCGAAAACCTCTAGCCTCGAAAGTGCAGGACACGGGACAGTGGGCAGCTAGCTTTAAAAAGGGGATGGACGATTTTCTATATACTTCACTACCGACCCTGTGAGTTACACCAGTGTGTCTAGAAAAATAGGTTTATGAATATCTCTTGACTTTGGGAGGCTTGACTATATATATAGGTGTATTTTTTAGAGTATTTCATAATTCTACGAAACTGAATGTTAGCTCCAGTTGATTTTGACATCTTGGAAAATGTCGCCTGCTATGCTGTCTCGCCGGTACGGTTTCGCGTCAGAATTTAAGGTATTTTTCCGGCATTTGTAGCGAAAATTTGAGTTGGTTATGACCCCGCTTTGAAATAATTTTCAGAAAATGGTGTGGTGTTACAAGTGATAGAACAAGACATAACAATTAAAGTATCTGTGCCTCATATTTTCATGAAAACAATTCCGATAAATTCAGTCGTGTTGAAACTTTTGGCCAAAAATAGGTGGGTGGGGTAACTTTGTAAAAAATTAATTGAACACATCTGATGCGGTTACTGAATTTGTATTGTGGCGCGCGATTTGTACTTCATTTTCGAGTATTTTTCAATACTTGTCGCAAGAGCCTCCTTAACTGATTGTGAGAGGCGGTGATTTTTATAAGTCACCCGCCGCCCTCAGAAAAGCAGTCAATTTTGGCTATTTTCAACCGTCCCGTGATGCCTAAACTGGTGAAGGAGGTTTCGCTACCCTGCACTTTCGAGGCTAGAGGTTTCGTGAATCTACAGGTAGAGGTTTCGCTACCATGAGTTAATTAGGACTGCGTTATAATTGGATCACAAGAATATGCCTGCAATCTTGGGACCCAGGTATATAAATAACACTGTAATTTAATAAATGTAATATAAATAGGATATTTATTAAAAATCAGAATTACTGAGATTACTGAAATTAGTTATTTCCACAGGTGATTCTAGCGTATCTTGGATGGTCAATTATTATTTGTATATACATAAAACACCTTTCTAAACAATGTTCAAAACAATTCAAATGTGCCCGGGTGTAAAATATAATAGTACTTAGAAAGGTGCAAAACTCCCATTCGCCACTGTGACCATTGTACCGAAAAGCCACACGATATAGACAATTAGAACTCGCCTATACAACGCATTACAGCGTGTCGAAACCGCTGCTTGGAGTGGGTTTTCGGCATAGATTTTACAGTTGCTAATACATTAACATAAATCTCAACATTTGGCGACGAGGATCAAAATGGTCAACAACTTGGATTAACGTGAATTATGAAACAATTCCATATTGGAGTAGGCTGAAGTTATACACATTTCCTGTTGACATGAGCATATTCGGTCAAAAATAAAATTTTACCCTACGGGCCACGCCCATTTTTGACCCCGGGGTCACCATTTTAACAACCTTAAAAGAGCATATTCTACATCGATCATTCCTACCAAGTTTCGTCGAAATCCGGCTGGCGGTTCATGAGAAGATTTTTTAAGATTTGTGCTATTTTTAGACGGCGGCCATCTTAGATTCGGGACGACCTCCGTTTCAACAAATCTGAAAAGGCTTCACCCATGGACCATAACTGTGAAGTTTGGCGACCATGGGCCAAGTGGTTCGTGTGAAGAAGAATTTTTAAATCTCTAATAAAAGAACGACCTATTGACCTTTCGGCGGCCATCTTGGATGACATGACCATCCAATTTCAACAAAAAATGTACCAGGGCGATCGCCTCTTTGATACCTTCGATTTGATATAAACATGACCATATTCGGTCAAAAATAAAATTTGACCCCACGGGCCACGCCCATTTTTTACCCCGGGGTCACCATTCTAACAACTTTGAAAGAGCATTGTACATCGATCATTCCTACCAAGTTTCGTCGAAATACGGCTGGCGGTTCATGAGAAGAAGATTTTTTAAGAATTTGTGCTATTTTTAGACGGTGGTCATCTTGGATTAGCGACGACCTCCGTTTTAACAAATCTGAAAAGGCTTCACCCATGGACCATAACATTTAAGTTTGGCTACCATGGGCCAAGTGGTTCAGCGAAGAATAATTTTTAAATCTCTAATAAAAGAACAACCTTTTGACCTTTCGGCGGCCATCTTGGATGACATGAACATCCAATTTCGTCAAAAAATGTACCAGAGCGATCGCCTCTTTGATATCTTCGATTTGATATAGACATGACAATATTCGGTCAAAAATAAAATGTTACCCCAATTTGACCCCACGGGCCACGCCTATTTTTGACCCCGGGGTCACCATTTTAACAGCATTGAAAGAGCATTGTACATTGATCATTTCTAACAAGTTTCGTCGAAATCCGGCTGGCGGTTCATGAGAAGAAGATTTTTAAGAATTTATGCTATTTTTAGACGGCGGCCATCTTGGATTAGTGATGACCTCCATTTTAACAAATCTGAAAAGGCTTCACCCATGGATCATAACATAAGCTAAACCATAAGTTTGGCTACCATGGGCCAAGCGGTTCACGCGAAGAAGAATTTTTAAATCTCTAATAAAAGAACAACCTTTTGACCTTTCGGCGGCCATCTTGGATGACATAACCATCCGATTTCGACATAAAAATGCACCAGAGTGATGGCCTCGTTGATACCTTTGACTTGATATATAACATTACCATAGTCGGTCAAAAATAAAATTTGACCCCAATTTGACCCCACGGGCCACGCCAATTTTTGACCACGGGGTCACCATTTTAACAACTTTGAAAGAGCATTGTACATCGATCATTCCTACCAAGTTTTGTCGAAATGCGGTTGGCCGTTCTTGAGAAGAAGATTTTTGAAGAATTTGTGCTATTTTTAGACGGCGGCCATCTTGGATTACGTAATGACGTCATTTTAACACTTTTGTAATCCCCCTAACTAAAGACATGACCATGAAGTTTGGTGACTATAGGCCCAATGGTTACCGAGGAGAAGACGTTTGAAAATGTTCACGGACGACGACGACGGACGACGACGACGACGGACGACGGACACATTGCGGTAATAATAGCTCACATGAGCTTCGCTCAGGTGAGCTAAAAAGGGATACATGGTAACCTTGAATGTCGGAGGTAAAACCATCACCAGAGATGCCTCTCACTTCAAGCCGATCGCGTTACCTACCCGGCAGAAAATCAACAATTTACATTGCAGATCGTGGCGATCCAGCAGAGCTTGATCCATGCCCGACAGACGGACAGTGCAGATCCGGCCGACTGAGGGAGCGTGTAAATTAGTACTTTATAGTATAGGCAAACATGTAAGCAAGCGGTGTTTTCGTAGGCTGATAATAAAGCCTAATGCTTGCTAATTACTCTCACAGGTTGAAGTAACGGACCGAGGTCTATAAATACATTAAATATGCCTAAAAGCATCAATAAATGAAGAAAAAAAAAGCTAATTTTTTTACTTTTTACCCCTCCATATAATTCAGTATACTGATTTATATGGAGGGGGTAAAAAAAAATTTAGTTTTTTTTTTCTTCATTTATTGATGCTTTTAGGCATATTTAATGTATTTATAGACCTCGGTCCGTTACTTCAACCTGTGATTACTCTAGGAGAAAAGTGTGGTTTGCAAGTACCATGACCGCCCAAATAATGTGTTTCAGTTCTAATTGTAAACTTTCACACGAAAGTTTCTTTATAATCAAGTTTCAATTACCATTTTGGTAAACAGGGCATGGTGTATTGCAATAAATAATTTGATACGTGTCACTGTATCTAGTTTGTATCATTATATCTTAGCTTAGCTTACATTTACCGCTAGAGTGTGTGTGATAACGGAAAACCTGTGACAGATGTTAATATTTTTCTAGCCACATGTCTTGTTAAAACAAACATTGACTCACAAAATATGTTCTCACCCATGAGACTAGACAAAAAGTAACCCAGTGAAGCAATTCGAGTTTACATGCGACTCTAACAACAAACACTGACTATGATATGCAGGTCCAGTTTCATTTCATTATAACAGTGTATTAACATATTTCATTTATATACATACTCGTAACCCATTATCCTGGATACCGAGACTTTAATGTGATGACAAGACAATTATTCTAAAACAAGGGAGAGATGGTGTATCCTTAATACTCTGAAACATACTATAGTTGCTATTACTAAGCCTACAGCACTGGCCCCGCCTCTCGACCAATGCGATGCTTTGTTTACATCCATTTACTCCATAGCATAGTATTGCCAAGCAGCATTCCTTAACATTCTACAATGAGTCCGAGTCTATACCACCGTGATTGTATGTACACTTGTATGTGTGTGGCTTTATTATTAGCCGATCTATTTATAGATCGGCTAATATATTGGTTATCCATCGAATTCTGAAAAAGTTTGCAGCAACCCTTTTCTCCGCTATTCGGTAATCTACGAACGCGAATTTTTCTGTATCACTTCCAAATTGCATCAACCGATAAAGTTTGCATTTTTGGCAATCATCTAGCTCCGTTTAAAACTTTACTTATAGCCAAATAACACAATTTTGAATACGTAATGAGCTGAACACGGAAGAGATTTAACCCGGAAGTTATTGTTGTTGAAGTCCATAGTTGGCTCTAATGGCCATATACGCCAACATACGCCGATTATTGGGCTTAATTTAAAGCTTTTATTTATTAAACAGAACAAGTTTCAGCCACGTATAATCGCGTAAAATGTGTTTATTCGGCTAATTTATAATCGACCTCTGCTCAAAATCTCCTTACTAGCAACCCCAGCATTTTCGGGTTTATCCCAGCATCTCGGGTTTATCCCATTGGATCGCGTATGCGCGTCATTTGACGCTAGTTAATATTCACAAAATTTTACACCAATCAAAACGAAGAATTGCCCTTCATAGCGAACTTTGTTTACGTATCATGCAGGGATGGCAGGGATGCATCCAGCACGCGCGATTGCGGCAATCCCCCTTAATTATTGTCAATGCCGCAAATTATTGATTGTCTTGCGCCCGACATCGCGCAAAAAATCACGGATGGGGCACATTAGGCCAATCTGGGCATGTGCCTGAATACGCAGGAGCTTGCGTCTATTTTTAGATGACACTGTAACCGCTAGATATATATAGCTCTGGTAGCTCCGCCCACTCGCTTGCTGCCACAGAATTCGGACAAACACACAGTGACTACAACTTTGTGTATTGCGGAGTGTAATTTGTAGATAAATAGAGCATACAGTACAGGTGTTACGCTGGAATATTTCGTAACATAATGGTGACAACAAAACATTGCTGCTATGGCATTGCTGCTATTGGATGGATTTGGGAACGGGTTTCCAAAACCTGCACAAAATCGAGAAAAATGTCAACGCTGGGTACAGAACTGTGGTCGAAAATAGTTTACCATTGACAATGTTACCAGAGACACCTACATATGTTCGATGCACTTTACCCTGATTTGATCGGCTAATAACATCATGCTCTGCATGACTTTTCATATATATATTAAACAATAATAAAAGGACGTATTATTTGCTTTGTGTTATTAGCTATAAACAACACAACAGGCATTTCATTAGAAGTGTCTCATTGGAGACAATTCTAATGAAATACCAAGATGTGTTTTCATGGAAAACTAGATGGCCGCGGCCCGCATGTCGAACCCGCCGATGCATTTGCTGGTCTCAGAGTATATTTATTTGAAGTTTGAATTAAGGTATGTAAAAGCTTTAACACAAAGTTGAAAGTCATTTGACATTGATCTTGGGCATTTGGGTCGAATATGGTTGGGCTACAAAATGAAAATATGGATGATGATAAATAATTATTTGAAATTTGAAGCAAATGTGAGTAAGTGTTGTGGAGATATATAAGCCTAAGGTATATAAAAACTTTAACACACATTTCAAAGTCATTTCACCTTGACCTGGGGCACAGGGGCCGCATGAGTGGGAAACAGAATGAATATATGGATGATGACTAATAAGCATTTGAAGTTGCAAGTCAATGTGACTTAGGAATGCAGAGATATAATTAGGTATTTAACAACTTTAACGCAGATTTCGGACGGACGGACGGACACCCGGACGTCATTGTGATCACTATGTCTCGCTTTCCGCAAGCGGGCTCGACAATAAGAAAAATATGCTATATTCGTGGTCTGTTTATTGTTTTCTGCAGCATGATAAAGGTACCACAATTTTTTAACGCTTTTTGATACATGCTACTTCTATTTCAATTGGTTTTTTAGCTCGCCTGCGCGAAGTACAGAAGAGCTTATGGCATACACCCGGCGTCCACAACCTTAACGTTGGGGTAAATGTCTTAATATAACATCTGTTTCCTTTCATAGAACGCCTTGATATTTCATACATGCATTCCTCTGATGACCCTCTATCATGCTGTAGCAAATCCACGACCCACCACCCAACCCTTACCCCAAGGTCAAGGTCACAAACATAGCATGTTCATAAACTTAACGTTGGGCTAAATGTTGTGTAACTTCTGTTTATTTACAAGGAACCTTCATATTTCATACATGCATTCATCTGATGATACTATATCGTGCTATAGCAAATCCATGACTACTTAACACATTCATAAACTTAACGTTGGGGTAAATGTATTATAACATATGTTTCCTTTCATGGAATGCCTTGATAATTCATACATGCATTTATCTGATGATACTCTATCGTGCTATAGCAAATTCATGACCCACCTCCCACCCCTTCCCCAAGATCAACATCATAAACTTAACGTTGGAGTAAATGTATTTTTATAACTTCTGTTTCTTTACAGGGAACGCCTTGATATTGCACACATGCATTCATCTGACGATCCTCTATTGTGCTACAGCAAATCCATGTTCCCCCTCCCCCACCCCACCCCCCCATGCACATTCATACATGCATTCCTCATGTGAATAGCTATCATGCTGTAGAAAATCACCAACTTAGTACGTTCATAAACTTAACGTTGGGTTAAATTTTGTATAACTTCTGTTTTCAGGGAGCGCATTGATATTTCATACATGCATTCATCTCAATATGCTATATCTTGCTATAGCAAATCCACCACCCACCTTCCACCACTGACCTCAATGTCAAGGTCCATCGCACACCCCTTAACCCAATGTCAAGTTATATAATATTCATGTTTTTTATACAACTGTGCCAAGTTTGAGTGAAGGCTGCCAACAGGCGAGCTTCGTTGTCTTCTAACAACTCTTCTTGGTAATTTTAATGGGGTATTTAAGCAAATACGCAGCTTATCTGGAGCGTGGAATGATGTACTTAATGCTTAAATATATTAATACTTTTTCTGTAGAAACTCTAGATCTCTTTGTAGAATTAATAGACACCCCGTAATAACTTAAGTTTGCACACGTGCAGTTAAAAGATAGGAACGGACTCGCTGGATTCATATTAGATATAACGTCGCAAAAAAAAACGATCAATGCCATTATATTATTCATGTTTTGGAACTGGTTTCAAATCGCCTGTACGTCGCCATCTTGGATAGCCGTGACGTCACAGTGCGGGGCCGTGTACATGCATATCACCTAATCGGTAAAATGGGAGCTGGTCAAAACTGCCCCGGGTCAAAGCGATCCCAGGTAAAAACGGCACCTATTTGATCAAAACATCCCCCAAGATTTAATTAATATATAATCAGATTAATAAACTAACAAAATCGACCTCGTAACACGTATGTTGATCAAATCGAAATATTCCATTTCTGTATATCTTGTCCACAAGTCAACACTTGTTGTTCACACCTTTATCCAGACGCGTGTTACATGTCTACCATTAATAGTTAATCTAACTAAGCCATGCTTATTGTGCTTACAATGAGTGTAGCCCCAGACTAGTCTGCACCCTGTGCAGTCTGATCAGCGTATGCACTGTTAGTGATAGTCATCGAGTCAAACAATCATTACAATCTGCAGTATAATACATTACTCACGAAGTGAAACAATCATATACATGAGTATACTGATGGTCTAAAGCACTGGCGTGTTTTCTTATGTACGATACTGAAATTTTAGTAACAATTTTGAGGGAGATTTCCACCTCAACAAAATATGACCTATACTGTTTCATTACAAAACAGACAGGATCATGTTTGCAACCAGAAAAATACAAAGTCTACAGTACGATACTGTACCATACAATGTCAAATGAATGATGTAGCCCCTAATCAGATTTTATGTAATTGCTGAATATAAATGAAATTAAAATTAAATTTTGACAAACCCAGAAGCAGGATCTACATAAGGAAATATCTAATTCTAATGACACAGCAACAAGTGGCATTTTCTCATATAAATATGTTTTACGACCAGCAGAAACATCTCTGGGGCTAACCACTGGGAACTACAATATCTTTGAAATTCAGATGGCAGTATATGAAACTCTTTGATGTGAAATATATATGGTTCATTATCTTACTAAACCTGGCATATTGTCGCTGCCACCAGTATAGAGCAAGATCAGCTTGCAAAAGCAGCAGTCTGATAATTGTATGCACAATTTGCACAGTCTGATCAGGATCTGGATTGTTTGCCTTTCAATCAATGAAACACATGTCCTGCTTCTAAGCAATATGTATCGTTACCAGGCTACATAAGTGTGATATTTGATCAGGAGCTACACTGGTTACAAATCCTCAAACCCCATTTCTCCAGTCACAGCCACAAATGTGTAGTCCCTGTTCAACACCTCGGGGGGCAGATGCGCTTTACAACTACGTCACGGCGCGGTTGTGTATCACGTGATTTTAATGGAGGCAGCCTAAAATTCACATGGAGTGGAGAGCGCATAAATAATGGAAATTTAAAACCAAATATCTGTGGGATTATAATAAATACAAGTCAAGTAAAGCCGCGATATGTATTTAATATAGCTATATAATGCAATTGTATCGGTTTTGGGGAATGTGTTATTCTCCTTTAAGTTACATATTCAATATACCCTAAAATATTAGTTAGCTTAAATGGCATTTTATGGTATATATAGCCACTATAATGCAACTGCGAATACATTATTGAATGTGTATTGATTACACAAAGACAGATCATACAGTAGTGAAGTTAAACCATGAAATGCATCATTGTTTAGATGCATTACCTATAAATGTACGAATAAAATAACTGGGAACATCTTCATTCATAGTCATTACTTATGGAGTATAAGTCACACATTCACCTTACGTTTCGAATGTGCATGCACATTGTCAAAGTTAAATGTTGCAGTTTATAAATATGCATCATGCATGTTAAGCTGCATCATGGCACCTCTTAAGCGTTCACGACTATTGGATTCGTGATCACATGTTAATTTACCTTACATAGATGAGCAGTTTATCTGGACCCGCAAACCAGGCGACTTGTTAATTGGGGTAAAATTAACTTGGGTTAGCGAAACCTCCGAAAACGTATGAGGTGCGAAAGTGTATGAGGTGCGAACGCGCAGGTCCCGAAACCTCCGTAAATCACCATAAACACTCCAAATGCTGACAAAGGCCACAAATGCCACACAGGCTGTTCGAAGTTACTTGAACGTCCATTAGCGTATATTTATAGCATATTGAATTATTATGTGCTATGATCATGTATGGTATAAATATCCACTAACGTACGTACAAACAACACCGAACAGCCTGTGTGGCCTTTGTCAGACTTTGTGGTGTTTAGGGTGACCCTCGTTTGTTGTTGTTGTTATTCGTTATTCCCCTCGGATCCGCCCCCACATTTGTTTATTTACAGAATGTTCAAGTTTCAACTTGGTTGAAGAAAGGATTACCAGAACATATACGTCTATGTACACATGTTTTATTTATCTTTCGAACGTTCAGAATAGTTAATGTATTTCATTCTTGTTTCATCCCGAGTTTTATGTGACTGGTGCCCATTGATCTGCATAATTGCAGTGGCGTAGCCAATGGGGGTGGGGGGTGCAAGGGTGGTCCGCTTATATGTAAAAATATATATCTTTAAAATCACTATCGTTAAGGAACTATGTAGAAATCATTTTTTTTACCGGGGAATGATGGTTTTCCAAATCCACAATTTGCAGTCGGTCCCCTCGACAATAACCTGGCTACACCACTCCATTGGGACGAGAGCTTACACATATATAAAACTAAATGTACTGAAAGTACTGAGACGAGGTTATCTCTAGAATGGACTGAATCTGGGTTGAATATTAATTGATTGGCCCTGCTGAAATATACAAGGAACAAAGCAATTAATACAAATGAGTTGAACTTGAAATGCTGCCAATTACAAACAGTAGTATAAACAAGACTGGGTCTGGACCACTGCACCTCCTGGGTGGGCACCACCAGCTACAATGCACCAGCAGCATTGTTTATGCTACTCGGGGTCTGGATATACAACTGCATTGCTGGGGGTCTAGACCACCCATGATAAACAGGGGTTGGACCACTTCACCCCCTGGAGCCTGCCCCCCCCCCCATCCCATGGGGCGGGTCCCCACCCCATGGGGCGGGTCCCCACCCCACCAGCCACCATGTTGCTTGATAATCATATCAATCCAAGGCAATGAACCAAGGCAATGAACATTCCAGCCAAGAAGATTTTTACAATAATTGTTTTCGAGAGTCTACATCTCTCCGGGTGGCCAGTAAGGGCGAATTCACGAGCCCGAGGCCACATCAAGCGAGCGCGAGCGAGCGTGCGCAATCGGAGCCAGTAGCGAGTGACCAGGGAATGTGGGTGATGGAGGTAAATTAAACGAGGTAAATAAATTAGTGTTAATTATAGAATTGCTCGGAGAGCGACAATACAGTGAGAGCCAGTGGTAAACCCACTAGGAATGGACATCACACACCCCTGGCCGGCCAACGGGGTCGCCGCACCTCTCAGCCCCCTTTTTTCCAGCAAGAATGTTTATTTGCGATTTGCGAACAGCTGAGTATTTCTCTAATTGAATACAACCAGCATTGTGCACCACTAAGTTGTGTTTATATATAACTTCCGGCTTTATGTATTATAACTGAATCGGTAGTCGTGTGGTCTAAATCACTGCTCTACGGAGACTCACGTTGTTTGTTCGCAGCTGGATCCTGATCAAAATCTTTTTAAATTAGTAAATCTCCAGCTTACAAAAACAAGATGGTCGCCTGGAAATAAAATGGCCGACCGGTTGCTAAGGTAAACAACAGCATGACATCGGTATTCCTATACGACCGCCGTTTAACTGCGCCAGAAATCAGCCGAATGTCGATATAACAAGCCGTGGTGCACTCAGGAAACGGCGTAGAATTTCTCTTCAGGACGAGTTAGTTTTTATCGTCAGCCGGCATCTGTGGCTTTGCTCCGGATGTCGCATTCAGTCTTAAACTTATCGTTCGAAATTTCATTATCCGAGATGGCCTGGGTAGGTGCTAATTTGTTTGTACCAGGAAGTTTTGTATGATTACACTGGAATAACAAGCGGTAAGTATGGTGGGCGGCGGAACACATGTCTGGGCGATAATCACGGAGCTAGTGCACTCTACCATAAGTGGGATGGGGCCTTTTTTTAAACGTACCTGTACTAGTAGGTATACCTGAAGATAATGAAAGGTAACAACAATTGCCAGTGGCTCCTTCTGCGGTAGGATTTGTTTGGGTGAGTATCGTAAGATGCATCTCGCTAGGCTGCGGAAAGGTCCAGGAACGGAGCCGTGTACTGGGTGGGGTAGAGTTGTTAAAAACAGGTATCTGCTGTGCCAAGGGCGCAGGAAGGCCTTTTCTAGCTTCTTGTTGATCTCACCAACCTGTAGGAGAGCCTCCTGCTTGTGGCGGAGCACAGGGTCTGTGTACTCCTCACTACCATCTAGGCCGTCTTTTCGAAGCTGCAGCTTTAAGGCAAGCTGGAACTTGACTCTGTTGAGAGCCTGGATCTCTTCGATGAGTTTCTGGTGGATCTGGGGGCGCACTCCCTCCAGGAAGGCTGCAATGGGGTGCTCCTGGGGGACATCCATCTGCCAGCCCGTCAGAAACTTCTATCACGCAGTGGGTTCGCAGACGGCGGACGGCGATGAGGGTGGAGATGTCGGCGCAAGCGCAGGGGAACAACAAGCTGATCTTCAAAAAACCACCACAACCAGCTCCCAGCCCCCTACATCATCTATGCGGACTTCGAGGCCCTCACCACCAAGGTCGAGGCGCCCGAGATCGACCCCACGAAAAGCAACACACAGAAGACGCAGCAACACGAGACTCATCCGCGGTGATGGAAGGGCCCCCGGTGGTATATCGATTGCCCAACGCAGCGGAGCACTTCTCCAGAGCAATCAGGAAGAGGAGCGCAGTATCAAGGTTATGTTGGCCAATCCCACACCCATGCGGATGACCCGGGAGGATTGGCAAGCCAATAACAGAGCCACTACATGTCATGTTTGCAGGAAGCCACATATAACCGGGAAATACCGAGACGCCGCTCACAACGCCTGTAATCTAAAGCTGCGGCAGAGTCCCAAGACCACGGTCATACCGATAGTCTTCCACAACCTGAGGGGCTATGACTCAAACCTCCTGATACAAGCCATCTCCAAGATGGAGGGTAGGGTCACATGCATCCCATTAACACGGAGAAGGAAGTACATCTCCTTCTCCATCGGGCAACTCCGGTTCATTGACAGAGCCCAGTTTCTGCTGTCCTCCCTGAACAAACTTATCGAAGCCAACTCGCCAGTAGCCGTTCGAATAACGGCCAGGTTCGAGCCCAGCCGAGAAAAGCGCGATCTCCTGCTGCGCAATGAGACATCTACCCGTACGAGTACATGGAATCTTGGGAGCGGTTCACTGAACCCAAGCTCCCACCGAGGGAAGCATTCTATAGCAAGCTGTCAGACGAACATACGACGACTACGCTCACGCACAAAAAGGTCTTCCAGACCTTCGGGTGCCGTACTATGGGGAATTACCACGACATCTACAACCATAGTGATGTGCTCCTCCTGGCAGACGTCTTCGAGACCTTTCGGAAGACCTGTATGCGGCAGTACGGACTGGATCTTGCGCACTACTACACTAGCCCCGGCCTCTTGGGATGCCTTGCTCAATAAAACGGGCGAACAGCTCGAGCTGCTCACGGATTACGACCATCACCTGTTCATCGAGAAGGGGATGCGGTGTGGCGTATCGATGGTCTCGAATAGATATTGTAAAGCTAATAACCCAAGCCCGGATGGGTACGACCCTTCTAAGCCCAACAGCCACACCCTCTACCTGATCGCCAACAACCTCTACGGGTGGGCAATGAGTCAGCCCTTGCTTACGGGCGGATTTAAGTGGATAGAAGACTGTGATAGGCTCATAGAAGTCATAGCGGGTCATCGGGCAGACAGCCCAGAGGGCTAGATCCTAGAGGTATACCTGGAATATCCTGTAGAACTGCACGAAACGCACGACCTTCTAGGTGTTGTGCTGGCACTGACAGAGGTTGAAAAGCTGATTCCCAACCTCAGCGATTAGGAACGCTATGTGCTCCACTACAGGAACCTGTAGCTCTATTTATGTCTGGGCATGCTCCTGAAACAGATTCACCGAGCGATTCGCTTCGACCAGAGACCGTGGATGGAGCCCTATATCAGGATGAACACCGAGCTCTGGAAGGGAGCAACCAGCAACTTAGTGGAGGACATGTACAAGCTCATGAACAACTCTATATTCGGGAAGACGATGGAGAACCTCCGCACGCGAGTTAATGTCAAGCTCGTCCTTGCGAACGAGGAAGACAAGCTGCGGCGCCTAATCGCCAGCCCAGCCTTTGCACGGGCCAACGTCTTCGATGATGACATTGCAGCGATCCAAATGCACAAAAGCCGCCTGTTGCTCAATCGGCGTGTGTATGTGGGTATGATCATCCTCGACCTCTCCTAATGTACGACTTCTAGTACAACGACGTGAAGGTCCAGTGTGGGGACAGCTGCCAGGTCCTCTACACAGACACACTCCCTCCTCCTCGAGGTCCAGACCGAGGACGTGTACGAGGACATGGCGGCACACAGCCACCTCTATGACACGTCCGACTACCCGAAGGACCACTCGCTCCACTGCACGGTAAATAAGAAGGTCCTAGGCAAAATGAAGGATGAGTGCGCCGGGAGCCCCAGCGCCGAATTCATCGGGTGAAGCCCCAATATGTACTCGATCCTAGAGGCCGGCGGTAAAAATATCAAGAAGGCCAAGGGAGTGAAGAAGTCGGTCGTGAAGAAGAAAGCTCGCCACGAGCAATACAAGGAGTCCCTCTTCGGCATTCCACCACGGGTTGGATGTTTTGTGGTCCGACCGCCACCGCGTCTACGCCCAGCGACTGAACAAGGTTTCATTGCCCCCCTTCGACAGCAAGCGCTGGATCAATGAAAATGGGGTGGACAGCCTGGCATATGGCCACAAGGATGCTCTTGCTGTTGCAAAAACAGATGAACCTCATCTTTTGGCAGCACTGTGTCATGAGGCACCACAAGAAGCTTTTCCCGGACGAATCCGCGAAATGGCCCATCATCAAAATAATAGAGCAAGGGCTATTCAGGCTTGGTAACCGAGCGCCCAAGTCGATACACCTGGAGGGACCACACTGGGTCCGTAGCGCGTCGGCGGCCACGCTCCAGCTCTACGGGCTGGTAGAGATACCGAACACCAACAGCCGAGGGGAGTTTCTGCTCCTTGAAACAAACAAGCCACCCGGTTATCACAGAGGAGGGTTTGCGGGGCAAAGTTTTGGCCATGATGGCGTCGGAGGGCTTCTTGCCGATCGATCTGGTCACCTCACCATTCAGTGCAGCGACCACGGCGGGCAGCCTGACCACCAACTCAGTTGATCGCGTATGAGGGTCTACAAGCTCTTTTACATATTGGTGTCCGAATAGCCGCTCAGCCAGGGTCCGGTTAAAGCGCTCTACGATCCCCTGATCCCGATGGACATCCTCACGGCTGCGTCTTACCGAGACCCCGCGCTTGACCAACAGCTGAGAGACTGCGCCCATGAATTCACGCCCCGGGTCGACCTGGAGAAGCGTTGGTCATCTAAGGTTGCTCCGCTTATTGATGCGGGGAAGAGCTTCAGCCACCTCTTTGGCCTCCTTCGTGGTCAGCGGCTCAGCCTTCTAGGGGGAAGCCACTTCAACGACTGTCATGGCGTACTTGTACGTCTTGCGACCGACCTTTTGGTAGGCGATCGTGAGGGAGAAACAGGAGGTCGGCTTGGTGGACTTCGTTTGGCACCGGCACGTCGAATTTCGGGCGTGGAATACTGCGCATTGACATTGTTGTCAAGATGTTCAAGCCGATTGAACAGTCTCCTACAGTCTCTGCCAGCACCCGCTTTGCGAATAGGGTGGCCGTCTTTACATCCTCACGCCAGATCTCGTGAGAATCGCGGGCCAATCGGATCAGAGCGTTACGCCAGCGGAACAGTATTTACGAGCCGTGTAGCCCACTTCAAGCAGAGCGTCAACTACTCATCGTTCTATTTAATGGTCTGTAAAAAAACGTTTTAAACGGCGCGAGCTATTTTGCTTTCGCTTTGCAATAGTAAAGTAGCTGGCAAGGCATGTCACAGTCGTTTCCAGGACGACGAACGCGATCTTGCGGTCTTCTTTTGGCCATCTGACAGCACATAGAAGTCTGAGAGCTGGGGCTTGACATCCAGCTGCGCGAGAGTTTTGCTTTTTTACGGAAATGCCAGCGAGTACTCGCGCATGGCGGCGTCGGCGTCCCGGAAAGTTTGCACGGCGTGACCCTCGTGGCGAAGTTCCTCGTTGAGCCAGTCCAGGCGGGCAGTCCGTTTTCGGGACCATACTGCCTGACCGCCCTGGAGTTGTTCTACAGCTAAATCATAGCGTGTGCGATCCTCATTTACGTCCGAGCTTCGCAGAGCCGAGAATAGCAATTTGCTACCGCTGAATGCCATTGCGTTCACCACTGCTCCACATACGAGCATTGCGACCGAAGCCATAGTTTTATTCCCATATATTAGCCGGTAGAATTCCAGCTTTAATTAGGTAATCTGAATCCTACATCTCTCGCAATCATGTCCACCTTGGGGGTGGCTCCCCGAAGACCATATTTGATAGTCGAGCGAACCCTATACTGAAGCTCGATATTACCACGGCATGATATACCGCATTCACTATCATTTTACCATCGTATTCAGCCATGGTCAGTTATTGCATATGAAAGGGATCGCAAGCAGTGTTTAAATAGGTCGCAATCGGATTCGGAGCCGCAACTGGTTGTCGTGAAAGGCCCACCCATAGACCACCTGCAACTACAAGCCCACCAACAACCCACGGGATGATCCAGGTCGGCGCCTGTTCCTTCGGAACATGGTGCGGTTCCTTCGGTTCTGATGTCGAGTCGACAAGTAACTGTTTGGTCTCTCGAATCTCGGCGAGCATTTTATCTTGCTTAGCTTTCCGGTTGGGGACTCCCTCAATTGTCAACTCGCCCTTGGTGATTTTGGGGTTATAAACTCTGTCGCTTTTTCTAGCCCCGAGCGCGACCGGGCCTCCTTGAACAGCATATGTATGCCTTTCATCGAGCGGGCGGGGACGTTGATATTAATATTCAACAACGTGTAAATTTTATCTTTCGGCATCTTGCGATGGCGAAGAACTTGGTCATAAAGTATGGCAACACGCCCGGCATACTAGGTTCTAATAAATCGCGCGAGGTCAGGCAACGTGACCATGTCGTACTCCAGTGAAACTTTTTCGGTCGAATACGCCGATGCCACGTCTGTTGTGTTGAGGACCCGGCCATAATCGTTGAACGTTAGTTCGTATTCGAGGCGGTCTGCCATAAACGCTCTGATAGTATGGCATGTGGCTCTACAGCAGCTCAAAATCGAGTGGGATGTAGAAGCCGTTGCCGTAAGCAAAAACGGGTGATGTCCCATCTGTTGGCCGTGACCCCACCAAGTTCGAATTGGATAATAAGGGTAGGTTACGACTGAAGGCACACACCGAGATCCGGCTCGTTGTGGATGACGGGAAAGCCCTATCACTGAATTATTTTGCCACCAAAATGGGTGCTGGACAAATCATAAGGGACGAACTCGGACTCACTGATTGGAAGAGGCCGTGTGGTAGGCGTCACAATAGTAAGCATCCTCACAGCGCTCGGCATGACTATATCGACCCTAGTTTTAGCTATCACGGGCGGCGGTGCCGCTGCAGCACCCACACCAGCACCCTCTTCCGGCGGAGCCAAGGAGTGGGTACAAAAGCAACTAAAAGCCCTCGCCAGTCTCCTAGCCAAATTTGCCGGGAAAGTGGCTGCCGCACTGTCTGGGATGATAGGCGGGCTCGTCTCCTTCTTGCTATCCATATTGTCAAAAACGGCCGGATGGCTTGCCGATAATGTTTGGGTCATGGTCCTCGCGATCGCTGGCCTCCTACTGTTCGCCGCCCGAGAGTGGCTTACGTCAAAGCCAAAGTGTGATTAACCCGATCGCCACGAGGGCAACGATGACTCCCATTTTTTCGGCCTCGTGGTCCGACGCTGATGTTGCGCCGACTGCAAGTGCTCCAGCATCGGGCGCTTGCGGTTGTTGTGGCTTTTGCTGGGTGGTGGCAATCACACTCTCATTGTTGTAGCCGTCAACCCGGCCGTCTCGTAGTATATGTTGCCCGGCGCAATATAATAGGCCTACCGGAGATGAGATGGCTGGGCACTGGAACTGTTTCTGGGCACCGAACGATGTTCCCGTCCCAATATAGAGCTGAGCACTTGTGCCTGTGCGCTGAGGATGACCCAGACGTATGTGCGAATGGAGTCGTTGAGGCGGGGAACACCGGCCTGTGTGAACCCTAGACCCTTGCCCAAGCGTCCTGGGCCCCAGCAGCTTGCTGAATATAATCAACGTGGGCTTGTTTGGGGGGAAGCCAATCGCAGGATGAGACACCACAGTGCCTGCCGCCAGACATTTCCGGCCCGACCGAAGGTCATCGTTGCGGGGTCAAAATTCCCGGCGTTCCGACTGGTGATGTGGTCGCCGGAGTTATCGTGCCTAAAATCTGTCTGCGTCCAAGCCCCGTGACCCCGAATGAGAACATCTCCAAGGCCAGTGATACTTGGAAATACTTTCTGTCGCCAGTCCGTATCCCTCGAGACTCCAAATTCGCTACAGAGTCTTTCAAACGCCCGACGGTCGTAGGTGTTGGAAACGAGGTCCAAGTGGGGGGTGGGGGGGGGGGGGGGGCGCTTCCTGCGGTTTAGCGGCGTGTATTTCTTTCAGAATCTATCTAGTGGTGTAGTACACGTGAAAGTTAAAAACGGGCCTCAGGAAGGGGCTCTCAACTTGGATGGTGGGGTGTTCCAGCTGGGGGGCGCCCGCCTTGGCGGCGTAGACTCCGCCGGGCTGGTACTTCGCAGCAGAATTGATCGATAACTGCTGCTGGGAGAGACACGTCGGCCTCAGATCGATCACGTTCACGGTTGACTGTCGCAACGTTGAGAACGAAGGGTACGGCTACGAGAAGGACGGCAGTTAGTGGAAAGCTGACCCCCGGTCTTTGGAGTTCACGAGCCCTCCAAGCTTTTGTCGCGTCGGAGCTTGATGGCCGAGCCAGCCTCACAATCTCGAAAGCCACCGGACTTGCGACATTGACCGTCGAGTCCGCCAACTGGGTAACGATCTCTCCGGAGTTGGCCGTGCGGTTCGGTTTCTACAAGCAATATATCCCTGAGCGGGATGGGTGGTTTGACCCGAGGAAGTATGTCGGCGATGAGCCCTCCGTGTGCACATGGAGCAGCTGAAGACCAGCTATAACTCGGTCAATTGGGCCCCATCCACCCTCCTTAAGGCTGTGCACACAATCGACTGCTTCTACGGGGAAACCGTTACCATTGACTTTGCCCATCCTGAGATGAAACGTTTAGAATCTGGGCACATCCATGAATTGCAGATATCCGTCCTCCATGATAAAGAACGGGAAATAAAAAAACGATTTCCCGATTTCAGTCGTTCTGGAAATAACAGAATAATGAGCATATATACGGACCAGGCTCCCGCGACGCGGGCACAGACAGCAATGATGGGGTTGCAATGAGAAGGATAGAGGGGAGGGTAGTGAATACCAACAAAGAGGCGGCTACGGCGCTTTCACACATACATCGATTGCAAGCTCTAAAGCCCGTCATGCCAGTTTGGGCCGAGGAGCGGGATGCACTGCGCGCGGGGGACCACGAATATTCAGTTGGTGCCAATGCGAGCAACAGATATACCGGATAAACCATGGCAGCGTCCGGGACAGTTCTGCGAATGTCGGTCTGCTCGGTCAACTTTAAGGGACATGCTACTCCCGAAGTTCGTGTGAACCTGACACTGAACGGGATAGAACAGAAATATGGCGTCACCAAGCATGCTGGGCAGAGGTCAGGGTTGACATTATTCGACGACACACCAATAAAGTTCCCGCCAGGAGTTTTATTAACTTCGTGACAAAAATCGCCGACCCATCGAGCTCACCCACCGTGGTGACACTGTTAATCGAGCTTGATTTATGATGAATGCCGAAAAACTATTTCATGAGCTGCCGTCCGGTGCGGCTGACCCGGAAATATTTAGGATGACCAGGATTGTCGAGATACAACAATCTCCAGCATGAGGGAGAGCCACGGACAGGTCATGCAAAAAGATATAGGCTGGCAGTCAATGTCGTCGAGGGGGTGAATACCACGCTAGCCTCAGCTTCCGTTGTGAGCGGGATGGGGAGTGTGTCTTTATTGTCAACAGTCGTTGCCGCGCCGATTGCGGTGGCCTTGAGTGCGGTCGCAGCAGGGGCATGCCTGCTTTGCATGACGAGCAGACTGGTGGCCCGCAAGCTCGATGCCAAGAGTCGCAAGCACGACCGAATAGCAGTTCTTGCGAGTTCGAAGAAAAACAGTATCGACGTTATAGTATCGAAAGCAATAGCCGAAAACGATATATCAGATAGTGAGTTCAAAGTGGTCGTCGAAGAGATGACCAGGTACCAGGAGTTAAAGGGTGCGATCCGGTCCAAGGCCCACCCGCAGGTTTTGGGAGATGACGACGTACACAAATTCGTCATGGAAGGCCTGGCCGACGAGAGAAGGACTCTCCTTGCCCGCCTCGGGACGTGATATGCTTATTCGCGTGTTTGACGATGGGGGATATCCTGCCACCATACTGACCGACAGCGCCTGTTGTTCCATCGGCGCCACCTTACGTTGCATAAAGCTTTCGGGCAAAATATATTTTTTTCGCGAAATCAACAAATGCGCACCAGAATCTTTGTAGCCGCATCGCCATTTATACATCGTTCGAATTGCGCTCGGAGCGATGGGGCGACCACTTTTGCCGGCCAGGGTTGTGGGCCGTCCCTTGGGCTCGCATAGTGGGTTTACCACTGGCTCTCCGTTGTATTGTCGCTTTCCGAGAAATGCTATAATTAACACTAATTGATTTACCTCGTTGTTTCCATTACCCACATTCCCCGGTCGCTCGTGCGCGCTGTGGCATCGGGCTAGTGAATTCGTCCTTACCGGCCGCCCCGGAAAGATGTAGTCACTCAAAAACAATTGTTTTTTAAATCTACTCGGCTGGAATGTTGATTGATATGATTTTACCGTAATCGGGTTACAATACGACAACGTCCAATACGCTGAAATGATTAGCAAGTGACATGGGGGCTGGTGGGTGGTGGTGGGGGGCGAGCTCCAGGGGGTGAAGTGGTCCAACCCCTGTTTATCATGGATGGTCTAGAACCCGAGCAAGGCAGTAGTATATCCAGACCACGAGTAGTATAAACAATGCTAGGTCTGATGTATTACATGTGGTGGAGCCCGCCCAGTTGGGCTGGGGGCGGGCTCCAAGAGGTGAAGTGGTCCAGACCCAGCCTTGTGTACACTATTCAAACAGTTGTATTATATCACGGTATGTTAAATTTCTTTTATTATATTTATTTTATCCAGCTTTAGGTGAATTGTACTTTTATTTTGTTTTAGGCAGTTGGTATACATATTTCAGTTGTCCTCGTTTCATGCAGTGAATCGTTTCTGTAATGGATACTTGTAGAAGCTTTCCGTAAGCCTATTATTGTATACGACACTGGGCACTTTGGTTGTCGTAAGTAGACATAGCGGATGCTAGTACAGTGTATATGGTGTTCATGAGATCTACTGTAAGATAAGATAAATTATCGATACGCTAATTTTGAGACATGACTGGTTGGTCTAATCTAATCCATATCAGTATGTGAGTATTACGTATTATTCGTAATCCTATTTTAGGGAAGGGGCCAAGTGACTTTGGTGTGGTATGTACCTGGCACCATGTCAGGCTATTCTTATTTCAGGGCTGAATATATTTTTTTCTCGATGTAAATATTCCGTTCTGATTTTGGGACCCCCCCAATGCAGCAGGTTAAAACGGGATCGACCCGTTTGCCCGGCCTTACATGACCTTAGCTATTGATAGGCCGTTTAACGCCAATAAACAAACAAACCATATCAGTAGATCGGAGGATGCTGACTTTCTAGCGAGGCGCTGTCAGTTCTCAGTCTGTCAGTGTTATGAACTGGCAGCACCACGCTATAAATTTACCGTTCTATCTTTCTATTCTCTTGTTGTTTTTGTCAAACAGCTATGTTTCGTCCAACCCTCACTACTATTGAAGTAATACATGATTAATTAATGATGATATTTTATTTAAATTGTTCCTTGGTCCCAATAATTTTATTCTATTTCTTCTATTTACATTCGAAATTTGTGTTAAAATCTCCTATGAACGATGACCTGACTGAGTTCGGCTTATGCAGCCAATGTAGATTAAGATCAGATCCACATCCGCTCACTCGGATTAACATCTTCACTGTTCACGAATCAGTCAGGAAGCATAAAATGTGGATCCAGAGAACAAAGTGTATATGCGGGCAGTTCCGGTACATAAGCTGATCAAGATCTACATAAGGCAATACTTTAATAAGCTCTATTTGTGTCAGAGCATTGTAGTATGACTTGTATTGTCACCGCAATGCTTTTGCAGTTACCTCTAGGATACACTCGTAAAATGGAAAAGGATTATGAAGAAGGCATTCCCTTTCCCGGGCAAGCATTGAAGAAGAGACCAGACAACTTGGAATGGATTACGTATAGGACCGGCGAGACAGCAGAATCACTTTATCAATGGCTGCAGCAATACCCACCGTCAGTGATAAACAGGTAATACTCGGTTATGTAGATTATATATCACATTGACTGGCAGCATATGCCCATTTAAGACAAACAAGCAAGTCCAATAAAACCAAACTTCCAGTATACCTGCGCAATTTACTCTCCATGGTAGGTACGGTAATTACGGCCGTTATTACGGCCTGATATGGTATGATAAAAATACAGGACAAAGTCGGGAGATCTACGATAAATGCCGAACACGGATCAAAAACAAATATATGTTTCAAGAGCTGTTTTATTACACGTTTTTATTTGTGTCAATGACAGTGCCAGATTTGTCCCAGACACAAATGACTCCTAGCACTGACCTAAAGGTATATTTATTTACATTTTGTTTTAGTTATTTATGTACATGCCCACTCAGTATATAGGCACACAATGTTCTTTATATGAATTAGATAAGTGTATAATTGTGTCACTATTCCACCAGTTCTAAAAATTACGAGGGCCCGCTATCCAGATATAATCATTTAGTGATATTTATTTTACTGATAGTGACTCGCGGTGGTATCAGGTTATTTTCATATGCAAATGAGACCTGACATTGTTTAATTATTTATACTAATTAAATGCGTCACCTGAACAAAAATAGTTTCGACATATTATCAAGTACATTGTCTGATCATTGCACATCAAAAAAATAAATACAGAGAATAAATAGTAGTGTCCGTTAACATTTTAAGGAAACATGGTTATCGCCTTTGATATCAGTGTGGAAATTTACGTCTGATATAAAATGTATAATAATGCCAATCAATACATGGGATAATGGTGAATAAATGCTTATATTTCCAGAAAATGTATTTGCTGATGTCTCTGATATAAAGAACAGTGTGTGCCTTCTGAGTAGGCATGTACCTTTAAATGTTAACATAAACTATACATTACTGTTATGGCAAAAACACGTATATTATATGGTCATAAACCGTGTTGTAAAAGTATTGGCGGGGATGTAAGGGAAATGATTTAATGTTACCGACTACCGCTAAACTCCTATGCATTGGGCAAAACTATCCACCCAATTGCCCACGTATTAGCAAATTCAATATGTTCATCGAAGTCTTTATATTGAACAACATACCCACAGTAGCTCAATTGTAGCTGTAATTAATTTGTTTCCATGTACATGTATATCCTTTACACCGCCACCCCTTCATCATCGACCTGTAGCCATAGGCAGCATATGATAACTAATTTCTTAGAGTATGGCTAGATTGTAGATTATGACGGTTAAACATGCATGTGAAGTTTCGAGTTAATTGACTACTGTATATACATATAGAAAGTATGTATACAACATTTCCGCAAATTTGAACACTGTCGTCATGAGGGAACGGAGTGAGCACGAGAAAGATCGTCTTCTGGCATCGTGTTCATTTACTTGAAACTTCACATGCAGTTTAACCATCATAATCCATAGTCTCATTATGTAACCAAATGATGCTTATATACACAAGGTGAATGCCAAACTACTTGGAGATATGTGTTAACGTTTTTTTTTAATATGCTTTACATTGTCGTATATATTCAGATGCATAAACATTTCACATAGTTACATATATGCATGTTGTTTATCTTGTGAATTGTCTTGAGATATGAAACACATCCAAACCTGTATGACAGTGATCCCGTGCTTGGTGGAAACTTTCAGCGAATGTGCCATATATATATAACATATCAAATACAAATAAACCACCAACCAGCATCTCAACAGTTCAAAAACGGTTGCACTCACCTACAATACAAACACTCGTGACTACATGGGCGCCGTCTTGGAATGGTCAGTGGGACAAACTTTCCACTGCTGGGTTAAAACCTGCTAAAGCTAAAATCACCAGCACTGCAAATACAAAGAATAAGAAACGCTATAATTAGTTCTATAGAAATAAATACTTAAACATTTAAAGGCAACACATCCAATATGGACGTACATTAATAATAACCGTGACCTAACCTGTCAAATAAACGTACACATATAACACGTATAATTAGAATGTTGGAAACTTCTTAACCTAAATATACTGCAGTGCCATAAAAGAACTAAAGCAAACAATGATATTGCATGTATGTATCATAGGACGGGCGTACTGGTATGTACTCAACAACGACTGAAGTCGGAGTGAAAAGTCCGTCATTTACTATGAACATGAATAAAGTCCAGTACATTGTATATGATTCCAGGATGCCCAGCACTCGTTAATCAAATATGTCGTCAACATTTTTCTATCACACTTCTACTCTTATTCCGGAGATTGTACCTGTATTATTAGAAGAAACTATGCATATTATGGACATGGGCTTATGTATATTAGGGTTATCCGCATGCACGATCGATAACCCGCTCGCTGCATCTGGGCAACCGTACTCTCGGTATAATAGTTAATGCTTGTCCTCACAATCAATGAACTGATTTGCTAGTTGACACAAATGTGCTTCGAAATTGAGCTCCATCATGCAAGGTCATATAAATTCACCTCGCACGAAATACGTATTGACTGTGATACAGTTAAAAATTATACATATACATGTGTTTACCTCGGTACTAATTAAGTATTCGTGTTTTTTTTCTGGTAATCTAAATATTTATCCATTTGCGGAGCAACTGCCACACGTTGAAGGAAATAGATCATAGAAAGGTACACTTGGCTTCAATGGTAATTGTTTCATAAGACTGATAGGATATATGATTATATGTGAATATTGTTTTGTTACTGTATACTACAATATATGGCACATTGAGTTGCCATCTCCGCCATCTTTGTATGTACTAACCATCGTACAGTTTCACCACTTAGAGCGTTTGACACCTACAGAAAATAATATGACAGTAAAACGAATATAGTTTGGTGCAATACATCATAGACATATATGACAACAGCGTGCTATAAATAGTACGCCCGCAAACCATGCAAAAGACGAGATATATGAACATTCATCCAATCAATCTCAAAATAAATTTCAATGTGTAAACGTTTCAATCTGATGCACAGTTTATTTTTAGTGTACATGTTACCCGTATGTAAAGCCATATCAACTCGCATAGTAGGCGAGTAGACACCAGTATACACTCACATAACTGCTTGCATGTGATTGAATTTGATACAAAATGTATGGTAATACATATATATATCATGCAACAGCACTGTGTATTTATCTTACTGTTACACAGCCAAAAACATTAACAGCAGGTCAACAAACTCTTCAGAAATCAGACTTTTTATATATACGTGTGTTGAAAACAACCCATAGGACGTTGTTGTTTAACGTCGTTCGAAGATATTTCACCAAATTGTATTTATGTATAGTATATGTCATCAAAAGTATTCGTTGCCAGAAAATGTAAAACTGACAGATGGCTTGTACACACTACTATTCTGACATACGACACAGCAACTCCATGCGCCATTTAGTACACAAGAACAAGCAAATGTTCACATATAGTATTATACATATATCCCATCACATTTATGATATTTTCTGTAAATAGTTTTCAGGAACAATCATACCTTGGGTACAGAATGACATGGCTTGTCACATTTGTCGCATACATTATGTGTCACATGATAGGTCCAATTTATTTCAGTGCTGATGGCGTTAGCTGGATCGCGGTGCATAATTATCTTAAGAAGAAAGACGACAACAACCACGACTTGAAAGGGCTGGTATCCCATTGGGAGAAGCATGAAGAAGCAGGAAGACCGGTAAACTTTGACACACTCAGGCAGATGGCTTGTGACTTTCATATTACTTCAGGAAAGTGGGTTATATTTGCAAGTACGGGCGGAAAAATAGACCATATATGGTCCATTATAGCCAGAGGCGTTGTTAATGGTACACTGCCAAGTCATTCAGCAAAAGTTAGTCCTAGTACAATACGTAACAACATTTGTGACTACCATTGCATATGTGTATATAATGACGATTTTACAAACTCAGACCAGGTACATGAACTGGAACAAGCCATTCGTAAGAGTGGCATAAGGTGTAAGATGATTTATAAACCTAATGTGTACACATATCTTGGAGTGTATTCTGGCAACCAGTGGGGAATGACGCCATACATTTACCAGAGCATGTATGATGTGCGTAAAGGAGTATCTGTCATAACAAGTCCCCTTTCCATGACATGAACTACTGTATCAAAATGGGTTAGTCCAGGCATTGCCTCCGAACACCTACGTGCGGTTTTGTGATAAACTCGCGTGGTTCCGTTTTATGGTATTTAATGCCAGTGTTTCATATATTTTTTTATTCATCACACTACATCATATAAGTAGGGATGTCGGAGTTTTCCCCGATTTACGGTTTGCCTTCTGACTCAATGTTAAATTTGGCCGTTTTCAAAGTCGATTTTGTATCAATATTGGACGATTTAGTTAATACAAAATATACACGCACATACGGGGCGCCATGCAGGACATGTTAATTATGTGTACAAAATTGAGTTTTGTAACACTAAAAATCACAAAATTCAATTCTGTGTCACAAAATTCAATTCTGTGTCACAAAATTCAATTCTGTCAATTCTGTGTCACAAAATTCAATTCTGTGTCACAAAATTGAATTCTGTGTCACAAAATTCAATTTTGTGAAGACAGAATTCATTTTTGTCCACACAAATTAGTTGCGTATGTCATCTCTACGTTGATTGGTTGAGATCGGTCTTAGTCCATTTTATTAGATGGTGGAGTACACTTGCAGGTTTAAATATTTCAATGCGAAAATATAGCCCAATATATCAATATTATACTTCTTTATGGACAGTTATTTTGGTTATATTATGATTACAAATGAGTGGTCACACCATATAAGCATATATACTTTGAAGGAGAAATAAGAAAAATATTCAGAATTTTCCCTCAATTATGTAAAAAGGGTCAAACATAAAGTAGCCGGGACTACTAGACCTGAGAGCATGCCCATATATAGAGAATACCAGGCTAGTGTATTTTGATATCAAGTTTATCAGGCAAGGCTAGGAAACGCGTAGGAATTCCGAGGCTTGCCGAATAATTCCTACCGTTTCCGAGCCGAGCCTGATAAACTTGATATTAAAATACACTAGCCTGGAATTCTATTTATCAGGTAACGTTTTATGCTCGAAAATGACATTAGATGACGTCGTATTCTAACAGTAGATCTAACCTTGTGAAACAAATGGTATTGGATCTGTGTCTACTAGTTGCGAAGTTACGTGTTCGCAACTATGTGTCTACATGCATTATTTACAGTATACACCATCTTAGTACATGTATCCATGGTATCTACACAAATACTACAAATGGTTTCCTCAAATGGCCCAATACACACATTCTGTTTATAAACACAGACAGCAGTCAGAACACAGGCCACAGCGCGTGTATTATTGATTTAACTGGGGCAAATGTACCTTGCGATACACACTAAATGACGTCAGTACTCGCGGGAGATCTACATGTACATGAATTATGTGTACAATTATAACGCAAATGAGTTTAAATACGAATGGGTTTGTCAACGTTTGACTGTTTGGAGATAGTTGAAGCAAATGGCAGAATGAGAAATGAATCATCGGCAGAATGAGAAATAAATCATCGACATTGAATGTGTAGATCGGCGACCGTGACCCATTTCTCCAGTGCAGTTTCTGACCAATGGTAGTCCTTCTTACATGCGTGTGCAGAATTTACAGAATTGAATTTTGTGACACAGAATTGAATTGAATTTTGTGACACAGAATTGAATTCTGTGGCACAGAATTGAATTTTGTGACACAGAATTGAATTTTGTGGACAGAATTGAATTTTGTGACACAGAATTGAATTCTGTGACACAAAAGTGAATTTTGTGACACAGAATTGAATTTTGTGGCACAAAAATGAATTTTGTTGACAAAATTGAGCCATGTCCCACTTGGCGCCCCGTAGCACATTGTGTAATGTATATTTTATGACTTACGATGTTTGTTTTTTAAATATGTAACATGTGGGTGACTTTTAATCGATAAATTCTAATTACTTGCGCGCTCACTTTTTTTTGGGGAGCCGCCATTTTGAAAAATCACGTGATAGGTGGTGTGGCTTAATTTCGATAACGCGATAATTTCTTGATGGATATTTAATTTGGGCATGTCAACGGAAAGAAAAAAGCACCCTCTACACGATTCTGTTGTCTGCTGTTGAAATTTCTGATAGGAAAATCGTGTTTTTGGTGCTAGAAAGAGGTAAATATTTGAACAGTGATTTTTATAGGAACCTCTGGATTCGACATCCTAGTACATCGACAGTTTCTTTAACAATCATTAATGTGCCCAAAAACACTGTATTGAACCGTTTGGCTTGTGCGCACTTGGTGGCAAACTTTTTTAGTAACCTCATATCAAACCGGAAGTTCGGAACACGAGCCGTGTCATGGGTTTTCGCGACCATTTTATTTTCACTTTCACATCGAAAAAGCCATCGTTACAGTTGAACTGGCCATTTTTGGTGTAAAATTATAGTTCAAAATTGTTGTTTAATGATGCCTCTGTGTATTTGTGGGTCCTTGTAGATTCACTTTGAATATATGTTCAACAATTCAATAAAAAAAAAAATCAACTCCAAATAAAATTATTATCAATCAAATTGAGCTGAAGCCTGAATCATTATTATTGAGTATTGTGTATATATTTAGCGATCTTTTTTTTTGAGACACTAGACTGTCAATCCTCCCTACCCAAGCGCCCCCCGCCCCCCTCACCACAGCCCCACCTCTTTCTGTGGGCATTTTTTTTTATTATTTGAAAAGCGTCTGGACTAACTAATTGATCTATTTTGTATTCAAGAAAAATGTCTGCTTTTTCTACAGTGGTGGCGGGTGGGGGGGGGGGGGGTTCTATTATATATTTGTACAGCGCCGGCGGTGGTGGGTGGGGCAGCTTCCTATTCTTGCTTTCTCCAACAGGCACAAATAGATGTAGATAGAAGTTTACAGCTAAAATATTGACCCCCTCCCCCCCAGTTTGCATTAAGAGGTTCGCCTGTCAATTCTGTCATAACTTTTATATCACTTTAAGGATTGGTTAGATAGGATTAGATTAGTTAAATATTTAAACACAGCATACTTCTGAACAACTACCACACATCCATGCTGCCCTTAATATGACCATCACCTTTTGGCGTTCACAACTTTGAATTTTTCCACACATCAAGAAGTTCGGCAGTTGTTCATTTCTTCGTGGGTAACCGGTGGGGTATTTAACGATCGGGATTCTTCCTTACCTGAATCCCGACCGGAGAACTAGTTTGGCCCTCGTGTACGTCTTATGGTTTTCTTGTATGTGAGAGTTGTACGCCTTATCTGAGTATGATTAATCGTAATCGAACCCGTTGGCCCGACCTTATATAACCATATATGACCATATTTAGCTGCTTGATAGGCCGTTAAACACCAACAAACTGTCATAACTTCTATATCATTTGAACATAAACAGTTCAACACAGCATACCTGTGGATAAATGCCACACATCCATGCTGCCATTTTTATGACCTTTACCGTCACAACTTGTTCACACATTGAGAAATTTGCCCGAGTTTCTCATTTCTGTCATCATCACTTCTATTTCCCTTGATGTATTACTTTAATTATGCCCCCGCCACCGTTTGGTGAGGGGGGCATATAGTGTTACCGGCGTCCGTCCGTACGTACGTACCCGAAACCTTAACGCCGGGTAAATGGCTTATAATTTATGTTTCCTTGCTCGGATCTGCTTCACATTTCACACACGCATTGCTCCAATGGTCCTCTACCGCCCTGTGACAAATCCACATTCGTCCCGCCCCCACTAAGCCCAGGGTCAAGGTCACAGACTTGGTGCGTTCGAAACCTTAACGCTGGGTAAATGGCTTATAGTTTCTGTTTCCTTACTCGGATCTGCTTCATATTGCACACACGCATTGCTCCAATGGTCCTCTATCGCCCTGTGACAAATCCACATTCGTCCCGCCCCCGCTAAGCCCAGGGTCAAGGTCACAGACTTGGTGCGTTCGAAACCTTAACGCTGGGTAAATGGCTTATAATTTCTGTTTCATTGCTCGGATCTGCTTCACATTGCACACACGTATTGCTCCAATGGTCCTCTACCGCCCTGTGACAAATCCACATTCGTCCCGCCCCCGCTAAGCCCAGGGTCAAGGTCACAGACCTGGTGCGTTCGAAACCTTAACGCTGGGTAAATGGCTTATAATTTCTGTTTCCTTGCTCGGATCTGCTTCACATTGCAGACACGCATTGCTCCAATGGTCCTCTACCGCCCTGTGACAAATCCACATTCGTCCCGCCCCCGCTAAGCCCAGGGTCAAGGTCACAGACTTGGTGCGTTCGAAACCTTAACGCTGGGTAAATGGCTTATAATTTCTGTTTCCTTCCTCGGATCTGCTTCACATTGCACACACGCATTGCTCCAATGGTCCTCTACCGCCCTGTGACAAATCCACATTCGTCCCGCCCCCGCTAAGCCGAGGGTCAAGGTCACAGTCTTGGTGCGTTTGAAACCTTAACGCTGGGTAAATGGCTTATAATTTCTGTTTCCTTGCTAGGATCTGTTTCACATTGCACACACGCATTGCTCCAATGGTCCTGTACCGCCCTGTGACAAATCCACATTCGTCCCGCCCCCGCTAAGCCCAGGGTCAAGGTCACAGACTTGGTGCGTTCGAAACCTTAACGCTGGGTAAATGGCTTATAATTTCTGTTTCCTTGCTCGGATCTGCTTCACATTGCACACACGCATTGCTCCAATGGTCCTCTGCCGCTCTGTGACAAATCCACATTGGTCCCGCCCCCGCTAAGCCCAGGGTCAAGGTCACAGACTTGGTGTGTTCGAAACCTTAACGCTGGGTAAATGGCTTATAATTTATGTTTCCTTCCTCGGATCTGCTTCACATTGCACGCACGCATTGCTCCAATGGTCCTCTACCGCCCTGTGACAAATCCACATTCGTCCCGCCCCCGCTAAGCCGAGGGTCAAGGTCACAGACTTGGTGCGTTCAAAACCTTAACGCTGGGTAAATTGCTTATACTTTCTGTTTCCATGCTCGGATCTGCTTCACATTGCACACACGCATTGCTCCAATGGTCCTCTATCGCCCTGTGACAAATCCACATTCGTCCCGCCCCCGCTAAGCCCAGGGTCAAGGTCACAGACTTGGTGCGTTCGAAACCTTAACGCTGGGTAAATGGCTTATAATTTCTGTTTCCTTGCTCGGATATATTGCACACACGCATTGCTCCAATGGTCCTGTACCGCCCTGTGACAAATCCACATTCGTCCCGCCCCCGCTAAGCCCAGGGTCAAGGTCACAGACTTGGTGCGTTCAAAACCTTAACACTCTGGTAAATGACTTATAATCAAATATGCCTCGTTTTCTTTGGCTGCCAGCGGGGGCATTCGTGTGCCGATAGGCGGCCACATTTCTAGTATTTTAATACATCGTACATGTGGACAAATGCCATACATCCATGATGGCCTTAATATGACTTTGACCTTTTGACCTTCACAAATACGCTTGTTAATACGTATCACTTGGTTAATTAACTTGTGACACAGTTTCTCCAATCTGCCACCATGGGCATTTGTGTGCCGACAAGCCATATTTTCTTGTTGCCTCTGCAGCCAAATGTCAGATCAAATTAGTTTAGTGTTGATCATACTACGTTTGTGGTTGGGCTAAGTGACTGTTGTGGAATGGACCTAGCACCAGGATAGGATATTCTAATTTCATGGCTGAATATTCAGTTCTGGTTTTGGGAATTTCTCTCATTATGGACACATTAAATACGGGATAGACCCGTTGGCCAAGCCTTAAATGACCTTAGCTGTTGATATGCCGTTAAACACAAATTATCAATCAATCCGTGTATGAGAGCCACTGTTGACTAATTGTTGCTTAATTAAATGAGAGCGCACTATCTTAGTTAATCTCACCGCCGACCTTGTATTTTGGATAGATAAAGTTTTTGTAATTAGGTCCATTCATTAGTTTAGCCATTAATATTCAGTTTGTGAATATATTTAAATCAAAACATGATATAAACACACCAAACAGCTCTATTCATTAACACATTATAATCTTGACATGAACATCTTTGTGAAAAAAATAATTGAGCTACTTACTATCAAGTGGTGTATGTATATTATCCGTTTTAAGATCTCTGCACAAAAAACGTTGCTTTTTTTCCCCCAAATGAGAAAATTTGAATAACTCCTAAACCAATCAAGATATCTTGATGAAACAACTTCCATTGTTTTGAATTTTTTCAATACCTTTCATGTGATACCAAACACTCCATAATGCACACTTTTGTTTTGGAAAATATATCCACTACATTCAAAATTGGCAATATTTTCTTTAGAAAATTTGTTATTTCTAGAAATAAAAAATTGAATAACTTCTTAACCAATCAAGATAACTTGATGAAACAACTTTCATTGTTTTGCATTCTTTAATACCTTTAATTGGATACCAAACACTACATACTGCATACTTTTTCGGAAAAAATTTCCACTAAATTAAAAAACTAATTATTTATTTACAATTTTTTTTATTTATCGAAATTAAAAATTGAATAACTTCTTAACCAATCAAGATATCTTGATGAAACAACTTCCATTGTTTTTCATTCTTCAATACCTTTAAATGGATATAAAACACTCCATTCTACACATTTAAACAAAATAAAAAATATCTTTAATGAATAACTTCTTAACTAATCAAGATATCTTGATGAAATAACTTGCATTACAAAATTACATTCCTCAGCTTTATTTTGATACCAAACAACCCATAAAAATCTCAATTTTTGAAAAAACTCCGACATCCCTAATATAAGGCCTAATTTTTATTATTTATGTTTGTACTACTAATATTCTAGCTTGCCAACCTGATTTGAGGAATGTAACAAAAGTAAACCAGTTTAAACTTGGTTTCATGGCGAAAGTCATTGGAATTGATATTTGTTTCAGAAACGTCTAAACTATGTAGGGTCGGCCACATATCACTGAATACGGTTCTGTTTAACGCAACACAGAACATTTACGGGCATAATGCATATGTGATAACTTGTATTCGAAGAGTCGACTGTTTCCAGAGGAATATTGGATATAATTGACCTTGGATTATAATAGTTAAAACATGTACAATTATGTCACATTCGAATTTGTCATATACATGTTACTTGTAACTGGTTCGAGTTGAAGTCATATCATATTTACCTAAATACTTGACCTCACACATCACTTATATGAAATTGAGATAGTTTGTGTGTGATATGTGGCTGCGGTTGGAGGTTATATTGGGTTTTGCAACCATTGTATATCCAGATCAGTCTGCCATTGTTCGCCATTCCTTGAATGAAACACCCGTACGTGACAAGCAAAACTGATCGTTATCAGGCGACATAAGTGTGCTATTTGCGCATGAGCAATACTTGTCACAAATGCCATACGCCCCATTTCTCCAGTCACGGCCACGTGCACATATTACCTATTCAGCATGTTCAGATATGCAATACCATCAACATGTATTTGATTGTCACCGGTTCAGATTGAACGGGTCGGTGGACGAAGAGGGCCAACTCTTTTAGGGTTATGTGATAGGGTTAGCCCACTTATTCCACGGTGTACTGACACTCTCACTCCTTTATACATATTATGATGTTTATTGTATAGCTCATCCTCACCTACCAAGACAAGCATATTGTTTCTATTCATGTGTCTTTAACTTCATTGTCCGAAAATTGGGAGACATTAAGTCGTGCAGACCCTGAAATGAATTGCTTGCTTACTTTGATTGATTGGTTGATTTTATTCATTCATTCATTCATTCATTGACTGATCGATTGATTGATTGATTGATCGACTGATTGATTGATTGATTGATTGGTTTTGAACTGTGTGAGTTGGTATTGTTCTAGACAAGAACATATGCTCAAAGTTTTTCTAATTACTGGACCGTTTGTGGATATGCATGAATGTAAGCATAGTAAATAATAGGTACCAGTTGATCGTTATTGAACGTACATGTATATCGATATGCTGATAAACTCTACAATAAAGTAAGTTCTCCAATGAGCAATTTTTCCAGTGAATAATGGTAATGCCATATATTATTCTAAACACTCTTTGTGAATGTCAAACAGCAGTTGTATAAGCTATCTGGCACTGCAAAACAACATCCAACCCTGATAACTGAATTAGTGGCTTGGCCAAATGTTCTTCAAACGAGTTTTTCTCTCAAAAGCTGAGCGTTTCCAAATAATCAAAGTACTTTCCAATGAATAAAAGAGCGTCTCTGCTTCCACATCTTGTAATACAATGTGTGACTATGTCTCGGGTTATGTTTCAGGTTACATAACAATGTAATACATCTATGTGGGCTTAAGTTTCATGAACTACAAATGCATTGTACACTATTTTATTTGATAAACTTCTAAGAAATTTGGTATTTTTGTCTGCTTTTATTGTACCAGGAATCATAATTTGTGAAACATAGCGCTTTTTCGTTGTGAAATGATATACTATATGCCACCTATAGAAATTAATTTCCATTCTGGACACCAGTTGACTTAGATTACATAAATTAGTAACTATCGATTGCAGAAAGAATAGCGGTCACAACTGTAGTTATTTGTCAGTACTATAAACATATTTTTACCATGCCCGTTGTTTTCTTGTTGAATTCAGTACCGTAACCAGGATGAGGCAGATGAGGCGGGGAGAATACTGCCTGACCCCCATATCGGGACTTGGTTCGCCTCGTCTGGTTTTTACCTCTGGTTACGGCCCTGAAATTTAATTCAGAAAAATCTACAACTAAAATGTAGCTGTAACCAAGGGCGGATTCACGTACTGGCGCGCCCCGCCCACCACCCCGCCCCTAAATTTCCGCAAGTAAAGATTTTTGTTTGCTCTAAAATGCGCATTGAACGCAGGAAATATGTAGATATCAAAAATATTCCGGATGGCATACCGCCGCGGACCCCCCTAGTAGTCTCTCGATGTTAGTTCGAACATATAGTAAACTATTTCAATTAAGAAGTCCCTCCCCCCTAAACCGAATTATTGGATCCGCGCCTGGTAACTAGAGAAATTGGGCTTACGGGATTTGTCAACAGTTACTGATTAGCTCCTGATCAAATAGCACACTCCGGTAGACTGATAAGGATTTATAGGCTATTGCGTGTTAGAAACAAGACGGGTGTTTCGATTTTGATGGAATTTCGAACAGCGCAGATCTACACTGTTCTCAAAATCCATAAGCCCAATTTCTCCAGGCACAGCCACAATTATATTTGCTAATTTGTTGCGTGCGTAGCTAGTGAAACCTTTCATTTTTCAATAACTTATGAACCGCTACGCCGATTTTGATAATATTTGGCCACAATGTGTGTCTAGAGATGGTGCTTTGTTTTGCATACGTGCGACCGCCCATGGTCAAGGCCACTGAGGACTTTATGTTCACCTTGTTTGTAACGCAAATCCGTTAATGTTGTTCGTTTAATCAATAACTTGTCAACCTCTTCACCGATTTTTTTGATAATATTTGGCCAAAATGTGTGTCTAGTTTTATTAGCTCGCCTGCACGAAGTGCAGAAGAGCTTATGGCATACCCCCGGCGTCGTCGGCGTCGTCCACAACTTAACGTTGGGGTAAATGTCTTCTGTTTCCTTTCATGGAACACCTTGTTATTTCATACATGCATTCCTCAGATGACCCTCTATCATGCTGTAGCAAATCCATGACCCACCATCCAACCCTTACCTCAAGGTCAAGGTCACAAACTTAGCACATTCATAAACTTAACGTTGGGGTAAATGTCTTATAACTTCCGTTTCCTTTCATGCAACACCTTGTTATTTCATACATGCATTCCTCTAATGACCCTCTATCATGCTGTAGCAAATCCATGACCCACCACCCAACCCTTACCCCAAGGTCAAGGTCACAACCATAGCACATTCATAAACTTAATGTTGGGGTAAATTTCTTATAGCATCTGTTTCCTTTCATGGAACGCCTTGATATTTCATACATGTATTCCTCAGATGACCCTCTATCATGCTGTAGCAAATCCACAACCCACCACCCAACCCTTACCCAAAGGTCAAGGTCACAAACTTAGCATGTTCATAAACTTAACGTTGGGGTAAATGTTGTGTAACTTCTGTTTACTTACAGGGAATGTCTTCATATTTCATACATGCATTCATCTGATGACCCTCTATCTATCATGCTGTAGCAAATCTACGATCCATCACCCAACACGTACCCCAAGGTCAAGGTCACAAAACTTAGCATGTTCATAAACTTAACGTTGGGGTAAATGTTGTGCAACTTCTGTTTATTTACAGGGAACGCCTTCATATTTCATACATGGATTCATCTGATGATACTCTATCGTGCTATAGCAAATCCATGACCCACCGTCCTTCCCTTACCCCAAGGTCCAGGAGCCCGTTTCACTAAACTTCGTACGACTAAAATATTCGTCAGTGCAAATTTAGGATCGTTTCGAAATTTCAATTGATGGATTTACATTTATTGAGCATAGGCTGCATATGCAGCCTATGCTCAATAAATGTAAATCCAATCATTGTTTACAAGAAAACATTGTTCATGTGAAATTCACAGACTATTATAATTTTGCACTTATGAACATTTTAGTCGTAATACGTTTAGTGAAACGGCCCCCTAGTCACAAACTTAGCACATTCATAAACTTAACGTTGGGGTAAATGTCTTATAACATCTGTTTTCTTTCATGGAACGCCTTGATATTTCATTCATGCATTCCTCAGATGACCCTCTATCATGCTGTAGCAAAGCCACGACTCACCACCCAACCCTTACCCCAAGGTCAAGGTCACAAAGCTAGCACATTCATAAACTTAACGTTGGGGTAAATGTTGTGTAACTTCTGTTTATATACAGGGAATACCTTCATATTCATACATGCATTCATATGATGATACTCTATTGTACTATAGCAAATCCATGACCCACCTACCACCCCTTTCCCCAAGGTCAATGTCACAAACTTAGCACATTCATAAACTTCACGTTGGGGTAAATGTCTTATAACATATGTTTCCTTTCATGGAACGCCTTGATATTTCATACATACATTCTTATGATGATACTCTATTGTGGTATAGCAAATCCATGGCCCACCCCTTATCCCAAGGTCAAGGTAACAAACTTAGCACATTCATAAACTTAACGTTGGGGTAAATATCTTATAACATATGTTTCCTTTCTTGAAATGCCTTGATATTTCATACATGCATTCCTCAGATGACCCTCTATCGTGCTGTAGCAAATCCACAACCCATCACCCAACCCATACCCCAAGGTCAAGGTCACAAACTGAGCATGTTCATCAACTTAACGTTGGGGTAAATGTTGTGTAACTTCTGTTTCTTTACAGTGAACGGCTTTCATATTTCATACATGCATTCATCTGATGATCCTCTTTTGTGCTACAGCAAATCCATGACCCCCACCCCTTTTCCCAAGATCAAGGTCACAAACATAGCACATCCATACATGCATTCCTCATGTGAATAGCTATCATACTGTAGAAAATCACGAACTTAGTGCGTTCATAAGCATAACGTTGGGTTAAATTTTGTTTTACTTTTGTTTTCAGGGAGCGCATTGATATTTCATACATGCATTCATCTTAATATGCTCTATTATGCTATAGCAAACCCACGACCTACCTTGCACCACTGACCCCAATGTCAAGGTCCACCACACGCCCCTTAACCCAAGGTCAAGTTATATAATATTCATGTTGTTTTATGCAACTGTGCCAAGTTTGAGTGATGGCTGCCAACAGGCGAGTTTCGTTGTCTTCTGACAACTCTCGTTTTCAAGGCTGTCAGCGAGGGGATTAGCTTCGTAATAACGATGATCTTGTTTCATAATTATTTTGAAACTGAATTGTGTATTGATTGATTAAATAAACCCTGTCATCACTTCTCGCGTTGTTATCGGTTAATACACCAACCAGTAGCTTCACCAACATTGCAACTTCAACATTGCAACGTATACTTTTCTAGCAAAGTATACTTTGAGGGAGAAATTTTCACTTTTAGGATAAATTTTATTATACTGAATTTATTACATTATCACAGCCATTCAGTATAATACTTCTGCATACTTTTAATCATCAAATATATGCAGTTGTTAGTTCTATGTGAAATAATGCATTTCTGGAAAGTATACTTTGCAATGTTGGTGAAATAGGCTACGGATTACAGGTAATGTTAGATTGTCTTGGTCTCAGGCTCTTTCAACCATTCAATAAGAAGGAACGCATGACTAATCCCGCAATTGGCAGCATTGGATCAACACATCATGATCAGAGGAAAACTATAACATCGTTAGCAGAGAACGGGTAAACCGCCACAACACTTCAACAGCAATAGCTCATATTACATGTAAGGTAAGTCAAACGTATGACCATCGCCTGCCTTAAAGGTACATGCCAACTCTGTAGGCACAACACGTTCTTTATAGCAATTAAATAAGTGTATAATTGTGTCACTATTCCACCAGTTGTAAAAAATACGAATGCCCGCTATACAGATATAATCATTTAGTGATATTTATTTTACTGATAGTGACTCGCTGTGATATCAAGCTATTTTCATATGCAAATTATACTAATTAAATGCGTCACCTGAAAAATAATAAATATTCTACAGATTATAAAGTATGATCATTGCACATCAACACATAAATACAGAGAATAAATAGTAATGCCATTTTAAGGCAACACGGTTATAGCCCCTGATATTAGTGTGGAAATTTACGTCTGGCATAAAATGTATAATAATGCCAATCAATACGTGGGTAATGGTGAATGATGTTTATGGTGCCAGAAAATGTCCCCGATGATGTATCTTATATAAACAAGAACAATTATAACATGAATGATCATGTTATAAAAGAACGCTTTGAGTGTACGTTATTACTATTGAGGCCAACTACATGTTTGCAAGTAGCATGTAAAGTTATAGATATCAGGGTATGGGATCAGTGGTTTCCGAACCTGCTTTTCCGACGTGACGTATTCTGTGACGTCATTTTTACAGTAAATTTTCTTGAAACTTTTCCAAGCAAACGGACGGATTTCGATGATATGTATCTCACCATAAAAGTGACATACCGGTTCGATGATATGTATCACACCATACATTCACGTTCTTTAGATTTTTATTCACATACATGGTAACCGATTCTTCGTCAAAACCAGAAAATTGTTAGATTAAAGCAAACTATACCATAATGCAAGAACTGGCATCATTAAACGAAGCTAATCCCCTCGCACTGGCATCATTAAACGAAGCTAATCCCCTCGCTGGCAGCCTTGATAATAAAAAAGTACTCCGTGACCTTGGGCGGTCGAACGTGGGTCATATGAGTCTACTCATATGCTAAACCATGCTCCATAGACACACATTATGGTCAAATAATATCAAAATCGTGGAAGCAATTCACAAGTTATTGAAAAATGAAAGGTGTTACTAGCGTACGTACATATGTACGCAGTACATGGACTAACGATATACCAGCTCTTGCCTGTCGACGAGGGGATACTAATTGGCAACCTGTTAAGCATTTAATGCGTTATGTTTCATTAAACTCTGTCTTTCCATTATAAAGATATTACATTCAACATCCTGCACCACCTTTAATTGACATGGCGCAATTTTAAATATTGCGCGGGCCCAATTTTCCCAATTTTAGTACTTTCCCCTAACAAAAAAAACCGGCATCTAGTCGCACGCTGACTGAGCCGCGATATATAAACTTACCCAGGGAGATTACATTACGCGTCCACTGGCGGTTTGTTTCGGTGAGTCCGCACAGTACAACAGTCCGACTTGGCAACGCCACCTAGCAACTTATCATCGACACTGCAGTGCATGATATAAAAATCCTAAAACCATCAACTTCTAAAACTGGCGTTTTGAAGAAAGTCATGAAATAAAATTATGCAATATTAAATTCGATAAAATTGACGCAGTACAATTTGAACAACGTTATAAGCCAAAGATATGAGTGCCAGAAATAATCCACATTCAAACACATGAAAATGTTTGCCATTTCTCCCATTTCATTGTCGAAACTCCAGACGGTTTTACAGAATGTGAAAGCCATGGAAAATGTATACTGGATATCAAATACTCCTACAAGCACTAATATGAACTTGTGAGTGAAATTCACGACAGGTCATACATTACATCGAAACAGAAATCATTGCCTTGAAAAAGTCTGAGAAATATTACACACACACAAGTACACATTCAAACGGCTGTATGTCAAACATTGTTCTGCGACTTTGCACTGCAGTGGAGTAGCCAGATTCATGCAGAGGGGGTGTGAATTGTGAATGGAGTTTGGAAGGGGGTGCGAGAACATACATTCAATTTCTTCCATTGTAGTGATTTTCACATATATTATACAGGTAGTTATTTCCCCCAGAAAACGTAGGTTAAAGTAAAAAAATACCCACCTGACCAAATGTTACGGGATGCAATTACACACCCACTGGTGAATCCATGTGACAAGTGTTTTGTATGATGTGGTGTTTGTGAATGAGCTGATAAGACACGTGTCGTGCCTTTGCACTTAATGACTGGGTGCCAGACATCCTTCATCAAAGTTGCAAATCATGATTTGAATTGGGGTCCCATCTGTTTGGCACAAAGTGTTCTTTATAGGAATTAAATATTAAATAAGTATAATTGTGTAACTATTCCCCAACAGTTTTTTTTTAAAAAATACGAGTGCCCGCTACAAAGAAATATTCACTTAGTAATCTTAGGTTTACTGATAGGTTGTATCATCGTGCCATTTTGATTGTAAATGAGGCAGGTCATTTTTAAATTATTTATATCAACTAAATGTGTCACCTGAAAAAATATTTGTATTGACTTGTTACAAAATATGATCATTGCACATCAAAAGATAAATAGAGAGAATAAATAGTTGTTTCCATTAACATTTTAAAGAGTCAATGTTATCGCCCTTGATATCAAAGTGGCAATTCAAGCTTCATGTAAAAATAATAATAATGTAAAATTAACATGGTTGATATGATTTTTTTAAGAATTTTACCAAATTTTCTACGACGGCCATCTTGGATTATGCGACAACCTCCATTTGAACAAATATGAAAATGCTTCACCCACGCACCACAACTGTGAAGTCTGACCAGCGTCGGTCAAACGGTACATGAGAAGAAGACGAAATCTATAATTAAAGGATGACCTGTCGGCGGCCATCTTGTATGATGTATCATCCGATTTTGACAATACCCACGATACCTTCGCCATGTGCCAGATACAAAATCAATGCGTGAAAAAACAAAGGGAGAACACTGGAATATTAGTGAGGCAAGAGTTGTGATAAATATACAAAAAGGAATTCCAGTTATGCTTGGGACACAAAATCAGTACATGTATCCGAAAAAAACAAAAGAAATCAGTATGGTAAGATATGTTATTCTTGCTTTTAAGGACTAGAGCAAGTGAGCGGTGAGCGGGGTCTCATACATACCCTCGGCCGCAGCAAAGTCAATTGGCCTTGACCTTTGGCATGAAAGCCGCTTAGGTGAGATATAGAATGAAAATATGTTGACAAAGAAGTATGTGACATTTCCAGTCGATCTAACATACGGTTGCAGATAAATTGTGTACTTAAAACATTAATGCAAATATTTCAAAACATTTAACACAATTTGACCTTGACCTTGGGCATGAAAGTCACATGCGTGGGCTATAAAATGAAAATATGGATGTTGATTGTTGATAGACAAATATATGTTTACTTAAAACTTTAACGCATATATTTCAAAACATTTAACGCAAGTTTCAAAGTAATTTCACCTTCACCGTGTGCATGAAAGCCGTATAGAATGTTTGTTTAATGGTGTTTAACGGCCTATCAACAGCTATGGTCTAATACTCACATAAAGAATATAACTGTCGGATACCAAATGCCAAAGTTGTTTGTTTGTTTATTGGTGTTTAACGGCCTATCAACAGCTCAGGTCATATAAGGCTGGGCAAACGGGTTCGATCCTGTATTAACCTGCTGCATTGGGGGGAAAATCCCAAAATCAGAACGGAATAATTTCATCGAGAAAAATATAGTCAGCCCTGAAATTAGAATAACCTGACCTGATGCCAGGTCCATACCACACCAATGTCACTTGGCCCCTTTCCCTCTTTCCCTAAAAAAGGATTACGAATAATCGTAATACTCACACAAGAGATATAACCAGATTCAACTGTCACATACAAAATGCCAAAGACGTATGTGAGGGCCAAACCAGGTCTCCAGTCGGATTTCCGGTAAGGATGAATCGCGATTGTTAAATTACCCATCACATGCACCCACCAGGGCGATAGAAAGAAAATATTGATCTTCTAACTTAATAAAGAAGTATATATATGAAGTTTCAAGTCAACCCGACTTGCGGTTGCAGAGACATTGTGTACTTAAAAACCTTGACATGTTTGATGCAAATATTTCAAAACTTTAAGTAATTTGACCTTGTGCAGGAAAGCCACATCGGTGTGCTACAGTATAAAAAATATGGATGACGATAAAGAAGTATATAAAGATTCTACTCAATGCGATTTACGGTTGCAGATATAATGGGTACCCAAAAACCTTTAACGCAAATCTTACGGATGGACGAAAATACAAAAACTATATACACCTCGACATACTTTGTATGCCTGGGTATGAATCATGATTGAAGGCACTGTGTTACAGATGATGCCTCAATATGTTGTTTGCCACATCATGCACTGCAAATGACCAATATCAACCAATTGCACCATTTCATTCGAAGTCAAATTTCGAAGTCGAAATTTATTGTACATATGTAATTTGTTACAAGTTTGACCATTGGGCATTGATTTCAATTATAATCATGATAATAGCACAAAAATAAATCATTAATTCGTAAATTTTCGTTTCCCTTCGAAAGTCTACAAAGTTTGTCTTTGGTCTATTCTGGATGTTTCAAGTAAAATCCTTTATTGCGAAGATATCTGAAACAATGTGAAACCAACCAAATATAGACTTTATAGACTGTGGACGTTAAACAAAAATTTATGAATCAAAGATTGAATGCAATACCTTAAATGCTAATCACTCTAGGTTGGCGGTAGGATTTTTAAATTTGCTCAAATATGTGTCTGTGACTGGAGAAATGGGGCTTATGGGATTTGCGACCAGTGTAGATACACATATCCGCACAGGATCTGCACTGTTCACCATTGCATCAATGAAATCTCCATCATGCTTCTAACAAGCCACATCATTATCAGGCTACAGGAGTGTACTATTTGATCAGGAGCTACACTGGTCACAAATCCCATAAACCACATTCTCCAGTCACAGCCACCGGTTAAAGTAACGGACCAATACCTATAAATACATTAAATATACCTAAAAGCATCAATAAGTAAAATAAAATAGGCCAAACAAATTATTTACTCCCATATATCACACATGGAATAAATACATTTTGTTTAGCTTATGTTTCTCTCACTTATTGATGCTCTTAGGTGTATTTAATGTATTTATAGGCCATGGTCCGTTACTTCAAACTGAGGTCACAGCCACATATGTGTAAAAGCATAGTAAATATATTTCTGACCATTTCAATATCTAGTCCTTCGAGTGTCACATAATCGGAAATGTACAAATGCCATTCTGTCCACCACAAGAATAAGTCACCGATTCAAAAAATATTTACAAATCTTAAAACTGCACAAGTCAGATTTGTGTGAATAAGATTCATTCTCAATTCCATCAACACAAGAAGTAACATGTCTTCACGACACATCCTTTCAACAGGTTGATTAGATGATTAGAGCAGAAATCAGAGTTAAGAACCACACAAACACTGCCACTGGCATGGATGGTACTCTGGTTAAATGGTTAATTTTTTGTAACTGAACTTGTCTTTCTCAAGCTCTTCCTCGAGCGTTATATTTTCAGATGTCGCTGATCTTAAGATGATGACAGTCTGTCATGGCGACACTATATTTTGCTTCGTGTAGGTCAGGAACTGGATCAGTTCCCATTTCGCGAGTGTTTGTCAACTTGTTGCCCAGGTGGAGTAGTGTTTCCAGGCAGCGATTCTTCTGGTGGCCTTTGGTCCTTCAACAGCAGAATGAGAAACAATTTCCGCCTTATCTGCTTCTTCTGAAACCGCCCATATATTATCTCAATAGCCCTGCTGGTGTCTGCCTCGACTGCAGGGTGAAGTTGAAGAGGCTCGACGAATAATCCAGATGGCTGAGATCTGTAGACGGCTTCCCTGAAACAAACAATCAAACACTATTATGTACATGGTTAGCCTTTTATTGAATTTCTTACCAGTATTAACCATTACTCAGCAAATGACTCCGCAACTTTCCAACATGAAACAGTGCTTAGAGAACTACATCCCACCCGGGCATCAAACTCACAACACTTGGATAAATGTGGTAAGCGAGTAAGCCACATTGTTCATAGTTGTGAACAGTAACTCTTGAAATCTACAACCGTACTGTCCGTAGCAGAGTTACGTTTCCATTCATAGTCTTCCTCTGCAGAATAGTGAATAAGAGATCTGGTTCGCAAATTAAATGTAGCAGCTAAAGTTGGGGTCCCACCATACAGGTTGAAGTAACGGACCGAGGTATATATGTGTGTGTTATAGAGGGAGTAACAAAAAAGAATTAGCTTTTTTTTTTCGTTTATGGATGCTTTTAGGCATATTTAATGTATTTATAGACCTCGGTCCGTTACAATGTACTTCAACCTGTGGTCCCATCTAGTAGGCATAACAGTTTGCCTATAAGAATTAAATAAGTGTATAATTGTGTAACTACGGTACATGTATTCCGCCAGTTTTAAAAATTACGAGTGCAGGCCCACTATACACATATAATCATTTAGTAATATTGATTTTACTGATAGTGACTCGCGGTGGTATCAGGCTATTTTGATATGCAAATGAGACATGACATTTTTAAATTATTTATACCAATTAAATGTGTCACCAGAACAAATATTTTTATTGACACATTATAAAGTACGATCATAGTGCACATAACAAAACTAAGCAGACAGAATATAGTTTCCATTAACCTTTAATGGAAACACAGTTATCGCCCCTGTTATCAGTGACGAAATTCACGTTTCATATAAAAAGAAAAAGTACATGTATATTTTCACGTACATGTACAAATGGGGGGAAAATCCCAAAATCAGAACTGAATATTTACAATAACAAAATTCAGCGCTGAAATCAGAATAATCCTGGTCTGATACCAGGTCCTCGCTACACCAGAATCACTTGGCCCCTCCCAAAAGCAGTAGGATAAGTAATAATCTTAATACTTTTATAATGGGCAATAACCCAATTCAACTCCCAGGTAACAAAAGAGCCAAAGATAAAAATGTACTGAAGGGTCAAACCAGGCAAATAGTGATTCCTATATAGAGGAACTACTACCATTAATTTACGTCGTCTCGTTCTCTCGACCACCACCCACGTAAAGTTTTGTATTACTTTTATAATAGTTTTATTTTCAGATGGAAAATATACAAATTAGGTCACAATTAACAACTAAAGTGTAAATCAGATCTGATTAGCTATTCTGTAGAGGAAGCATACGTATATCATTTATTTGTTTGTTGGGGTCTAACGGCCTATCAACAGATGCGGTCATTTAAGGCCGGGTCAATGGGTTTAGTAATAAATCCCATATATTACCTGTACAAGTACATGTTCAAGTACATGTACAAATGGGGGGAAAATCCTAAAATCAGAAATGAATATTTACAATAAAAGAACTATATACTCAGCCCTGAAATCAGGATGATCCTGATCTGAGGCCAGGTCCTCGCCACACCAGAATCACATGGCCCCTCCCAAAAGCAGTAGGATCAGTAATAATCTTACTACTTCTATAATGGGCAATAACCCAATTCAACTGCCAGGTAACAGAAAGAGCGAAAGATGAAAACGTACCTGAGGGCCAAACCAGGCAAATCGTGATCCATACGTATTACTTTTATAATATTTTTTTTCAGATGGAAAATATACAAATTGTGTCACAATTAACAACTAAAGTGTAAATCCGATCTGATTAGCTATTATGTAGAGGAAGCCTACTGTATGAATGGAAATAGTAACTCTGCTACAGATGGTACAGGAGTAGATTGCAAGAGTTATTGTTCGCAACTACAATAACATGGTTCAATAATAATGAGACATCAGTGATTCTAATTTTATGTACATATTGGTGTCGTTTTTATAGTTTCGATGTAGAACCAATAATTCATTAAACTGTGTTAATCCACTGGGTGACAGTCCATTGTTACATTTATAATAGTATTGCCAATTGTTCTCGTCAAATTTTAAAATTTTATTCCACTTCAAGGGACCAGGGGTCTCAGAAATGTAATTTCCATTACGTACATTTACATGACGTAAATATAGCTTTACATTTACATTGTTTTCTTTTCAACGGCATAAAACATCAACTGAAGGGGCATCTGTTTAGAAAAGTGTCAAGAATATGATAAGCTAATTGTATTAGTGCGAAACAGAGAAATTTAGTAGCAAGTCGTGGAATTTCTCATTTATGGTAACCCAACAACATGTATTTAATATGAATCAGTAAAGTTAAGCAAAACAAAATAGCTTGGCAACTAATAGAATGCCGTGTTTTACCACATGTACCAAACATCGTTATAAAGCTACATTTAATTAATAGCACAGCCTCCAAAAATATGGGCGTAACGGCAATGATTATGTAACGGTAATGACAAAACGTAACGGTAATGACTTTCCATTTATTTAAAATACTAATACAGCATATATAACAAACATATTTATACTTTGAATATGCTGTACAATATAACTTCAAGTTAGTGTTTACTTTTAATGTGATTGCCAATAGAAACCCACACTCCTTGCAAGCTGTGTCTGTTTTTTGTTGTTTCAGAGCTTTTACTAATTAAATCCTGATATATAAATGTTGTAGGTCTGAATAAATGTGCCATTACTGACCGACAACTGATGGGACCTGGTTTATATCTAATTGACGCATCAACTGACTGTGTTAGTATGGTAATTTATCATTGCCGTTACACGATCGTCATTACCGTTACACAATTTTGTAACGGAAATGACCGTAACGGTAATGATTTTTCTTCAAAAACTCCCATTTGTCACCCCTCTGTATACAACGCATCATGAAGGTAGAATATGCAAAGACAACGTTGTAAGTGTGTCTATCTACCAATTTTGGTTTCAGTCGACCTACATACATATGGACGTGTATAAACCGTGAACGGTAATGATGCATGTAATGTGTAACCTTAAAATTCCGAATACAGACCGGTCTAGTTCTCTGGCAATGACTTAAGTTGTGATTACCACCGTGTTTATTTATAAATCGGGCGCCCATAAACAGTGTTCATTGCATTAGTAGCTGAGAGTAGGAAAGGGAGGTTACTCTGATTTTACTCTTTTTTTCAGCGTAACGGTAATGATTCGATTTCGCGGGACAGATACATTAACGTCAGTATTTTTGACAACAAAAGGCAAATTATTGCAGAATAAGCTTAATGTCAATGTTAAACTATTTTAATTCAGATGCAATGTATAGTAAAGTACAAATTGACAAGATTTGAGAATTACGGGCTTGTGAACTGTGCTGATTGATGATCGGGACATGCCCATTTGGTGCACCATACATATGCCAACAACAGAAAATAATAACTAAACACACATAACAAGAATTGTAAATACTGTTTTCTTAATGGATTGGTATTATACATATATAGTTTCTTTACTGAAAAAAAAAATTTCCTTATAAATTGTGTGATTTGTCAGTAAATTACACCGGGACACCAGATGTACATAAATATAGAATCACTGACATACATATCTGTACATGTATCAAACCAATGAAAACTGACATTCTGATCTGCATATAAAAAATGTCATTTCGGCTAATTCTGCGCACCGGCTAATGCACAATTCACGTAATGTTTTGCCCAGCTTACGTCAGAATAAATTATGTTGATTTTGGAATAAATCAGCTGATTAACGGTATACTAAGTCACAATTTTATCCCATTCCGATAGTTTGGTAAAAAGTTATTCAGAACATGGTCAAAATGATTAGTGGTCCTGCTTACTAAATGAATAGATCAACAACAGATCTGTTAAAAAAAGCTTCATAAACCAATAATACACATGCAAATATACATTGGTTATCATTTTATTCCCGTATTATTCGCAAAACTCAAGGACAAAATGGACTGATATTTTGATCAAAGTTGGCTGGGTCTCCGCTAGGCGGATACAGATAATAGACGACAGATGAAATAGTAAAAGCCATCTGTTTAGCCGTGATTATCTCGACTAAGAACTGCCTTGAATGTTCAGGGAATTTAGACGGAATATGGACATTTTCACGAAAATTATTATTAGGTGCGCAGAATTAACAGACACGATTGTAATCCCAACAAACAGTCTCCACCCCCGCCCATATTTTGTGAGGTAACCCCCAATGAAGCAAAGAAGTCCCTCATCACCACCCCAGACCAAACATGGGTACCCTGTGTACAAATAAATTTTAGGAAGCCCACCCACTGCAATACAAATACTTAATACAAATACTGCACTTCAATTTTTGTACTTGTTTGGTCACTGTTGTTATAGTTTTCTAAATCGTGTAAACACGTGACTTTCTGAAAACACTTGTCTTAAGAAAACAACATGAATAATCAGACATGTAAAATATTGGTGTGTGCAAAGCCACATACACGGTGCGAAGCCGGGTACACTTACTTAATAGAAATACTGCACCGGCCTATATTCATGATATTTCGGGGAAAAGTCACCGCTGTGCAAATGCATGCAGTGTACCTGGATTCGCACACCTCAATTTTTTACTTATTTCATCACTGTTGTTACAGTTTTTTTAAACACATTTGACTCTCGAAAGGGGGGGGGGTGAATGAAAGTAGTGTCTTTTTTAAGTGGCTAAAAGCCTATATAGACAATAGTGAATAGTGAATAGATAACAGATAATAATAGCCTAAATATATAATGAATTGACTTGTTGGACTGAAAACATATATTCAAAGTGAATCTACAAGTATCGAGGTGCCACAAACACACAGAGTCCGAGATGCACCATAAATTAGAAATTAGCTATTTAAACAACAATTGTGGAAACAACATTGGTCGCGAAAACCAATGACTCGGCACAAGCACAGGCAATGTTGAATATCCCCACCCACTTGAATTCATGTTAGATTAAATACAATGGAATTATTTTTGTAGCCCTGTGGTTAAAAGTGCTGTCGAAGTCAGCACGATTCAAATATTGGTCAACAGTAATAAAGAAATAATTCTTACCTGAAATGAATGTTTCGTGTCTTGAAGCCAGTAGACTTATGTAAAATGTAGGTCAATTATTGATGCGTCTTGGGCCATGGCTGTCGCCGTATTGTCCTCTCAACTTTAGCAAATTTGCAGAAATGTACGTCTGTAGCATTCACAAATCGTCGAGTACACAATGAGTATCTGTATTACCGTATGTAGAGCTTATCAACAATGAAGACAGCAATAATTTCAAAATGTCTTGAACCAGTAGTGTAATGGCAGGACACGAAATATAGTATGACGTCACAATGAAAATAAAATCGCATTTAACAACAAATAGCTGACTTTTTAAACGTAAATTTGTTATTGGTTGGTATATTACATTAAAAAAAAGTGTCCTGTGTCCAATAAATTGGACACATGACACTATGGCGTTTAGTAAAATGGTTCAAATATTGACTCTTTATGTACCGGACGTTCTAAATGAGGCTCCATGCGGGATAATCTATTTAAACTAAATTTCATTGGGAAGCTATTTTTTTGCAAATTACATGCGTATTATTATTTTAATATAACCTATCAATGTTTACAGGTGTTAGCATGTTTCAATATTGAACTAACATATAGCTTGTTGGTATTGGCACACTTTCATGTTACGAAGTTTCCCGCAGCGAACCCCATTCGGCCCATCGACCGATTGTAATTATAGAACGCCTGTAACTATTCACGAGAATATAGGCGTTCTATGAAAAAATATAGTGTGTCCCTACTGAGTAAGCATGTACCTTTAACTGAAGGTATAAACTACATTTCAAGTGCAGGATTGTTTTACTTCATTTTCTGTCAATGAGTGTGTATATGACATCCGCCGACAAAATGGGTCTTACGATCTATGTAGCACCCGATTAGCCTGTTCATCTGCCCAGCCTGATCATGGCCTAAGCTGGTCCACATTCAATCGATGAGTATATACCCTTTAGTAACAATTTCACCAATCAATCATTCAAGGTGGTCGTCAGTTGGCAGCATGCGATGGGTAATTTCGCGATCGGGATTCAAACTTACCGGAACCCCGACCTCCATATCTGGTTTGACCCTCCGGTACGCCCGTGGCATTCTTGTATGTGAGAGTTGAATCCGGTTATTTATGTGAGTCTTACGAGTATTCATAATCCTACATGTATTACGTTTAGGGGAAGGGGCCAAGTGACTGATGTGGTATGGACCTGGCACCATGTCAGATTATTCAGGGCTGAATATATTTTTTCTCTATGGAAATATTCCGTTCTGATTTTGGGATCCCCCTGCCCCCACGCCAGTGCAATAGGTTGAATACGGGATCGTATTGATAGGCTCTTTATACATTTGTTATAAGCACCAATAAACAAACAAACCAACCAATCAATACCATTTGTGGCTGTGACTGGAGAAATTGTGACCAGTGTAGATCCAAATCAGTCTGTGCATCCGTCCAGTCTGGCAATAATCTGCATTATTTGTTATTCCATAAATGAAACACCCGCCATGCTTCTAACATATATATAAATAATACGCCTCGATATCATTTCTCCAGTGGCAACCACATATGAGACACGCCATGTGATTTTGTACCTTTCGTCACATTTTTCGGCCGATTGCCATATTGTGTACACGTGCGAATCTTCTCTCAGTGAGTACCACGAACACGTAGGGATAGTAAGTACGGTACACACAGAGGTGAAAGAATCGGATCTATGACCAAAGAATGCCCATTAACAAAACACATACCTGGAATTTCATCACCAGTCCTGTCCATATACGTATGGCGTTTGGGTACCGGAAAATGTGTGGATGTGGACGACACTCCATTGTTAACCATTTCAGCTGTAAAATGGTGACATGCATGTCTGTAGGCCTATGTAGTATCCATTGTTTCGAAATGCAAAACAAAATTACATTACTTTTTCGAAAAACTATTGCATGTGAGAGAGACAGACGTAGAGAGAGGGAGGCGGAGATATGCCGATATATAGGCTATATGAGAGAGAGAAACAGAGCTAGAGAGAGAGAGAGAGAGAGAGAGAGAGAGAGAGGGAGAGGGAGAGAGAGAGAGAGAGAGAGAGAGAGAGAAAGCGTACATGTGGCTTTGAAAGAAAAAAATGCATCTTCGATGAGAGAGAGAGAGAGAGAGAGAGAGAGAGAGAGCGCGCGAGGTGTGTGTGGGGGGAGGGGGGTACATATATGTATTGGAAAGAAAATCGTTGAAATGGTATTGAATTATGGTATATGGGCTAATATAATAATCCGTGCATCATATTGGACCATGCCTTTTTGTCGCGAATTGTAGACGCTTGTTGTTTTTCTTTCAAGCGTTTAGTGTTTAAGATTAGAGCGCCAGCAATAACTGTATTTTAAATGGATATTGTAATGCTTTTTCACAAAAGTTATTTATATTTTATGACAATTGAGGATGGCGTCCTTCGTTTCTGAAGTGTTGACATCTACTGGAAAAATCACAGGTGATTCTAGCGTGTCTTGGATGGTCAATTATTGTTTGTATATACATGAAACACATTTCTAAACAATGTACAAAACAATTCAAATGCGTCCGGCTGTAAATATAACAATACTTAGAAAGGTACAAAACTCCCATTCGCCACCATTGTAACAAAATCCCACGCGATATAGACAATTAATTGGAACTCGCATGTACAACGCATTACAGCGTGTCTCAACCGCTGCTTGAGGTGGGTTTTCGGCATAGATTTTACAGTTGCTAATACATTAAAATAAATCTCAAAGATTTCGAGTGTAAACTGTACTACAAACGCGTCTCACTAACCTAAATTCGCGGCTAACATTCAAAGTGTTTCCTTACACTGATCTGCTTGTTATTTCACATACGAATTGCTCTAATGGTCCTCTACCGCCATGCGACAAATTCATGATCGTTCCGCCCCTGTTAAGCCCAGGGTCAAGGTCATATACTTGGTGCATTTGAAACCTTAATGCCTAGGTAAATGTATTATAATTTCTGTTTCCTTGCACGGATCTGGTTGATATATCACACAAGCATTGCTATAATGGTCGGTCCTCTACTACCTCATTTCTGATCATTTATTTTCATAACAACCTCGAGAACGTACATTTATATATTGACATAAAATGATAATTAAAATAGTCAATGGTCTACGTACAATTGGTTTGTTTCGCGAATGGTACACCGACTAGCACACGATAATACACTTATATCGTTCGTCATTACCAGCTGCCAACAACGACGTCAGCTATCTGAAAAGCGTAAATGGAAGCGACGTTTCCGACCTCATTGACTCGATAACGTCATTTTCGCATGACGCGGCTCATATAATTTTTGAAGAGGTAAGCCGATGTTCACACTGGTAGTCTATGTTTGAGGGTGTATTTGTGGCATATTTGTAGGGCATTTTAGTAAAATATACACGTATCCCAAAAAGGGCGGACATGGTCTACACTGATACATACAATAGGTTATACATATCTATGGGGTATTTGTGGTATATTTATATGTATTTTGACTATATTTAGGTGTATTTGGGTGCCTCGTGTAACCGTGCCCCGGACCCCGCTAGCATTCTCACGAACTTTGCTCGTTCGACGGTATGGCCGCACCACTTTTCAATACCCTCCTACGCCGCTGACACATATCACGTGTACTATATACGCAATTGGTTTTGTTTCAATCTTTTAAACCAATGCACATGATAAAGAAAAGAAAAGATGGATGGTTGGATGTGCATTAACCTCTCCGATAATTACGCCGATTTTCCCCCATTACGCCGCAGTTTTACCTTTATCTAAATAATCGACCATTACGCCATTTAGTGACACCGTGCATTTCCATGCCTCCGATAACCATAGGCTAATCGTAACTAGGCTTTGAGAACGTTAATCCAATCGTAACTCGGGTTGTGACGGATGCCCAAAACATATTTTAAGCGATCAGCCAATGACAACTAGGCTTCGTGATGACTTAACCAATCGTAACTCGGGTTGTGATGGGTAGCAGAAACCACCGTTTAGGCCAATTTCGTAAATTAACTACCGATTACGATCTCAAACGGCAGTTTCTGGCCAAATGCACAATAATTGCTCAAACTGGGGTTTGGGAGCCTAAGCCATGGTTTAGACTCTCAAACTAGGGTTTAGTGAATTATTGTGCATTTTGGCGAGCCTAAACTAGGGTTTGTGCAGTCTAAACTGGGGTTTGAGCTCAAACCATGGTTTAAGCTATCAGAAACCCTGGTTTGAGAGTCTAAGCGGTGGTTTCTGCCGCCAAGTGCACAATAATTGCTCAAACCAGGGTTTAAGAAAACTACCGTTTGGAATCACGATTGGCATTTTTTTTTTTCTTAAACTGTGGTTTGGGTCCAAACTAGGGTTTAGGCTTTTTATTGGATTCCGACATCCAACGGAAGTTTCTGGCCAAATGCACAATAATTGCTCAAACCCAGCCTAAACCCTGGTTTAGACTCACAAACTGGGGTTTAGTGAATTATTGTGCATTTGGCGAGCCTAAACTAGGGTTTGTGCAATCTAAACTGGCGTTTGAGCTGAAAACGTGGTTTAAGCTATCAGAAACCCTAGTTTGAGAGTCTAAACGGTGGTTTCTGCCGCCAAGTGCACAATAATTGCTCAAAGCAGGCGTTAAGAAAACTACCGTTTGGGATCACGATTGGCAGTTTTTTTCTTAAACTGTGGTTTGGGTCCAAACTAGAGTTTAGGTTTTTTTATTGGATTACGACCTCAAACAGCAGTTTCTGGCCAAATGCACAATAATTGCTCAAACTAGGGTTAGAGAGCCTAAACCATGGTTTAGACTCTCAAACTGGGGTTTAATGAATTATTGTGCATTTGGCGAGCCTAAACTAGGGTGTGGGCAGTCTAAACTGGGGTTTGAGCTCAAACCGTAGTTTAAGCTATCAGAAACCCTAGTTTAAGAGGCTAAACGGTGGTTTGAGCCGCCAAATGCACAATAATTGCCCAAACCAGGGTTCAAGAAACTACCATTTGGGATCGCAAATATAAGGTTTGATCATGTCCAGCCGTGTGCAAACGTTTGATGTGGCCGGAGGGAACTGTTTGAACACAAGGCCGCAGGCCGCGGGTTCAAACAGTTCCCGAGGGCCACAGCAAACGTTTGCACACGGCTGGACATGATCAAACGTTATTGTTACATTTCCAACAAAAAACTGATGTAATTTGAGCAGTATATTCAGTATGTTCAGTACTTTTATAAATCGTCCCATTCACGTAGATACTTTTCGGTATTCATATTCCGGGGCCGCGTCATGAACGTCATGAAGTAGTGACGTCATGAAGGCACTTCCGCGTAGTGACGTCATGAAGGCATTTCCATTACGCGCGGCCCCGTAATGAGCATTGCCTAAAGCCATATGCAAACAGCACGCGCTATTTGTTTGCACATATTGCACATATGTGCAAACAACGGAAACCATGTAACAATGACAGTTTAAGCCCAAACTAGGGCTTGAGGAGCCTAAACTAGGGTTTAAGCTCCAAACCATGGTTTAATGAATTATTGTGCATTTGGCTTGCCATATATATAGTCGTTTTTGTCATGTGCCAATATTTTCTTTCACTTATCACAGCACACGATTACTTATAAAACCACAATTAGAATTGAGATTAGGGTGGCACGAGAAAATGTACATCTTTCAATAAGCGACCAGCGTCTGTATGGGTTGACCACAGCGCACACTGTATGTGAGCCACAAATCATTAATGACACACGTCTGTTTGTTTTTCGTTTCCAAATCCATGTTGCGTTAAAGATGGGGGCAACCGCAGTCATGATATACAGTGTGTGTCATTTGGTACATGCATATCTGCACAGTCTGGTCAGAGCCTACACGCCGGTCGTTCATTGGTACTAATGTGCCTGATGAAAAAGGCCCAGTGTAAACTACACAAATGCATCAGTTGATATAGTTTGCAATTTATTCCGTTACTATATATACATATATGTGTGTGTGTGTTATTTAAATCGGGAATTACAATGTTTGCCATTAGTCTGGAAATCTATACAATGCCACGTACACTACTATTTTAATAGATCTTACTAGATGTATTAATATAATCTCCATCTATGCATGCACTTTATATGTAAGTAATTACTTAAGATGATCAGCATAATTATATATAGTGATCGTCATTTGTACTGTGTATATCAATGTGAGTGATACATGTACATAATATCGTTGTAGAATCTCATGATATATTGATATTGTGGGTCTATACATGTATACTATTGTTTTAGTTGATTAGTATATACAATGATCGTCTTTTATTTGTGAATATAAAAATAATTGATAAATGCATATAATTGTTTTCGATAATCAATATGTTTGTACCCTCTCAAATTTGCCAGTTGATCATGAGCTACAGTGGTCACGGAACCAACCAGGTTAATGCCGAAATATATGCGCAGTCAGATAATGGTATACACTGTTCCTTGAGTTGTGAAAACATCAGTGGTATGTGTATAATGATACATCAACGTTAGCTGATCAGAATCTGCATTTATAAATAAAAACTCAATTGTCCCCGTTTTGTGTAGCAATACCGGTATACAATTTACTGTACTGGCTGATGCATTGATCAGGCATACTATCCTGTTCATGCATTAGTGTATCAGTTCCTTTTTGTCATGTGTCCAGCTTGGGCTTTATTGCATTACACAAGTACATGTAACAAGTAAATATGGTAGTTGAAATTCAGATTAGGGGTTGCAAGATAAATTGAACTAATGTAAATCTGCGACCAGCATAAACATGTTTACATCAACATTACATGCAATAATTCGATGTTTACACAGTGAACACTCTGATCAGCGACATATTGTTGATGTCACTCAAACGTATACAGGAAAATGATAACGACAATTATGTAACCAATTGTATTTGATTGGTGTATTTCTCCTATTCATCCACTCAAATAACGTGTCTAATTTAATGCATTTATCTCCGAAAACATTACAATGTGAACTATTGTTCGCTCATGTAAATCTGGTACATGTATGTGGAATATTAGGGAATTAATTACATGCGTTAATATCCACAGAAATAAACAAGTCTCTGATAATCGCTAAGGTCACATTATTTTGTGACCAATTTAAAAGGAAACATGTCCAGTAAAATCAAATTTCAACAGGTCAATTCACTAATATCTAATATAGCTAAAGATAGGCATGCCAAAAACGACCTTATACATACGTACTCTGTGCATAGCGTATATGTGGATGTGACTGGAGATATGGGGCTAATGCGATTTGTGACAAGTGTAGCTCCTGACCAAACAGCAGACCCGTGTAGCCTGATAACGATCTATATTGATGGACTCGTGTATCATCGATGAAATGGCGAACAGTGCCGATCCTGATCAGACTCTGCGGATACACGCTGATCTGGACATACACTGGTCGCAAAGTCATAAGCCCAATTTCTCCAGTCACATCCACATATGAACATTATATAAGTATATTCTTCGAACAGTATATATCCTGATAATCTGGACATGAATAACTCGCAGTTTGATTCGCGGACTAAATGGAGAACAATATTCATTTTATTCAGATCTACTAATACACACATGTACATGAATGGATTCCTGGACTAAGTGGAGAACATTGTATATCTTGATAGCAATCATGTATCAAACAGGTATATATTCACAGAATAAATTGCAAACTATGCATGCCCTGATAAACTTATATATATACATGTGTACAATTTGTTCTGCCCATTGTCATCATTACCAGCGTATAGGCTCTCTCTGATGAGACTGCGCCGATATCGGCACACACATAATTATATTCTGGTTATGCTTGCAGCCATCTCAAAACGCAACATGAATTTGGAAACGGACATTTACAGATGTGTGTTATTAATGATGGTTGGCTCACACACAGTGTGGACTCTTGATCAACCTGTACAGATGTACAATGACAGTCTGGTCGTTCCAATACAAGTATTTTATTTCCTCACGTGGCACTGACAGGTTTATGATACCGGCCTAAAACATAATCTCCCCTGAGTGTGTCCGAATATTGAACTGATGTAATTACGCAAACGAGAAAGTGAAGTTAACCTGGGAAACTCGTATACTTGTGAAAATTACAGTTATAACCAGCATATGTTCTGATCACCGTCCTCATTTCTATTATGGTCGCTGTAACATTGGCCGCAATGATCAATCCGAAATACTGTAGTCACGTAATTATCCCCTGTACATATACAAAATGTAACATACATGTATACATCTCCAAAGGAGCGGGAGGGGAGATGGATTAGGTTCTATACTGACATATTCTGATAGGATATATCAGCGATACAGAATTTAATTAATCTCACCAATTGTACAAAACAAAAACAGCATACAATATATTCACATACAGATGTTGCATAATTGCCATTCTATCAACAATTACGAGAGACGATATATGCATATATGTACAGATACAAAACACACACACTGCATTCCAATACAGTATGAATTTGTAAAGCAACTGTTGTCAGTCAATGCTGAATATTTCAGCGGTTATCTCCCATGCACTTGCCGTTGTATCTGCGCTGAGACTGGTTAAAATAATAGATGACGACGGGAAGCAGTATGGGACATACGACCATAAAAAGCATCAACGTACACTAGTTGCTCGGTTATAAACAGTTACCTGACACGAATCATGTACATAATATAAATAAAAGTTTAGATGCCGGTACTGATCGTGACAATGTGTCTAAAACTGAATTAAGATTGAAATAATAATAATATGTGAGGATGAAAATAATTGCAAAAGCAACTGATACTTCCCATGTAAAAATGTCTTAAAATTAAATGCCAATAAATTAGAATGGGAAAAAGATTGGGGAAACATTACGTATTTTAGTGGTCTTTTTAACAATAAAGAGGGTGTAGGAATATTTATAAGTCCAAATTTTACGCATAAAATAAATAGTTATTCAGAAATTGTACCAGGTAGGATACAGGTTCTAAAAATAAGCATATCTGAAAACGACTATACAATAATTAACGTGTATGGACTTAACAATGACAACACTGCCATATATAAAAAATGGAAGATTACGTAAAAGAACATGAAGGGGAAAAATTAATTGTAGGTGGGGATTTTAATACAGTTCTAGAACCAGAAATGGACAAGGAAAATGGTAACCCAGGCACGAATAGACAAAATCGATTGAAACTTAAAACAATTATGGATAATTATATGTTATGCGACATTTGGAGAATATAAAATCAGAACTCGAGAAAATATACATGGCATTCAAACCCTAGGCCAACATTTTTTTGCAGACTAGACTATTTTCTCGTTTCGGAAAACTTATTAAACAGAGGGTCAAATTGTAAAATATCTTATGGGTACAAATTGGATCATTCTATGGTTATTTTTAAACTACAAATTTCAGACGCTAAGAGGGATCCTGGGTATTTTAAATTAAATAACAACTTGATTCTTGATGTAGAATATCAACATGTGTAATACGCAACTCTATAACCAACATCGCAAATTTGAATCCAGATGCAAACCCCTATACATTATGGGAAATAATAAAAGGAACTATACGAAATGAAACAATAAAGTATGCAATAAGTAAAAAACGAAATGAAAAAGCAAGAGAAATAGATCTTTTAAAAGAAATAGAAAACTTAGAAATAAAATTAATGAATGACCCGATAAATAATGAATAATATTCCGTATTCAAAATATCAAGATAGAATTGGAAACTTATACGAAAAAAAGGTGCATGGCATTATGTTACGATCGAAAGCAGAATGGGTTGAAGATGCTGAAAAAAATGAAAAATTATATAAAAATCTAGAAAAACAGAACTCCGAATCTAAAACATTCTTAAGATTGAGTGTAAATTGGAAGGATATCACAGAGCTATCAGAAATATTGACAGAGGAAATTAATTATTATACAAAAGTATACACTATAAAAGAAACATCAGAGACTACACTAAAAAAAAAATCCGCTGAACGACAACAAAAAGATAACACATACTGAAAAGCAACAGTGTGAATGTCATCTAACAGAATATGAATGTAGTATTGCTTTAAAAGAGAATAACAATACAAGTCCTGGGTCAGATGGCATAACAGTTGAATTCTATAAAATATTTTGGAACGATTTAAAATCGTACCTTCTAAAGTCTTTAAATTATTCTTTTGAATCTGGTAATCTTGCAGATTTTAAGAAACAAGGTATAATTATACTGTTACCGAAAAAAAGACAAAGAACTATCTCTATTATCCAACTGGAGACCTATATCATTACTAAATGTAGATCATAAAATGGATACAAAATCTATTGCCAATAGATTGAAAAAAGTTATCTCATCTATAATTGATGCTTCGCAAACTGGTTTTATAAAGGGAAGATATATCGGAAAATATATTAGACTTTTATTTGAATCCATAGAATATTTGAATGAAACAAATGAACTAGGGTTATTCTTTTTTTGCCGACTTTGCAAAAGCATTTGATAGTGTTGATCATGGGTATATACAAAACACATTAAAATATTTTAATTTTGGAGATGATTTTATTAAATGGATTACCTTATTGTATACGGATGCAAAAAGCTGTGTATGCAGCAATGGTCATCTCTCAGAATTGTTCGGCATAGGTCGCGGAGTACGTCAAGGCTGTCCCCTATCCCGATATCTTTTCATAATAGCAATAGAAATATTATCAAAATGCATTCAACATAATGCGGATATAAAGGGAGTGAACATATACAATGAAAATATTAAAAATACTATGTTTGCAGATGACGCAACGTTTCTTGCTGACTGTTCAGAGCTATCATTTACAAAGCTTGTAGAGATTATTGATGAATTTTAAAAATTTCAGGACGGCTGTTAAATATAAAAAAGTCGACAATTCTTAGAGTATGATCCTTAAGACAATCGTCTATACATTACCTGCCCAATAAAACATTTGCATGGACTTCAGATAAAGCTCAAACGCTAAGAATTACGTTTTCAAATAGTGCAAATTTGATCCACCATCGATCCGAGATAAAAGAATTTGAAAATTGTTTAAACAAATGGAAACACATGTATCTAACATTGATAGGAAAAGTAAACGTACTGAAAACATTCGCTATTCCAAAATTAATATATCCATTAACAGGTATTCAAACACATTCAGAGAATATTATAAAACATATCAAGAAAATGTCATATGACTGTTTATGGGATTGTAAACCAGATAAATTAAAACGAGAGACAATAACAAAAAGCTATGAAAATGGTGGAATAAATATAGTTGACATAGACTGTTTTATAACCTCCGTAAAAGCAAGTTGGGTTAAACGACTATGTGATGAGAAAAATACCGGTATATGGAACAATATATACAGTATATAGAACAATTAAAGAGGTATGGTGAAACTTTTATCTGTCAATGCAATATTAAGGACGATAATGTAAAATATATTCAACCACAAAAGTTTATAAACAATATACTGAGGGCATGGTCTAAAATAAACTTCTCAGAACCAAATAATATTATATCAAAATAGATAATATGGAACAACGCAAATATTAAACACGTATCGCAAACACTGTATTATAAGAATTGGCCTGAAAAAGGCATAAGGAACATTGAACATTTTTACGATTTCAGGATAAAACATTTTTATAGATTCCAAGATTTTGCTGATCTATATTCTATTAGAAATACAGATTTTTTTTAAAATACTACACTTTAATAATATGAATACCGACACGATGGGTTGAACAAATGAAAACAGAAAATATTAATACAGCACAAAATAAACAAATGTTGTTAGATAAAATAAAAAGTAATAAATCTACAAATAAAACATATATCATTCAACGGGAAAAAAATGAGGACCGAACACATCAAATCAGAACAAAAATGGGCCAATGTTTTTAGACGAAACTCTTAACTGGAAACAAATATATTTGCATACTGTACAAAGCACAATAGATACAAGACTTACGAGTTTCCAGTACAAATATTTAATGAGAATTATAGGAACCAATAAACATATGACCAGATATATATATAGTAGAATGAAGTATCTGTGATTCAAAGTTTTTGGTCACGAATTAGCAGGTTTTTAACAGACAAAGGTATCCCAACAGAAACATTTTTAAAAACAAAACTTCTTTCTGTATAGTTGAGATAGATGCACATGTTCAACAAACGCAATTTATTATTCTCTTAGCAAAATATTACATATTCAAATGTAAGTATAACAAAAACGAGCTGGCCTTTAATAATGTTGTGCATTACTTGAAGCATATAGTATCAAGATTGAAGAAATAATAGCTCAAAGACAAGATAAATTGGATAACACAACAATAAGTGGGAGCACATTAATGTCTACGTATATACATACATATGTGGATGTGTTTAAGCAGCACCGTCAAATTTAAGAACAAGAGTGCGTAAGTCACAAAATACGCACGTCAAATATGGGCCAGACAGCGAAGATGCAGATATGTGAAGCTGTCACCAAGGCCAGAAACATTAGTGAGAATTTGAAACTTCTATAGCCTTATTTCTTCATCTCGTTGTGCTAAACATGTATGTATGCTAATTTAGGCAGAGATGTGTAAAGTAGAAATGATATAGAATTGGATACACAAATGTAGAAAAAATGGTTAAAAAGTTAAAAAGGAGATATTTTTGTTAAAAAAATATGTTTTTCGGCATAAAAACACCAAGGTGCACATCTTCAATATGTGTAGAAGACGTGTGTATAGTTTCAGATCGATCGACTGAACTGTGTAGTTGCGATCCATCCACCGATTATTATTCTAATCACTTCAGATCTCAGAACAAGAAATAGTAGTATTCATTCTTATAAACACATTCAAACAGCAAAAGACTCCTACAAATACTCCTTTTATCCGAGAACAGTTGCGCAATGGAACCTACTACCGCCCTCAGCACATTCAGCAGACACAGTGGACGCCTTCAAGGCCCTGATCCCTGTGTCTGTCGTGACTCCAATCTTCCCATAGACAGCTATACGTGTAAATAGTTTTAAACCAGCACTGAAAAACACAAAAATGGAGAACAAAAATTAAAATATATGTGACAGGGGAGAAATTCCACAGAGAGACTGGATTCCGATTGTATTACGTTTATTCCAAAATCCACACTGACAGGCAGTTGGCCCTAAATAAGGGTCAAGGGAGACAACCAGCTTATGTTGACGATCTGGCACCGGGTACTCGATTAGGGTTCGCAACGAATTAAACCACCAAACACTTCGAAAATATCGATGTTGTGAATTGAGGTATTCAGCCGGCGAACTTCCAAAAGCACGTTTTCTGAATTTTACGGTGTGTACTCGCAACCTACCCATATTCTCGGCAAAATATGCTCATCCGGTCATTTGATTGGTTGAAAACTATGGACATGCAGTAAATATCAGTACTGTTATTGGAGTTGTAAAATACGAGGATTAAAGTTATGAACTAATGAATTAGTGTAATTAAAGAAACTAGATTGACCTGTATTTTGAATTAACAGAGTGACTTTAGACACATTTTTGTATGAATTCACGATGTGTAACCGCAACATGAAAAGCGACCACTGTAAGATGCGGATACAAAAATACACTAAAATAATGTGTTCATTTTGCCATGCTACATTTCTTCCCTGCTTCAGGTTGATGCCTCAGCAACCATCTCAATATCATACAAAATTTAAACATTTTTGACATTCATAAAAACATGTCAATGACAGCATTGATCATTTACATGTACAATTAAACATGACATCAGTAGCACTGTCGTTAAAAATTACAATGAGACAGTGTTGTTCACATATCAAAAATCACACTAATACAACATGACATCAGTAGCACTGTCGTTAAAAATTACAATGAGACAGTGTTGTTCACATATCAAAAATCACACAAATAGTGTATTGCCGTGCATAGGAAGTAGCGAGAAACGCCCCATCTAATCGACCAGATGCAATGCAATTAATCACTACGTGTGTTTCATCTGCTGACCACTTCATGTACTATATTTACTGTTTGAACGGACAAAGAACTTGTTAAATTATAACTAGAGAACTTTGCTGTTGTACAGAAATAACACTTTTCCTCTGAATTAACGAGAAAAAAACGCATGTGACATTTAGATGCCTTCGTTCTCCCTATGTCCACTGTTACAAAAGTCCTTCCAGCCAGTTTGAAGGGTTTGACCCAAAGAATTTCCCAACATTGCTATCGCTTGACTGAAATCATTAAAGTTAGATTGTGGAGCAGGCGCAGTATTAACTGTCATTGACTTTCCAGTCGCGGATGCTGAAAGCTTTTGCTTAATAACAGATTTTGGTACTCGGCTCGGATTTGAATGCTTCCCAGCAGTGGAACGTTTAGTTCGCCTTATATGTGGTAAGTCTTGCTCTATCTCGAACTCTGTTTCTGTTACCTTACCTGAAGTTTCAATTGAGTCCCCATCCGACTCTGAATCTAGCTGTATGACAGTATTCTCAGTTGTCTTACCTTCACAATCATGAGTGGAAGTTTTAGTACCGCCTTCCTTACCTGTAGAATCCGACTCCATTTCAGTGTCTACTGGCATACTTACTTTTACAGGACTACTCTTCCCTGCTTTGTCCAAAGCATGTGGTACGACAGCAACATCCATTGTTTTCTCTGCTGGCATTCCTACCTTTGGTTCTGTGTCAGAATGATCTCGGTAAATTTTCCAGTCACCCTCTGAATCACTGCAGCTATTATCACTACTTTCATTGTTTTCAGCACTGTCATTGTGATTCACGTTATCTCCTGCTCCCTCTACAACACTACCTCCTAGTTCCTCCTCATCATGATCATTGTCTCTATCCACAACATCACTGTCGTCCTCACCCAGCGGTCTTAAAAGGCTGTCATCAGCATTCTCTCCTCCACTATCTACCACGGTGTCCATTCCTACAAGCTGCCTAGCATCCAATATCTCTCTTCTTGTAACGGACTTTGTTGGGCCCGTATTATCCACTAATTGTATTCGATACACTTTGTCGCTCATTTTTCCGACAACTTTGTATGGCGTTGAGATCCACGAATCTTGAATCTTGTTTCGCCCCAACGGATGATTTCGTAGCAATACCCTTGCACCCAACGGTAGCGGAACGTCCTTGGCACGTGTATCGTACTGCCTAACTCTGGATAAAGCCTTCTGTGACAGAGTAATTTTCGCCGCCTTGCTAGCCTCTGTCATACGCTGATGATGCATCTCCAACCAGCCATCCACAGATTGTGGCTGATCCTGATTTGGTCTTTGGAGAATGTTATCTATCGGTAATCGTGGTTCCCGACCAAAAAGAAGATAGAACGGTGATAAACCAGTTGATGCATGCGGTGTGACATTGTATATGTACACAAGCTCTGGTAAATACTCAGGCCATTTTCGTTTCTTCTCTGGTGCTAACGTCTTCAACCGATCATGCATGGTCCTGTTGAAGCGTTCACATTGCCCGTTACCCTCTGGATTATATGGCGTTGTCCTTGACTTTACTACACCATAAATGTGACACAATTCCTTCACAATGTTGCTTTCAAAGTTACGCCCCTGATCACTATGGATGCGATGCGGAACGCCATATCTCAGAAACCATTCATTCACTAGCACTTTAGCAACAGTCGATGCTTTCTGGTCACGCGTTGGTACGGCAACAGTGAACTTCGTGAACACGTCAGTGATCACCAGCACATTTTCTCTTCCGTCAGATGCTTTTTCTAACACTGTGAAATCAATAGCAACGATCTCCATTGGTTTGAATGCTAACAGGTTGGTGATCGGAGGTCTAACAGTCGGTACTGGCATTTTGGCTACCATACACCTTTCACACTGCTTTATCCATTTCTGAACATCAGAATATAGTCCCGGCCAATAACAACGTTTCTTCACTAACGACACTGTTCGCTCGATGCCTTGATGACCCGACAAGTTATGGAATGAGTCCAACAATTGAGGTCGCATTGATTCTGAAGTGACGAAAAGTAGATTTTCTCCAATTTCAGGATCTCGCATAGTATACCATAATATACTATCTCTTTCCACAAGCTTGTCCCACTGTCTCAGTAGTTTCCGGGCATGCTTAGGCTCTCTACACAACTGTCTTACAGTAGGCTTGTGGCCTCTTCTCCACCAGTCAAGGACTCGTCCAATGTTTGGATCCTGCAGTTGTTTTTCAGCCAATTCCGTCCTGGAGAATTCAGGAAACGATGAAGTGGCTGTAACCTGTTCTTCAACAGTTACAAAAATCTCCTCATCCACTGCGTCAACATCATTTCCGGTCTCAATGTATGTTGTTTTTGTCAACTCCTGCAGTACAGTTTCGAGTTCGCTTTCCCGTATCGTCTGCCTACTGAGAGCGTCTGCATTCTTGTTCGAGTGGCCAGACCTATACTTTATGCTGAAATTAAATTGTGCCAACTGAGCTGCCCATCTCATTTCCAGAGCGCCCAACTTTGCAGTTTTTAAGTAGCTCAAAGGATTGTTGTCTGTGAATACAACAAAAGATCTACCCAAGAGATAATCTCGCAGTTTTTCAGTAATTGCCAACTTCATTGCAAGCAGTTCCAGTTTCATGGAGCTGTAATTATCCATGTTCCGCTCTGACGGTCTCAACGTTCTTGATGCGTATGCAATTACAACTCTGCTCCCTTCTTGTTCTTGCGACAGAACCGCTCCAAGCCCATCAAAGCTTGCATCAGTTTCTAGAATAAAGTCTTTGCTGAAATCGGGGTACCCTAAAATTGGCGCCTCGATCAAACATCCCTTCAGCTTGTCGAAAGCCAACTGACACTTCTCTGTCCATTTTTCAGCGAATGAACGTTTATCCATTATAACTGTCTTTTTCTTCCTTTTCTTGTCTTGTTTTGTCAACAATGCATGTAACGGTGCTGCAATCTGTGAGAAACCCTTGACATACTTCCGATAATACCCGGTCAACCCCAAGAAAGAGCGTAATTCTTTTTCACATGTGGGTATCTTCCATTGTTCAATCACTTCCGTCTTCTGCGGATCAGTGTTAATCCCATTCTCGGACACCACATGGCCTAAGAACTTCACCTCCTTCTTAAAGAAATGACACTTACTACCTTTCATTTTCAGTCCATGCTCTTGAAGTCGCCCAAAAACATAATCCAATCGTTTAATGTGTTCCTCAATGGACCCAGAAAATACCAATATATCATCAAGATATATGAGGAGCAGATCGAAGTTTGCTTCGGCCAAGCATGCCTCCATTAATCGTTGAAATGTGGCCGGACTATTACAGAGTCCCATCGGCATTCTTATGTACTCATATAATCCACCTGTCCCTACTATGAATGCTGTTTTAGCGCGATCACGTTCATCTATTGCTACCTGGTAGTAACCTTGAGCAAGGTCGATAGAGCTAAAGTATTTAGCTCCATGTAATGCCTCCAAAGCCTCATCGATACGTGGCAATGGGTATGCATCCTTGGTAGTCTTCTCATTCAACAACCTGTAGTCCACGCATAGTCTCAAACTGTTGTCTTTCTTCCTAACTAAGACCACTGGAGCAGCATAAGGGCTGCTACTCTTCTGGATGACATTCTGTCGAAGAAGCTTCTTTATGTGCTCCCGAACTTCATCCATCTGGCATGGCGGAATCCGTCTATGTGGTAACCTGATTGGAACTTCATCAACAGTTGCTATTCGGTGCTTTATCAAGTCGGTGAAACCTAAGTCGTCGTCATCTTGACAAAAGCAGTCTTTGTACTCGGAGAATAGACCAGCTGCTTGTCTTTCTTGCTCCTCAGTCAGCCTTACATTACCGATATCGATCTTGAATGGTAAGTCTTCCAGCTTGGTGCAAAGCTCTTCTGGTGCTGTCTCGACCTTCATTTTTTCAACTCGCATCTGAATTTCAGTTGCCGTAACTTCCACATCACAGGAGGTAGGCATGCCACTCTGCTGTACAACGTCAACTGAGTGAGCTGTACCCAGTCTACTCTTTGGCTCAAGCCAAACATCTTCAGTTCCCAAGTTCACCACCCGAACCGAGACTCTACCATTCTGGACCTCACTGTAGGTATCCACCACAACAATGTTCTTAGGTAAAGACCCATTGTTTTCATGTATTGCCTGCACTGCAACCATGTACGTCTTGTTATGCTTATCTTGCCTGGTAGTTCCATATACCACCTGCATGGAACGTGCGGGAATCTTGATTGGCTGACTGCCAGAAGTCTTGACAAAACTAGCCTTATCATCGTCAGTAGATACAGACATCTCAAATAGAGATAATATCCGTAACCACTCTGGAGACTCTGTCATTGACATTGCTTCCGTGTCCAGGCCCGTCGCATCCCGCATGATCTTGAAAAAATTGCTTCCCAATATCCCTGGAACCTTTTCCTTACGACTGATCCCATGTTGATCAGTAGGGTCTCTAACAACTACACACACCAACCCCTGCTATTTTCTGATTGGCCACTTCCACCTCAACCTCAACATACCCAATGTATGGGATATCCAGTACATTGGCACCGGTCACCTTCATCCATTTTGTGACGTCGGTTAATTCTTTCTTCTTCGTAAGTTTCATGAAGAAACTCTCTGTCACTGTGGAGATCTGAGAGCCAGTGTCTAGCAAACATTTAATTTGCTGTCCCTCAATTAGAGCATCAATCTCTGGGCATGGCCCGACAGCTCGATCAATAATAAGCTGCCTAGAGTCTGCTGGACGTTTATAATACTTGTCTACAGTTCCCAATAAGGGCTAGTCACATGATTATACTGGACTGTTCGTCTGCCACCGTTTGACTCCTGACGGTGGGAGCTAACAGTTTAAATCTGGTGGATTTGCTCCATCATTTGTTTGTTGGTTTGTTAACACTTCGTGTGCGCCATTTAGGCAATCTCTACTGAAGTGGCCATTTCCACCACAATTATAACATATAATGCCTCCACGATCTCTTCCTCTACCTGGTCTTTCTCGATAGTTTGATCGACCTCTAAACCCGGCTCTACCTCTGAATTCATGTCTTCCACGAGATGTGTGTGATTCTGTTGGGTCGACCCTCGTGACCATTTGAGTAAGCATATCCAGCTGTTGCTGTTGTTTTTGCAGCAATTCTTGCTGGCTTTGTAGTAGCGAGAGCACATCTTTCTGTACACAGGTTGCCTTATCAGTGTCCTTTGTTGGCTTATGTGTCGTTCCAGATGAGTTTGGTTTCAGGATCATCTCCTCACTGATAACAGTATCCTGTTCGGACACATTCATGACCTTGCACTGTGAAGTGCCATCCCCATCATCCGACCACCTTAAAACCAGTTGTCTAAACTCGCTGAATGAGATACCCTTATGTTCAAACATGAACCTACGCATTTCCCGTCTTAGTTGTGGGTCGATAACACCATCGATGAACCGTTCCTTCAGCATTAAATCCCTATCACCTAATATGTCTTTGTCTTTCTTAAGAATTCTGTCAGTAAGTTTCATTAACACCAATGAGTATGTCTGTAGTGACTCATTCCTCTTCTGGCAGAATCTCTGTTGTAATCGCCCTATCGTCTCAGCTTCTTGAAATGAGGTTCTAATAATATCTAGTATTTTTGGAGCTGTATCTTTCCCCTTCTCTGATCTAATTCGGACTTCGTCCTTGGCCTGTCCATGTAGATGATCGAAGAGATACTCAACCTGGACATCGTTACCCGATATATTCTTCAAGTGATGGATGGCATCTTCGATCCACTCTTCGGCAGTGGGATCGGTATCCTTAATCGGCCGCCCAGCAAATTTGTCCAATTTCCTATCCTTGTGGATATAAAATGTTTTCCCAGCACTCTTGTAGCTCTCTACTAACTTCTTTGTTTCTGCAAGCTCAAGCTCCAATGTATCAGCTTTGGCTGCACCAGCACTAAGTTTGACCAGCTCTGCTTGCAACTTCTCCACATCCTCCTTCAACTTATCATCAACATCCGTCATGATTATAGTTCTGAAAACACCGAGCTATTATGCAATACAACTTACAGCACGATTAGCGCACACAATAAAATTATAGAATATATATCAATATTTTCACTGCAGATGGAGAGGTGCCAAGTAAATTGCTAAGCAAAAGGAGTAGCGGGAAACATCCCACGTAACAACCTCATACAAGCAATCACCATACTGGATTAACTTCGCAACAGCCTCACCTCAATATTACGCAGTACTGATTATTAATAATAGTGCATAATCGCCATTACTCGTTACAAATTTCTACAGTGAATACACAAGGCGACTGAAAAAGGCGGCTATCTCTCCATTTTCACTAATGTAGGTGAGACAATGAAATCAATAGCAATCACTGTAGATCCTAACAAGCAATCATCGCATCCATACCTGAGCCAGTAATGGTACTGGGTGTACACCGTCACGTAACAGTTTACAATTCAAAGAGTAATAACCGTCCTTACCTTTTTGCTTACGGTGGTTGAGGACATCTGATGCCAATTTTGGTGACACTAATTGTATACCTGTGCTTACATTCAAGGACCTGATGTGGGCATTTACAGTTGTTACCTGTTTTAATAGTGACTTATCCTGCTCCCTGTAGTCGTCCGTACTTACCAGACATTTACGAGAATTCCACTGTTCAATGGAAAAAGGGGGTACCTCAAGGAACACTAATCTCACCTGTTCGGAGAACTTACAATAGTCAATAAAATGTTGGTATTGTTTCTGTAAATGATCAACAATTAACTCTTCAGATGGATACCTCAGCTCAATCAAATTGTTTGTCACAACCTTGCGTGTAATGTCACACGTCCCAAGCCAAATATAAACAACTATGTAGTCAGTAACTTCTAACACAGACGGTAATTTTTGCTTGAAATAGGCAAGTTGAGACGCGGTGCTGGCACCAGCTTTGAACCACTATAATATGTAAATATATATATATAGAACGATGTCAGTTGACGAACTTTATTTTGCTATGATTGATGTAGGCTACACTGCCCTTAAACACCGCATGGTTGGTGCAAAGGGTATGATTCGTATGGCCCGAGATTCTCTCGAGACGTGGCGGGAGGACAAAAAAGCGGCCACCCTTTTCGCAAAGCGGATGTTAGATTCCTCCACCAATCCTGGGGGATTAGATTTTCCCAAGTTCCTTCAGAACTTAACCCCCAATCGCGATTGTACTTCCAACAAAGGTTTATTATTATCGACGCAGTTACCGGACGATCTGGCGAGGGCATGTTGGAGATTGTCCGATATATTAGAACACATCGCATACGATGAACACGCGCAAACTTAATACCAAACTATCGGTTCGCCTAACGCGCAAGCTAGCGAATGCGTACTACAGCCCCCGCGGCTACTGGAAGGGACTCGCAGCCATCAAGAACCTCGCGGCGGCGACCAAGGTTTCAGAAAACGCTGTCAAGGAATGGCTCAAGAAGCAGGCCATCTGGCAGATCTATTTACCCGCGCCTCACAATATTCCGCGCCCGAAATTCGACGTGCCGGTACCGAACCAAGTTCACCAAGCGGATCTCCTGTTTCTCCCTCCCCACGATCGCGTCGGTCGTAAGACGTACAAGTACGCACTGACAATCGTTGACGTAGCGAGTCGTTATAAGGGGGCTGAGCCGTTGGCCACTAAAGAGTCTAAGGAGGTGGCCGAGGCTCTCTCCCGAATATATAAGAGGAGTCCTCTCAAATGGCCGAATCTTCTCCAGGTCGATCCCGGCCGCGAGTTCATGGGCGCGGTCTCATCTATTGTCTAAGCACGAAGTTTCTGTCAGACGCGGCCGCGTCAACATCCACCGGGACCAGGGAATCGTGGAGCGCTTCAATCGAACCCTGGCTGAGAGACTGTTCGGACACCAATACGCTAAAGAACTTGTAGACCCTCATTCGCGATCGACCGAGTGGGTGGCCAGACTGCCCGCCGTGGTCTCCGCATTGAACGGAGAGGTGACCAGATTGATAGGTAAGAAGCCCGTAGATGCTATCAAGTTTAAAAGGGTGACGAGCGAGCCCTCTGCCGTCTCGCGCGGGCGACCCGTTGGTTTAGAGGAGCAACGGCTTCCATCGGATATTGACGTCCGGTACCTCTATCAACCGGGAGAGCTCGAAGGTGGCAGCCGCCGCGCGACTGATCCCGTGTGGTCTCTCAATGTATATCATCTAGATCGATCTATTACCAAGCCCGATGAGCCCGTGCTCTACTATTTGGATGATGGGCCATCTCGAGGGTTTGTTCGCGAAGAACTTATTATGGTGCCTTCTGACACCCAGCTACCCCCGGATCGTCAGAGTCTTTAGATTGCTAATTTTCTTAATTTTTTCAAAATTATTAAATAAATCATTAGAGAGGTTCTGTATGTATTCCGTCTGGTAACACGCGTCTTTTATCGTTGTATGCCGAGAGTCCTAATTTTTGTTGACAGTACGTTTTCATAACGCCGTCTTTCATTTTAAATCCTCTATTTTGTGCTACATCTATTGTACATTTTCCATCTTCTGTAGTTTCACTTAGTACTCGTTTATATCTATCCCAATTTAGATTGTTGGTTCTCTTGGACATTCCTTTCGCAGAGTTTTTATTAATAGAATTATTTTTTTCTACAAAATAACACTTACTAGATAACGCTATCGCCCTATCTCCGCTAAATTCCATTTTGAAAAGTCCGGGCTCTCTTTCGCTCCATTTATCCCAAGCCAACCATTTCTTTTTTTCTTTTTCAAACCCGTCTAGTAAGTTAGGTCTAATCAATTCCTCTATCGTTTTTCCACTAACTCCTATATACATACTATCTGTATCCATCTGTATTAATTCAAAGTCTTCTCTTTTTACGTATTTGTCTAGAAATTCGTAGTAAAATTCCAACATTCTCAATTTAGCTAGTTGATAAACCGCTATTCCACAATGGAATGGTCTCTTTACCGCACACCTGGGTTTTCTTGAAGATATTTCGTACGCATCTCCTATCTCTTCCAAATCGTCAAAGAATGCAGATCTTAATGCTTTGTCAACACAGGTTTCGTTTTGTGTATATGTCGTATTTAAATGTCTCTCCGTTGCCTCTATCATTTTTCCACAACACGAGTTTCCTAGTAATTTCATTATGTCGGCTACTGGTTTCTTATTTGGTTCTACATCACCCGTTCGTCTTGCGGCTGTAACTTCTTTTGCGAACCATTCGAATGGTTTTCCGCTAATATAATCTATAACACGATGAACTCCAGTTATTTCTAGGCCGTGTTTTAAATACCATTTCAACAGTGGCGCGTACAGCAATACTTTAGTGGCGGTCATAGATCCCACCAATTTTTTTCCATCTCCTCTTGTTCGGCCAGTATCTTTTAAATATTTTAACATGTGTGTGGGAACTTCATCAACCTCTACTTCTCTGTTTATAAATATTGGGGACATTTCAGAAAAATTATCTTTTAAGTTGTGTGGAACTTCTATATCCACCTCCGCAAACCCAAACCAGTCTCCAGATAAAACTCTTTTACTAAACTTTTTAGGGTTATGGGGTTATGTGCCTTAGGGTTATGTGGGGTATCTATATGGTGTATAGTTTCTCTCCCACACGGCATCTCTTTATTTAACGTAGATAAATATAACGCGTTTGCGTCGTACCCCAAAACAGCCTTGTAAGGTTTGGAACCCACTCTAATATTTGAAACACCAGCTTCTGCATATCGTGTAAATACTATTGATGGACCGCCAACTAGAGCGTCCTTCATCATTTCGTATGTTTCTTCTTTTGGTGCATATAGAGCATCCTCCGGTATAATCGTCTTTGAAGATTTTTGTTCTTTAATAGTTCCTCTAAATAAATATTGTATAGCTACTCCAGGTAGTGTTAGAAATCTAAACTCTGGAGTAAATATAAATATTGTTGCGTTTGCACGTTTTCCGACCATTACTTTCTTTGTTGTTGATGCCAGTTCGCCTACTAGGTATTTCTTTATTACGTTTATATCGTACTTACTGCTGTTAAAACCTATAACCGGTACTTGCTCTATCCACTGTTCGATCTTGGCGATTTGGTTTTCACGTAAATGTTCTGTATTAAACCCATATCTTGACCACACTTCTTCTCTTATAGCTTTTCCCTTGACTTTCAAATCTTCTACGAATATTTCTATAAGTTTTGCGGGATCTTTATCACAAATATGAGTTACTGTTCCTGAGAAATTATCTCCTATACTAACGCTTACCGGAACGTGCTCGGCTTCGTACTCTAGATTATTACCGAGAGTTTCAAATTCTGGGTTGAGATATGCCTCAAAATCGTATACTTTAACTGATATGGATAAAGAGTAGTGTCGCAACCGATCTTTATGTCTTTACCAGTTCTTTGAAATTCGCATTCCCACATAACTACTAGGTTGAATTCTTTGCTTCTTCTAATAAATGTATCTCTCATAGTGGATGCGCGTTCTTCTTTTCTATGCTTTGCATGAATCTCACACCCGTGCCAGTAACAGCCGTGATATTGATATACGGTATTGGTTTCTGGACAGTATCCATCTACTGGAGCTCCTAAAATCCATCTTTCACCCCCGTGTCCACACTGTTCGTGGTGAATGTGAATTCCCTCGCGCTTTTCCACAGAGTACATCCAATCGATCGCCCCATAACTGTTAGAACTTTTTGGGTAGAACGCTTTCTCGAACGACGAACGCGGGCGCTCTAAATAATTACCATCACATACTACTTTTGTCTCACCTTTCATACATTTTGGTCCGTGTCTCTTCATATTACTCGCTTTTGTGAATTTCTGCTTGCAATTATCGCAGGCGTAAATTTTAGATAGGTTTTTAAGGTTTTTTATCAGAAATGCGTGATTATTAAACAGTCCTATTGTCATTGGTTTATTACCTATTGCCTTATAGTGTGCTGGTACCTTTTTCAACCACCATACGTTACATTCGGTGGGTTGATATACTTCTATACCGATTTTAAAAAACTCTTCAACCTTTTTCAGATCTTTTTTAGGAATTGGTGAAACAACATTACTACCAAAATATTGCTTACTAAGTTCTTTCGCCTTTTCTGTACATCTGTCGGGTCTTTTATCTGTCATATGCATAGCTAGACACCTGAACAGACAAAGGTCGTCATTATACTTATCTAAAGAATACATACCTTTTTTATTCTTCAGCCATTCTGGAAGTTCTCCTCCTGCTGCTTCTTTGGATTGTAGTCCCAAATCTATTCCCCTACTACCCTATTCCCCTACTACAAAAACCTCTACCCACCTTACAAACTTCCACTTTGTATTCGGTCTGTCTATTTTATCGGACATTATTCGTGTTTGCTCCTTATCTGACAGCCATTTTTTAACGGTTTTCATTGATGATAGTGGTTCGCTACCACCGAGATTTTTGTGCATTATTATAGTTACAGGTTTTCCATTTTTAATTTCCTCCATATGTTCTAGCTTGTAAGAATATGAATATCTCAAATAAAAATTGGTTGTTAGATACGGAGCGAGTTTCTCGGACATGCTTTCAGACTCGTTAATGTTAATGTTTTTACGAAAGGATAATGTAACTACCCGTCTTCCATTTTCTACCTTTTCCAATGTTTCATCGTGAGCCCCCAATATTTCTTCACCTTTTTCCACTATCGCGCGAACTATAGATCTTTTCTTATTATTTTGTATTGGGCCACCTGTGTGTCTAATTTGAGACAAATTATTTGTGCTTGAAGGTTTTATTACACTAGCCCTTAACTCCGCAATACTTTCTTTTTGAATTCTGTTACCAACTTCCTCCACTAGTGAGAGGTCTTTAAATGCCCCTCTTTTATAGGCGCGGGTAAACCGCTTCATAAACGCCTCATTCTTTGTGGCATTTATCAGCTTTGTCAACCCCCTAACTCTCAACCGTGTACTATAAGTAATCCCAAGAGATTCGGCTTCTCTTCTCAAACTTTCTATTTCTGCTCTAGTTTCTGGCGTTATCATATTTTCTGTATATACTTTTGTATATATACTTTTGTATAACCTATAAAATTTATCTGTTCAATTGGACGTCAAAAATTTACATAATGTTTTTTTTCATGTCCAATTGAACATATAAATTGCATAGGTTATATACATATATAATTTATCTGTTCAATCGTACGTCAAAAATTTACATAATGTTTTTTTCACATCCAATTGAACAGATAAATTTCATAGGTTATATACATATATAATTTATCTGTTCAATTGGACGTCAAAAATTTACATAATGTTTTGTTCACGTCCAATTGAACATATACATATACATATATATATAAAATACATATATAATGGAGTGTGTGACTTGTTGTAAGACGTTTACGTGTAAAGACTATCTACGAAGGCATCTAACGAGACGTAGAAAGTTTCCTTGTGTCCCCCCACAATTTCAATGCCCCAGATGCCCTTGTAAATTCGTTAGTGTCCAAACTCTTTGTAGACATAAGCAACTACGCTGTCAGGTGGCTAAAGGTGAACGTGGTAGACTAGAGCTGGTAGAATTAGTTGCTGATCTGCGAAATAAATTAGCTATATCGGAGGAGAAAAATGAGGAATATAAACTATTGTACTTGCATGAATGATTTCGACTTTTTTCAAAAGTTAATTACCAATATAATTGGGACTCCCTCTTTTCAAAATTATTTTCTCCAAAAATTCATAAATTTGCTGTCGGGAGACCCAATTTTCCTCGTTAACCAATTTTTGATTTTTCGGGGTTGGTGGGGGTATTATAGAGGGTTATAAATGATATCACGGTAGGTGGTATCATTTTGACTCCCTTACTACTACTACTTCATATAAAGACATATAATGGTATCATATAATGAACTTTTGACTTCATATAAAGACATAATGGTATTATGTAATGAACTTTTGACTTCATATAGACCGCTACTCAAAACAATTGTCGTCTGCTGTTGCTTTTATATCTTGCCTTATTTCTCAATAAAAACATGGTTTGACAGCTGTCAAAGCATGTTGTAAATTATTCTAAAGTGTTGTCAAAGCATGTTTTTGATGATACAAATGGAAAATAGAAAATAAACAACAGACGACAAAAAAAATAAGATAGCGTTGTAAGGGTTAATAGCAATATGCTGCAGACTGAATACGACATTTCGTACGGACAAAATTAATTGCTTTTTGGTACGTATGACTTCTGATTTCAGTTGGGTTTTTGTATTTATTAGTTGAGTCGTTACGCAAATACACAGCCGACCAGGAGCTCTGCAGTAGTATATGCAGACCAGTTAAAGCTGTAAAACAGCGAAATGCATGAAAATTGCAAACTTAGCATAAAACAGGATACAATTATACATGCATAACATACTTTTCTCAGTCATATATGCTTAAATGAACATGTGACACGAATAGGCGTGTAAATGATACACCTGCCTCACGATACCGCAGTACTTACGTCACGATATGATACATCTCGCGATACTAGTGCCACATTCACAAATATTTCAATGGTCCATATACTAGATAAGATATAATGCATACCATCATTTAAAATCTTTATAATGTGGTAGATGGGCAACAGAGGTCATCACCACATTATAGGTAAGCCACGTTATAAAGTTTCCAAATTACATTTTCGTATCGCTAATATTCAATACCCCATCCATTTATATTAAGCACTCCATCACTGTGCGTTTAAAAATAAGTAAATTCTATAATTGACAACTGTCGTTTACAGTCGATTCAACCACATGTCAGATTAACAGCGAAAAATGGCTTTAAAAAGTGTTTTCATTTCATTTCCTGGTTTTAAACATGAACTGGAAAAGGATTTGAAAGTATTTACGGTTAGGATTTATGCCATACCGCATCGGTAATCGATCTTTGTAAACTTGAAGGTTGGAAATACAATTATTAATCTGACATGTTGTGGTTGTGTATATTCTTCTTGATAAGTTTAGTATCCGTAAATTCCCCACCAAATTATGTCTATTTATAACAGATTTGGGATTCCAAAGATTTGAATTGTGAAAAATGTATCCCGATAGTGTATCATCAGCAAAAAATAGCTGTGCATCAAATGCATGGCTGAAAATATGAAAATCTGTCAATACTGAAAAGTGCCAACGGCACGTAACGAGTGCCGTAGGCACGACCGGGGGGAGAGCACGAGAGGGGGTGCTAATCCCTTCTCGTAAGGGGGATACGGGTGATCTCCCCCGAAAATTTTGAACATTCAGAGTTGCTTAGACAGCATTTGATGATATTTGTGACTTGTCAAATTGCAGGATTATAGCAATTAAAACTGCTTTAAACCCAATAAAATTGAAGCAATATTCATAATTTTGCAGCGAGAAATATTCACTGGCATGCTCTATGTTACATTATTCATGGTGCATCTATATCAATTCAATATGGCTAAGTCAATGAAGCAGAAAAAGTAGGTCCAGGTCAAAAGTAGGTTACATGGATTATGTCATTATGCCTTTAGTACATATGGGAATTGATTTTGGACTGTAGGTGTAACAGGTAGTGCGAAATGGTTGAAGGTCGAAGTGTCACAGGGCCGAGTACCCGAGATGTCACGTTACCGTTTAAACAGATTTGGAAGAAAATAACCATGTTTTCCACTATTTCCTTTAATTATAAGCATGTAGTACCCTCTACATTCATTACTACCCAATTTGCATACGCCTGGATATTTACTAACTTAGCATGATTATATAGGCCACGGGTGTGAATTTCCATTTTGTTTTGGAAAAAACGTTTGTTGTTAGGTCGTAAAGCGGCACATTTTACGACATATTAAATTACCAAAATAATTGTTGATCACAGTTCATATATTGAAAATATTGCTGGTAGCATGTACTAAATTTGAATAGTGGGCAGATGTGTGAAAATAAACTATATATCATCTAGACCAATTTATTCTGTAATTTCCGAGCGGCCGTCTCCGAGCTGTTGTTAGCTTCGGTACGGTGCGGTAAGGCGACTGACTGAATAATTGGTGCCCGGTTTCTAAGCGCCGCTCTAAAGTGGAAGGTGCATATTATCATATGAATATATATAGCAGGGACCAGACAAATTGCCGATGCGCGAAACGAAAGTGAACCTAATTTTGACATCAGTTGGCCGAATGAAAAATGAAACATCGGTGGACCGAATGAGACACCCTCACCCCTACCCACACCCCCCCCCACCCCCCCCCCCCAAATTTCAACGGATTTACACGAATTGGAAAAATGGTCCCGGGAAATGTCTCCAATACGGAATTCCGTATCAATACGGAAAACTTTCAGCCATGCAAATGTTAGGTGAATAGTTAAACCCGTAAACACGAACCTGATTCTCAATCCTATTTGACACGGCATCCATTTCTGACTTGAGGTCACTGACATCGCTGATCAGCTGTTTGGCCGAGTGCAGCCTGGGTAGGTAGGTGGCGTACTTGTCGGTGGTCATCTCATGTATCTGCAGTTTCAGCATACCATTCTTCTTGGTCAGCTGCTGCAGTTTGGTGCTGCCTCCTGAGACACCAGATGGCCTAGAATGAGCAAAGAGTGAAATTGGATAATTCAAAATGAAGAGGCCATTGGAAGAATGAGGTACGTAACCGCCTTCTTTCACTGACAGGTTTGAATATCTAGGGAAACAAGGGCATCAGTATCACTAAACTAATCCTCACCCAGGCATCCTTGATAATAAAATGAATACATGTGTATGTGAAACAAAGCACCATCCATAGACACACATTGTGGCAAAATATTATCTAAATGTGAAGAGCGGTTAAAAAGAAATAGCGAAAAAGGATAACAAAAGTGAAAATCTCTTAAGCGCAGTTGTCTTACAAAGAAGGTGATCATGGCAACTAAATGACTTTAACCTTGGACATTGGGACATGCGTAACAAAGTATCGTCCCTACAGTAGAAACACATTGTGACCATATATTAAGAAAATGTGACAAGGGGTTAATAAGAAGTAGTGAAAAAACTTACAAAGGTGAACATGACAACTAAGTGACCTTGGGCATTGTGACAGACACAGATTATGGCCAAATAGTATCAAAATTTGAGAAGGGATTAATGAGATATAATGAAAACAGAAAGTGTTACAAATGTACGCACTAACATACATGGACCATTGCTATATCCCATCCAGCGTATCAGCGAGGGGATACTTAGTATTAGGAAACTAACACCAAATACATGTAATAATTCTGAGGTAATTTTTATCCTACAAAATAACTTTTTAGAGTGGCTGCGTCTCAGATGGTACTTCCGAAGATGCATTGCACACAACACTCAAGATATGTCAATGGATGTTGTATGAATACAGTCGCAACTTGTCACTGGTGATAAACACAAGTGTGTAGGCTAGTTATTGCCTTTGAATGTCAGCTTTCCGATATGGTAAACATCCAACTCCAGGAAATTTAAAACTAAATTGAACTTCGCTGTAAACCTATTGAATCATAGATATATCGGAAAACGAGAAGTGACATAATCCCTTTCACTGATTCATGGTTACTACTGACTACCGCTTCAAGCCTTTGCTGCAGATATAAAAAGAAGACATTATAAGACACTTACCCCAGTTTCGAAAGCAACAAATAATAGCTGCACGTTTTCCGCTTTATAGGCAACAGGTTGCACTATATCGCTACACCACGGTCAACAGTAAAAAATTGCGTAATAGCATTTACATTTCGAACACTAAAATATAGAAACAACTACAGGGCGTTGACGTTCATATTTCGCTATATTGTTATTGAGAGACAATTCTACAATATGACACACATATATTACCGTACACTTATCTAATAAAGTGTGTATTAGCAAAATTCTTAGGTCACTCTCCACGAAGTAGAAAGTAAACCAATAACGCTTCAAACACACATTTGGAAAGACTACTCCGTCATAATTCTTATGTAATGCAGTGTAACGAAATGTTCTCAGAACTAAACAAATGTGTGACCTTGACCTAGGTCTTAGCGGGGGCAGGAAGATCGTGGATTTTTTCACAGGGTGGTAGAGGACCATTTGAGCAATGCTTGTGTGAAATATCAACCGCATCCGTGCAAGGAAACATAAATTATAAGACATTTACCGGAGCATTAAGGTTTCAAATGCACAAAGTATGTGACCTTGACCCTGGGCTTAACAGGGGCGGACGATCATGAATTTGTCGCAGGGCGGTAGAGGACCATTAGAGCAATGCGTGTGTGAAATAACAAGCAGATCCGTGTAAGGAAACAGAAATGTATAATACATTTACCCGAGCGTTAAGGTTTCGGGACGGATGGACGTCGGTAACACTATATGCCCCCTCACCATTCGGTGACGGGGGTATAAAAATGGGGACAAAACATCAAAGGGACGAATGGCCTCAGGGCGAAAACACTTAGGGTCGATCAACCACATTCAAGTTGCTGGCCAAAAAAGGGAACACCATATTTTACCAGCAGATGTGAACACTTCAGAAACGAAGGACGCCATCCTCAATTGTCATAAAATCTAATTAACTTGTGTGAAAAAGCATTACAATATGCATTTAAAGTACAGTTATTGCTGGCGCTCTGATCTTAAACACTAAATGCACATCGTGTGGGTCGATGGGAGTGGCGGGCTGGTCTTGGCAGGATGGTGGGGGTCGAGGTTGCGGCGACATGTGTGCCTTGCAGCTACGCACGAGACCCGCAGTCCCTTCTGTAGGTTAGGGACTGTGGAGCCGGCGGGTGTCGCTGCCCTCTGATGCCTCTGCTCCATGTATGTAACTAATTCTAGTCTGCCAACTCCACCGGCCTGCATTGGTATTTTCTGTTTCTATTCTTATATCTGTGTATCATCTTCAAACGACCTTGTATTAATTGTCTAACATGTATACTTGTTAACATTTGAGTGGTGGGACGACATGTGGTTCCCATAAATCAAACCCGTCCTGATGTATATATCGCTAAGCCGCGCCCATTGCTCATGTTTGTTCTAGCATTATATATTGACTTACCTCAATATACTTGTGCGCAGGTTAGTTTGGGGTGGATAGTGGTATGGGATATTTCTGTGTGGCTGCATGAGTGTGATTCACCAAATAACTGATATGTGTAACTCGTGGATAATTACTAATATAAGAACTCTAGGCGGGGGTAGAGGGGTTGATTGACTGATAACGGTATCAATAAGTGTCCTTGATAATTGCCATACAAACATACGGTGCGGGAGTCTGAAATATGTTCAAAATTGGGCCCCTCATCCTCTCGCAGATCAACTGTTGGTAGCACTGCATATAGTAAATACAGCAATGGCGACACTGATAGCAAGCTGTGTATAACCACGTCATCCCATCACATATCAACTGTCTATGTAAGGGAACGAGACGATCTGACTGTAGTAGAATTCTGCCCAATTAAACGTGTGATAAAGGATGCGGTGGCGATAGTGATAGCTATGCATACAGTATTTATATTTTAACATATATGTAAATTATTCGTAATCGAATCGTGTTCATATTTTTATTATAGACGACCTTGGGCCCGTGTCTCTCCAATAATTGTTTTTTATTGCTACTCCAAGACAGTGCCAAATTATAAATTAGTGATAAGCTGGAATACGGTTAATATGTTGGATGTATATGTGGGGATCTCGAATATGTGATACGCGGTAATCTCAAATATGTGATACCCCTTGGATTTGTATTTTAATGTTATGGTTTTATATCAAGCTTCTATAGCCTTGAATAATGTGAATTTGTGCAAGTCACTAACACTTGCAACGATGCATTTCATTTTTAACTAAATCTATTGCTTACTTTTATCAATGTTGTCCCTTTAGACTTTTGGCACACAGAGGTGAGGAAACAAAATTGCGTAAATAAATATACATGTATAAGCTACATAAAACAAAATGCTGTAGCAACAAATGTGGGACCAGTGGTTGCGAGTGTCTGGCCATAAGGAATGTAATACGAAGTGTCGAAAGGATACAGATGATGCATCGGCCGACTGCACGGAAAGAATCCAACCCACCGCTACAAGCACATAATAATACCAGGAAATAAAATATAGACAGAAACCCAGTGCCAATGTATATATATATGTACAGTAGTTTTGATGTATTTGATTACAAACTTTAAATACGATTTTACTGTGATTTTAAAACATGTCTTACGTATTGTATACGGTGCCACGATAAGCCAGCGTGGGAACGCCAACAAGCGTCTACAATCCGCGAAAAAAAATTATAGTCCAATATGATGCACGGATTATTATATTAGCCCACCCATAATTCAATACCATTTCATCGAAGATGCATTTTTTCTTTCAAAGTCACATGTACGCTCTCTTTCTCTCTTTCTCTCTTTCTCTCTCTCTCTCTCTCTCTCTCTCTATATATATATATATATATCGGCATATCTCTGCCTCTCTCTCTCTACCTCTGTCTCTCTCACAACCTACCGTTTGGGAGGAGAAATACAAAATATAGCTACTTAATTGTAGTGTGCTTGGAATACTGTTTCGTGGATTGTTTGTGTGGAAGATTTGCAATGTTTGTCCTATTAACAAAACACCTCTCACCTGATTAATGCAATAGTCCAGAAAAAAGGGCATGCAGGTCACCGTTTTACAGCTGAAATTGTTAACAATTCCAGGTGTGTGTTAATGGGCATTCTTTGGTCATATATCATGCAGATTCTTTCACCTAGGGAGCTGTGTGTACCGTACGTACTATCCCTACGTGTTCGTGGTATTCACTGAGAGAAGATTCGCACGTGTACACAATATGACAATCGGCCGAGAAATGTGACGAGAGGAGGTACTATAATCACCTTATAATTGAGACACGCCATGTATAAATTGTACATAAGAACACGAGTGTGCGATATGGAAAATATTTACAAAATTTACGATATTTTCACGTCGAAAGATGAAATTTGCATAATTTGCTATGCAAATTTCGTCACATTTCGACGTTATTTACAAAAAATATCAGTGTCTGTAAATATATTTCATGAAAAATTGCACTTAATTGTTCTTAGGTACAAAATCACATGTCGTGTCTCATATGTGGTTGCGACTGGAGAAATGATATCGAGGCGTATTATATATATGTAGCCTGATAACTATCTTTACATATTGCTCGTTAGAAGCATGGCGGGTGTTTCATTGATGAAATAGGAAATAATGCAGATTATTGCCAGACTGGGCGGATGCACAGACTGATTTGGATCTACACTGGTCGCAAAACCCATAAGCCACATTTCTCCATGATTGGTTTGTTTGTTTATTGGTGCTTAAGGGCCTATCAATAATATCCCATATTCAACATGCTGCACTGGCGTGGGGGAGGGGGGATCCCAAAATCAGAACGGAATATTTACATACAGAACAAAATATATTCAGCCCTGAATTAGAATAATCCGACATGGTGCCAGGTCCATACCACACCAGTCTCTTGGCCCCTTCCCCTAAAAGTAATAGGATTATGAATACTCATATGACTCCACATAATGGGTATAACCGGATTCAATTCTCACATACAAGAATGCCACAGGCGTACCGGAGGGTCAAACCAGATATGGAGGTCGAGATTCCGGTAAGGATGAATCCCGATCGTGAAATTACCCATCGCATGCTGCAAATTGACGACCACCTTGAATGATTGATTGGTGAAATTGTTAATGAAGGGTATACTCATTGATTGAATGTGGACCACCTTAGGCCATGATCAGGCTGCGCAGATGGACAGGCTAATCGGGTACTACACATATCGTAAGACCCATTTTGTCGGCGGATGTCATATACACTAATTGACAGACAATGAAGTAAAACAAACCTGCTCTTGAAATGTAGTTTATACCTTCAGTTAAAGGTTAGCTGTTGATAGGCCGTTAAACCTCAACAAACAAACAAACAAACACACAAACAAACAAACACACAAACAAACAAACAAACAAACAAAACCTTCAGTTAAAGGTACATGCTCACTCAGTTGGCACAACATATTTTTATATCAGAGACATCATCCGAGACATTTTCTGGCACCATAAACATTCATTCACCATTACCCACGTACTGATTGGCATCATTATGCATTTTATACCAGACGTAAATTCCCACAGATATCAGGGGCGATAACCGTGTTTCCTTAAAATGACATAACTATTTATTCTCTATATTTATTTTTTGATGTGCAATTATCATACTATATAATCTGTCGAATATTTATTATTTTCCAGGTGACGCATTTAATTAGTATAAATAATTAAAATTAGCATGCGTCATTTGCATATGAAAATGATACCACCGCGCGTCACTATCAGTAAAATAAATATTACTAAATAATTATACATAAATGTATCTGTATAGCGGGCACTCGTAATTTTTAGAACTGGTGGAATAGTGACACAATTATACTCTTATTTAATTCCTATAAAGAACGTGTTGTGCCTACCTAGTGGGCATGTACCTTTAAGACAGGCGATGGTCATACTTTTGACCTACCTTATAATTATACATGTAATATGAGTTATTGCTGTTGAAGTGTTGTGGCGGTTTCCCCGTGCTCTGCTAACGATGTTATAGTTTTCCTCTGATGTGTTGTGTTGATCCAATGCTGCCAATTGCGGGATTAGTCATGCGTTCCTTCTTATTGAATGATTGAAAGAGACCAAGACAATCTAACATTACCATGTGATCAGTAGCCTATTTCACCAACATTGCAAAGTATACTTTTCTAGCAAAGTATACTTTGAGGGAGTAATGATTTATTTTTCCAGAAATGCATTATTTCATATAGAACTAACGACTGCATATATATTTGATGACTAATAGTATGCATAATTATTATGGCTGTACTAATGTAATAAATTCAGTATAATAAAAATTAATACATTTATCCTAAAAGTGAAAATTTCTCCCTCAAAGTATACTTTGCTAGAAAAGTATACGTTGCAATGTTGGTGAAGCTACTGGTTGGTGTATTAACCGATAACAACGCGAGAAGTGATGACAGGGTTTATTTAGTATTATGAACGAAGATTAACGAAAAAATCATACAAGCAAAACACTATAATCAATCAATCAATCAATACACAATTCAGTTTCAAAATAATTGAAACGAGATCATCGTTATTACGAAGCTAATCCCCTCGCTGACAGCCTTGATAATACAAGAATTCCGCCAAGGAAGCGGTGTCGCGCCTGCCGAGGCATTTGACTGTGAACATTACAAGTAAATAAATTACCTTGACCTTCATAATTTGGATGTGGGGGTGTGCATAATGAAGCATCATCCGAAGACAAACATTGATGTGAAATAGTATCAATGTCTGGCAAGGGGTTAAAGAGATATTGTGAAAAAACAATAACTAACGCATTTCTGTTACAAATCCGGTGAACATTACAAGTAAATAAATGACATTGACCTTCAAAATTTGGATGTGGGGGTGTGCGTAATGAAGCATCATCCGTAGACAAACATTGATGTGAAATATTATCAAAGTCTGGCAAGGGGTTAAAAAGATATTGTGAAAAAAACAATAACTTTAACGCATTTATGTTACAAAACCGGTGAACATTACAAGGAAATAAATGACCTTGACCTTCAAAATTTGGATGTGGGGGTGTGCGTAATGAAGCATCATCCCTAGACAAACATTCAGATGAAATATTATCAATGTCTGGCAAGGGGTTAAAGAGATATTGTGAAATAACAATAAGTTTAACGCATTTCTGTTACAAAACCGGTGAACATTACAAGTAAATAAATGACCTTGACCTTGAGAATTTGGATGTGGGGGAGTGCGTAATGAAGCATCATCCCTAGACAAACATTGATGTGAAATATTATCAAAGTCTGGAAAGGGGTTAAAGAGATATTGTGAAAAAACAATAACTTTAACGTATTTCTGTTACAAAACCGGTGAACATTACAAGTAAATAAATGACCTTGACCTTGATAATTTGGATGTGGGGGTGTGCGTAATGAAGCATCATCCGTAGACAAACATTGATGTGAAATATTATCAAAGTCTGGCAAGGGGTTAAAGAGATATTGTGAAAAAACAATAACTTTAACGCATTTATGTTACAAAACCGGTGAACATTACAAGGAAATAAATGACCTTGACCTTCAAAATTTGGATGTGGGGGTGTGCGTAATGAAGCATCATCCCTAGACAAACATTGATGTGAAATATTATCAATGTCTGGCAAGGGGTTAAAGAGATATTGTGAAAAAACAATAACTTTAACGCATTTGCCTTACAAAAAAAACGGACGACGCGGACGACGACGACGCGGACGGAAAAAGCGACGACGGAAAAAGCGCCGACTATAGTCGCGCCTCTGCTAAAGCAGGCGCGACAAAAACTAGACACACATTGTGGCCAAATATTATCAACATCGGTGAAGGGGTTGACACGTTATAAATTAAACGACAAACATTAACGCATTTGCCTTACAAACAAGGTGAACATAAAGTCCTCAGTGACCTTGACCATGGGCGGTCGCACGTATGCAAAACAAAGCACCATCTCTAGACACACACTATGGCCAAATGTTATCAAAATCGGCGTAGCGGTTCATAAGTGAAAGGTGTTACTATCGTACGCACGCAACAAATTAGCAAATATAATTGTGGCTGTGCCTGGAGAAATAGGGCTTATGGATTTTGTGAACAGTATAGATCTGCGCTGTTCGAAATTCCATCAAAATCGAAACACCCGTCTTGTTTCTAACACGCAATAGCCTATAAATCATTATCAGGCTACCGGAGCGTGTTATTTGATCAGGAGCTAATAAGTAACTGTTGACAAATCCCGTAAGCCCAATTTATCTAGTTACCAGGCGCGTATCCAAGAATTCGGTTTAGGGAGGGACTTCTTAATTGAAATAGTTTACTATATGTTCGAACTAACATCGGGAGACAGCTAGGGGGGTCCGCGGCGGTATGCCATCCGGAATATTTTTGATATCTACATATTTCCTGCGTTCAACGCGCATTTTAGAGCAAACAAAAATCTTTACTCGCGGAAATTTAGGGGCGGGGTGGTGGGCGGGGTGCCAGTACGTGAATCCGCCCTTGGTTAAATTTCAGGGCCGTAACCAGAGGATACAATCCAGACGAGGTGAACCAAGTCCATATATGGGGGTCAGGCAGTATTCGTCTGCCTCATCCTGGTTACGGTACTGAATTTAAAAAGAAAAGCAACGGGCATGGTAAAAATATGTGTATAGTATTGACAAATAACTACCGTTGTGACCGCTAGTTTTTCTGCAATCCATAGTTACTCATTTATGTAATATAAGTCAACTAGTGTCCAGAATGGAAATTAATTTCTATAGGTGGCATATAGTATTATCATTTCACAACGAAAAAGCGCTATGTTTCACAAATTATGATTCCTGGTACAGTAAAAGCAGAAAAAATACCAAATTTCTTAGAAGTTTATCAAATAAAATAGTGTACAATGCATTTGTAGTTCATGAAACTAAAGCCCACATAGATGTATTACATTGTTATGTAACCTGAAACATAACCCGAGACATAGTCACACATTGTATTACAAGATGTGGAAGCAGAGACGCTCTTTTCTCCATTGGAAAGTACTTTGATCATTTGGAAACGCTCAGCTTTTGTGAGAAAAACTTGTTTGAAGAACATTTGGCCAAGCCAATAATTCAGTTATCAGGGTTGGATGTTGTTTTGCAGTGCCATAGAGCTTATACAACTGCAAACAAATTAATGGCAGTGATAAACTGTTGTTTAACATTCACAAAAAGTGTTTAGAATAACATATGGCATTGTCATTACTATTATTCACTGGACAAATTGCTCATTGGAGAACTTACTTTATTGTAGCATTTATATAGTGTAGAGTCTATCAGCATATCGATATACATATACGTTCAATAACGATCAAATGGTACCTATTATTAACTATACTTTCATTCATGCATATCCACAAACGGTCCAGTAATTATAACAACTTTGGGCATATTCTCTTGTCTAGAACAATACCAACTCACACAGTTCAAAACCAATCAATCAGTCGATCAATCAATCAATCAATCAATCAATCAATCAATCAATCAGTCAATGAATGAATGAATGAATAAAATCAACCAATCAATCAAAGTAAGCAAGCATTTCATTTGTTTTATTTGACTTGGTTATTGAGCAGGGTCTACACGGCTTAATGTCTCAGTAAGCCAATTTTCGGACAATGAAGTTAAACACACATGAATAGAAACAATCTGCTTGTCTTGGTGGGTGAGTATGAGTTATACAATAAACATCATAATATGTATAAAGTAGTGAGAGTGTCAGTGCATTGTGGAATAAGTGGGCTAACCCTATCACATAACCCTATCAGAGTTGGCCCTCTTCGCCCACCGACCCGTTCAATTGTAATATATCACCACCTCTGATCTGAACCGGTGACAATCAAATACATGCTGATGGTATTGCATAGGTATAGGGGCGTATGACATTTGTGACACGTATTGCTCCTGCGCAAATAGCACACTTATGTCGCCTGATAACGATCAGTATTGCTTGTTAGAAGCATCACGTACCGGTGTTTCATTCAAGGAATGGCGAACAATGGCAGACTGATCTGGATATACACTGGTTGCAAAACCCAAAGTAAGCCCGATTTCTCCAGTCGCAGCCACATATCACACACAAACTATCTCACATTCATATAAGTGATGTGTAAGGTCAAGTATTTAGGTAAATATGATATTATGACTTCAACTCGAACCAGTTACATGTATATGACAAATTCGAATGTGAACCACGTGAGTTTATCACAAATCTGCACGTACATGTTCGGAGGCAATGCCTGGACTAACCCATTCTGATACAGTAGTTCATGTCATGGACATGATGGAAAGGGGACTTGTTATGACAGATACTCCTTTACGCACATCATACATGCTCTGGTAAATGTATGGCTTCATTCCCCACTGGTTGCCGGAATACACTCCAAGAATTGTGTACACGTCAGGTTTATAATTCATCTTACACCTTATGCCACTCTTACGAATGGCTTGTTCCAGTTCGTGTACCTGGTCTGAGTTTGTAAAATCGTCATTATATACACATATGCAATGGTCATTACAAATGTTGTCACGTATTATAAGTGGACTAACTTTTGCTGAACGACTTGGCAGTGTACCATTAACAACGCCTCTGGCTATAATGGACCATAAATGGTCTATTTTTCCGCCCGTACTTGCAAATATAATCCACTTTCCTGAAGTAATATGAAAGTCACAAGCCATCTGCCTGAGTGTGTCAAAGTTCACCGGTCTTCCTGCTTCTTCATGCTTCTCCCAATGTGATACCAGCCCTTGCAAGTCATCGTTGTTGTCGTCTTTCTTCTTAAGATAATTATACACCGCGATCCAGCAAACGCCATCATCACTGAAATAAATTGGACCTATCATGCGACACATAATGTATGCGACAAATGAGACAAGCCATGTCATTTTGTACCCAAGGTATGATTGTTCCTGAAAAATATTTACAGAAAATACCATAAATGTGATGGAATATATGTATAATACTATATGTGAACATTTGCTTGTTCTTGTGTACTAAACGGCGCATGGAGTTGCTATGTCGTATGTCAGCATAGTAGTGTGTACAAGCCATCTGTCAGTTTTACATTTTCTGGCAACGAATATATTTGATGACATGTACAATACATAAATACAATTTGGTTAAATATCTTCGAACAACGTTAAGCAACAACGTCCTATGGGTTGTTTTCAACACACGTATATATACAAAGTATGATTTCTGAAGAGTTTGTTGACCTGCTGTTAATGTTTTTTGAGAATCCAATAATGACTATGTAACAATAAGACAAATACACAGTGCTGTTGATATCAAATTCAATCACATGCAAGCAGTTATCTGAGTGTATTGTCACTGGTGTCTACTCGCCTACTATGCAAGTTGATATGGCTTTACATACGGGTAACATGTACACTACAATTAAACCGTGCATCAGATTGAAACGTATACACATTGAAATTTATTGATTGGAGGAATGTTCATATAATATATATATATATATATCGTCTTTTGCATGGTTTGCTGGCATAATATTTATAGCACGCTGTTGTCATATATGTCTATGATGTATTGCACCAAACTATATTCGTTTCACTATCATATTATTTGCTGTAGGTGTAAAACGCTCTAAGTGGTGAAACTGTACGATGGTTTGTACATACAAAGAAGGCGGAGATGGCAACTCGATGTGCCATATATTGTAGTATACAGTAACAAGACAATATTCACATATAATCATATATCCTATCAGTCTTGAAACAATTACCATTGAAGCCAAGTGTACCTTTCTATGACCTATTTCCTGCAACGTACGGCAGTTGCTTCGCAAATGGATACATATTTAGATTATTAGAAAAAAACACTAATACTTAGTACTGAGGTAAATACATATTTCGTGCGAGGTGAATTTATATGACCTTGCATAATGGAGCTCAATTTCGAAGCACATTTCTATCAAATAGCAAGTAAGTTCATTGATTGTGAGGACAATCATTAACTATTATACCGAGAGTACGGTTCGCCCAGATGCAGCGAGCGGGTTATCGATCGTGCATGCGGATAACCCTAATATACATAAGCCCATGTCCATAATATGCATAGTTTCTCCTAATAATGCAGGTACAATCTCCGGAATATGAGTAGAAGTGTGACAGAAAAATGTTGATGATGTCACAGCACGTCCATTACGGAGATACTGGTGAGGGGAAGGGTTGGACTATCAGGGATGCTCTGTATCGCTGGGGTATGGGGAAACTGGAGATAAACCAAATGTAAATTACAAAATGTAATTTATTATTTAGCAAAGATGCAATATGGCGGCGATGCGCGTACACTGGGGACTATCGAAGAAGTGACGACAGCCGCGCAGTGCGCGCCAAAGCCAACGCCAGAACAAGATTTGAGATACCGCGCCAAACGACGCACATCATAAAACATTAAACTTAGCTGTTGAGCTGTGCTTATGCAACAGTAAGCCATGTCTTAAGATGGACGCTAAAAAGCTCAGAAAAATATACAGGTGTTAACTGTGCATTATAATATATAATATATATATGATATATGGGTATTATAGGATATGATATAGGAGTTTGGATACAATGACCTTCCGGTTACACACTCCCTCCCCACGTGAGATGTCGTCTCGACATTTAACATTATTACAAAGCAAAACAGTGTGTAATCATAATCTAACTAGATGGCCGCGGCCTGCATGTCGCGCCTTGTGGCGAGACATGGACACTAAAAAAGAGATATAGTATAACGAAAAACTTTAACCAAAAAACTTAACCAAAAAACTTAACCAAAAACTTTAACCGGACACACGTACGTACGTACGTATGTACGCCAAAGTGCCGACTATATCGCGCTTACCGCAAGCGGGCGCGACAAAAACTTTAACCAAAAACTTCAAAGTAATTTGACCTTGACATTGGGTACAGGGGCCGCACGGGAGGGGGGGGGGGGTAGAATGAAAATATAGATGATGATAAACACCCATGTGAAGTTTCAAGGTAAAGGGCAAAGCAGTTGCAGAGATATAGTATAACGAAAAAATTTAACCAAATGACTTAACCAAAAACTTCAAAGTAATTTGACCTTGACATTGGGCACAGGGGCCGCACGGGAGGGGGGTAGAATGAAAATATAGATGATGATAAACACCCATGTGAAGTTTCAAGGTAATGGGCTAAGAAGTTGCAGAGATATAGTATAACGAAAAACTTTTAACCAAAAAACTTTTAACCAAAAAACTTAACCAAAAAACTTAACCAAAAACTTCAAAGTAATTTAACCTTGACATTGGGCACAGGGGCCGCACGGGAGGGGGGTGGGGGGTAGAATGAAAATATAGATGATGATAAACATCCATGTGAAGTTTCAAGGTAATGGGCAAAGCAGTTGCAGAGATATAGTACAACGAAAAACTTTAACCAAAAAACTTAACCAAAAACTTCTAAGTAATTTGACCTTAACATTGGGCACAGGGGCCGCACGGGAGGGGGTAGAATGAAAATATAGATGATGATAAACACCCATGTGAAGTTTCAAGGTAATGGGCAAAGAAGTTGCAGAGATATAGTATAACGAAACACTTTAACCAAAAAAATTAACCAAAAACTATAACCAAACAACTTAACCAAAAAACTTAACCAAAAACTTTAACCAAAAAACTTAACCAAAAACATAACCAAAAAACTTAACCAAAAACTTCAAAGTAATTTGACCTTGACATTGGGCACAGGGGCCGCACGGGAGGGGGTAGAATGAAACTATAGATGATGATAAACACCCATGTGAAGTTTCAAGGTAATGGGCAAAGCAGTTGCAGAAATATAGTATAACGAAAAACTTAACCAAAAACTTTAACAAAAAACTTTAACCAAACAACTTAACCAAAAACTTTAACCAAAAAACTTAACCAAAAAGCTAAACCAAAAACTTTAACCAAAAAACTAAACCAAAAGAATTAACCAACAACTTTAACCGGACACACGTACGTACGTACGTACGTACGTACGCCAAAGTGCCGACTATATCGCGCTTTCCGCAAGCGGGCGCGACAAAAACGTTTATTCCCATATAAAATACATATCATTTTATTTTCAAAATGAATATCAGTGGTTCAGCTCCCAGAAGCCGGTACTCATCCACGCAGGCGGTTTCCGTTCCCATCCCGACCTGCGAATGGGTGGAGATAGCTCCCGTTCCGGTACTTCTGGCGCAGCTGTCACTATCTCTGGTGATACTGGTCTCACTTCTGATGACTGTATGCTGGGAACAAGGTGCTCTGTATCACGGTACAGTTCTACAGCTTCCCCATCAGGTATGTGATCTGAAATCACGGAAACTGGTTCTACAGTGTTACTGGTGCTAGACACACCCGACGCATGTTCCTCTACAACATAACTTCAGTCAGCATCTGGAATAGAATGGACATCGGGTAATGACATACTGACGTCGACGGGGCTACTTGGTTGAAATCCCGGAGCCTGTGGATCCAGGTGACGTCTCGGAGATAGCCGTCCTCTACCACCACGTCGACGTTGTGGAATAACGTATGTCCCTTCCCTGGCATCACTAGAAGCGTCTGAACTGGTGCTTGGATGCCTGTGTCTCCACTGTCGTTCTCCAGTGATATTCTCTTGGTGGTGCCGTCTCTGTGAACGCAGCCGTGTTCGTGGTGTGTTCCCTTGGTCATGTGACTCATCCGGAGGAAGGTCACTTGGGATGGCGTTGAACGGCAGTAACAAGTTCCTATGGAGCACTTTGTCACGTCCAGGTCCGTCCTTTTCCCTACCAAGTACACGGGAATGTCCTTGTTCGGCTGGTCCTTCACAATATATGGGTCTCTCAACCATCTGTCTGCCAACTTGTGCTTCTTGTCCAGTCGCACGTTCTTCACCAGAACTCTATCTCCTTGCTCCAACTTGGACTGTTGGACTCTGAAATCGTAAATGGCATTGTGCCTCTCCTGCCGAGTACGGGATTCTTCTGAAGCTCGCTGGTAAGCAAATGCCAGTCTTTTCTTCAGTTTGTCGACGTAGCCAGTAGGGTTCCTGTGTTGTCCGACTTCATAGTCCTCTTGCAGTCCAAGGAAAGTGTCAAACGCGAGTCTGGGATGTCTTCCAAATACTAGAAAATATGGACTATATCCGGTGCTCTCGTGTTTGGTGCAGTTGTACGCGTGAACCATTGGACTGACGTACGACTTCCAATCCTTCTTCTGCTCATCTGGGAGAGTACCAAGCATGTTGCAGAGAGTATGGTTGAATCACTCGGTCATCCCATTCCCATCGGGTGGTATGGCGTGGTTCTACTCTTCCGGACGCCGGCGATCTTGCACAACTCACGGATGACATCTGACTAGAAATTTCGGCCTTGGTCGCTGTGTAGCTTCGACATGAATCCATAGTACTGGATGAACGAGTCATACAGCGCCTTCGCAGTGGTATGGGCCGTCTGATTCTTGATAGGTATGGCATGGGCGAGTCTTGTAAAGTGATCCGTGATGACCAATATATTATCGTATCCGCCTTTTGACCGTTCCAAGCTCAGAAAGTCCATACACACGAGCTCCATCGGTGCAGATGTCTTGATGTTGACCAGCGTAGCTGTCCGGTTTGTAGATGGTGTCTTGCGTCTAATACAGCTGGCACAGCTCTGTATCCTGTCGGCGATGTCTTTATCTATACCAGGGCAATAAAACCTTGCCTTCACGAGTGATAGTGTCCTGTCACGTCCTTGGTGGCATAAATAACTATGCAGTGCATGAAATGTCAGATCTCGATACGCCTCTGGAAGTACAAGCTGGTGGGTGCTCTTGCCGTCCTGCTGTCAAATCTTAAACAATACATCATCCCGCAGCACCAATTTCCTCCAGTTCTTGATGTACTTTTGGACGGTCAAACTTTCCAGCTGCACCTCCTCCTTGGTGGGGCGTCGTCCACTTTGTACCAGTTGTCGTACTCGGCCAATATGCGGATCCACTTGCTGTTCCTTCTTCCAGTCAGGTTCATCACCGATATGTGTGACCTCGTCTTCTGGAATCACCTCTCCAGCCAGCTCTGTTGAGAAGACAGCGTTGCACTCGGCTATTGGCACCTCCACCTGACACGCATGGCATATCGCCTTTACTGCCTCTGTAAACACTTCTGACGTCCGATTCTATGAAGCTGGTAGGCGTGACAATCCGTCTGCATCGGCGTTGGATTTTCCACTCCTGTACTTGATGCTGAAATCAAAACTACTGAGCGCCGCAATCCAGCGATGTCCGGTGGCATCCAGCTTCGCAGACGTCAGAACGTACGTCAACGGGTTGTCGGTTCGGACCTCAAACTTGTTACCATACAGGAAGTTATGGTACTTCTCCGTAACCGACCACTTGAGCGCCAATAATTCTAGCTTATGAGCAGGATACCTCTTCTCGCTGTTCCTCAAGCTTCTGCTGGCGTAGGCAACCAACCACTATCTCAACTCCATCGTGCACTTGGTACAGGACTGCACCGAGTCCGTCTCCTGAAGCATCTGTGTGTAAGATGAATGGCTTCGAATAGACTGCGTACGCGAGCACTGGTGGTGACGTCAGCTTGTCGATGATGACGTCGAATGCTTCCTGTTGAGCAACCGTCCATTTCCATGGTATACTAGTCCGTTTCATCTTGGTCTTGTTCGTGGGATGTCCGATCAGCAGGTCATTAAGTGGCCGTACTATCCGCGAGTAATCCTTGACGAATCTACGGTAGTATCCCGCGAATCCCAGGAACTTTCGGACTTGATGTTCGTGGGAACAGGCCAATTCCTCAAGGCTTCCACTTTCTCCGGATCTGTCTCTACGCCGTCTGCTGACACCACGTGACCAAAATAATTCACCCGACGCATGAAGAACTCGCACTTGGATCCCTTTAGCTTCAGAGAATGCTGCTGCAGCCGGCGAAATACTGCCTCCAGCTTGGTGCAATGTTCCTCAAATGTCTTGCAGAATATGATCACGTCGTCTAGGTAGATCAGGCAGTCGCGTAGATGGAGATCACCCATGCACCTCTCCATGGGTCGCTGAAAAGTACTTGGTGCGTTCGTTAAGCCAAAAGCCATCTTGTTGCACTAGTAGAAGCCGAGGGGATCCACCGAGAATGCCGTCTTCTGCTTGTCTGCCTCTGACATGGCCACCTGCCAATAACCACTACGAAGGTCCAACTTGGAAAAGTACTTGGAGCCTGCCAGTGCGTCTATGGTCGCGTCTATGCGCGGTAAACTATATGCGTCCCGGATGGTTCTGGCATTAAGCTTACGAAAATCTATGCGGAAGCGGAGCCTGTTGTCCTTCTTTCGTACAAGCACGATGTCCGACGAGAACGGACTCTCTGATGGACGTATAGCTCCAGCTTCCACCATCTCTTTCAAGTGTTCCCGTACTTCTTCGAACATTCCAGGTGGAATCCTGCGGTACGGTTCCTTGAAGGGGGTGTCGTCTGTCAACTTGATAGCATGCTCCACGATATCAGTACATCCTAAATCTGCGGGACCTCTACAGAAGATGGACGTCCATCGACTGATCAATGAAGTGACTTCTTGTCGCTGTTCAGAGCTCAAACTGTCACTGTCCAACTTGATTCCTAACTCCTTCAGTTCCTCTGGTATGGGTTCCACAGTCTTCGGTATAGTCTGTTGCGTTGTAGTCGTGTCTTGATCTGGTTTCCAACTGCGGAGTGCATCTACCTTCTGAAGTTCGCAGAGTGTGGCCCTCGGAGATATGGACTTCACCTTCGCTGATATGTTGCAGATGCGAACAGGAATCCTGACTGTGTTCGCTGCTGAAGTGATGGACACCACCCGGGGACATACAGTCAGACTACCAGGCAACTTCGTAGACTGTTCTGTGACTACAGATCCGACGAGTTGATCCTTCCGTACCAGTCCTGATACGACGATTGACTCATTTGGTTGTAAGTTGATCGGACGCTTGTTGGTTGACTTCGCAGCTCCGATGCTGGTGCAGCTCGCTTCCATGGATTTGAAGGCCAACTTCCATTCTGCAGGCAAGTAATCTGTTTGTTGACAGTGTTCCATACAGTGACAGATGTAGTTGGTTCCAATGACGATTGGTACCCCTCTGTTGTATTCTATATCTGGAACAATAAGGCATGGTATGGTTATAACAGATTTGTCCAGAGAAGGTACATACAATTCTGCATCAACATACCCAGTGTATGGCAACTGATTTCCATCAGCTACATTCACAACCAGCCCAAACTCCTGCAAACTATTTAACTCGGGTTTATCAGTCAGTGAATGGTAAAACCACTCTGCCATAGTGGTCACTACACTACCTGAGTCAATCAACGCTTTCGCGTCTTGGTCCCAAACTGTAATGTCTGTTTCCACAGACGGACCAATCACTCTCTCTAATAATGTTACACCAGGTGTAACTGCAACGGAATCACAATTGTTAGCATTTTTGGGGCGTCTGTTTCCGCCTGTGTCTCTGACTTGCCCCTCGTCAGAGACACGATCTAGTTTAAAGACTGTCTGTGTGGTCCTCATCTACCACGTGGCTGAAAATAAGATCTACTACGACCACGTCTGAAATTCCCTCGACCTCTGTATGTGTCATCCTGAAAATGATCAGGTGATCCACGTGGCGGATCGGTTGGTCTGGTCTGCTGCTCCAGCCTGGATTCCATGGAGTCCATACGCTTCATCAGCTCCTGTAACTTATGGCAAAGATCATTACTGGATGTTGCAGGTGGAGTTTCAGACTCTGTAGTAGTCGTGTGATGCTGAGCAGTCTTTCTCAGTCTATCACTCCCGATCATCTCTTTGTCAATCTTCCGGACCTCCATAAGAAGCAAGTTAAAATCTGTCATTGAATCATACTTGTGGCGGGAGGCGTTTTTCACTCGCTCGCTGCAGAGACCTGTCCAAAATGTGTTACGCAACATGTCATTCTTAGCTGAAACAGTTACATGTCCTAACTCAACTGCACGCTGTAACAAATCTTCTAACCGGCAGGCTCATGTTGCCACGGACTCTCCGGCCTTCTGCGGTTCAGTATATAACTGCTGCATGTAAAAACATTACCATACATCCCCTCAAATTTGGTCAAGATCTGGTCCACCCCAGCACCTTCACCTATGAATAACAAAATCCGACTGGCAATGCCTTTAAGCGAGCGTCTAACAAAATCTGACTGACAATGCCTTTAAGCGAGCGTCTGAGTGCCTGTGACAAAATCGCATCAGGATACATGTGGTCTCGTTGCAAGCACTTCACCTCGTACTTCCACACTTCAAAGCTGACTTCCCCCTTGGGTGGGGGCTCATCACCCGAAAATAAAGAAATTATAGGTGGCTGCTGAAAAGGTGGAGGGATCACAAACGAACCAACGTCTATTCCTGGTGTAGACATGGCAAGAGGTGGAGGCTTCTAGCCTTCACACCATCCTCCATCTTGGCATGAACATCTGTGGAGAGAGTAGTCACATGAAATTTGCCAGACTTTAGCAACAGCTTGACCATAGCCTCCAATTCGTTGTCAGTCAGTTCCTCCTCATGATTCATGCCATAATCCTGCTCTCCTCCCTCGGCCATAGTGACTGATCAACTGAAACAATAGTGCACCAATTAGTAAATCAGATCTATGTACAATAAATTAATTGCAGTATCAATCAGAGTCCAAATCCAAGCCTGATTATTACCAAACCCGAAATTCAAACCTAATTAATACATAAATGCAATCAACAAATAATTCCCTGTATAACAGAAACATATTGAATGTTAATTACAAGTACACATCCTGGAATAATTAAATATATTTTACAACTGATACCAATTGGTATCACCACTGACCACTGTGGCAGTATGTGATATATCGCAACTACCAGGTACTGACACGATCCACCATCAGTATACCTATGTATTACTAATCAGACCATCAGCTTAACTCAAGTAACATCCTACTCTCAAGTGCACTGTCAAATATTCAAGGGAGGTAACATCAATCTCATAATATGTCTCCAAGGAATACATTCAGCAAATCAATGTCCTGATCAAAGTATTCTCCAGTGATGCTCCACAAGATTCAGTTTTGAATATGCCACTATGTATCCAAACAATTACCTGGCTTTCCCAATCAGGTTCCCTGATGTCGCGTGTTGTCAAACTTCAAAATTCATCCGCCAAGCAAAATTCACAAACAAAACAAACCGAATGTGTCGCAAAGAAATAAATTAAACTTAATTAATTTACTGCGATGCATTGACACAAATCCGAGAGATCGCGCTAAGTAATTCTGATCTAATGGTAAACAACAAAACAAATTTCAAAATATTTTTTTATTTGTTGTTATCTTGTACTACCAACTACAATTATATATAATTCATTATTATATATAATTGTAATATATTATATTCAATAATGTAGTACAATACGCTTCAGAAGCACTGAATCATTACAGCTTCAGAGTATGAGGCTGTACTTATGCAATGAAAATAATAATATCAGAAATATTTCACGGAATTCTCACAAGACGGATGACATCAATGAAGACCCCTGGTCCATATATATAATAACAACACAACCCCGGGCCGTGGACAACTATCCGTATACATATGCTTTATGCGTATAACTCCATCTCGATCAAGTGGTTGTTCAGGGAAAGACCAAGTAATTATACAAGAATAGGACTATAAGGGATTATATCAAGTATATATAGGGCCAGGTATATAGTGCAATAATATGCAAGTGAAAATAAATAAATGCCACTAATAAAAAAGCCTGGAAACAAATATATCACAAACTGGCGGCCATCTTGGAAGCCATTTTGTAAATATTTGGATCTCAAAAACAAATCAAATCTCAGTCTCAAATAATTATTTCCAAGTAATCGCAGATGGACAAGGGCAACACTTATGTTCCCTTCACACTACCTTACATGAATAACACAATCAATGTAGCATATCTGACAATCAGAACTGACAGTCACAGTGACAATGTCAATGTTAATACTACATGCAACAAAAACACAAAGTCATCTCGCACTGGTCGGTCGACGTCTCGTTGTCGGCGAATCCAGTGTGCACACTATATGTGGTGGATGCTACGAGTTTTCGCGAGTGATCACTAAGAAAATAAATTACGTCGTCGAAGGTCTTCCATGATGATTACCAGACACAAATAATCACATCTACACGTACACGTGTGAATAATCGGATGTTTACATGAAACCGGTCAACGATCGATAACTTCCCATCCGTCAAATATATCCGTCCCAGTTAACAAAGGTATATCCCAGTACTGCGGTGCCGGATTAATTCCTCCTCGGTCAGCCGAGCGCGTTCAGTAGAAAACTATCCTCATGGTGTCGCTAGTCGCCGCTCGCTTCCAGTGTTGTCTTCAGCGCAGTCTTCCACGATGCTGATTAGTCCCTCATTGGGCGCCAAAAATGTCACAGCACGTCCATTACGGAGATACTGGTGAGGGGAAGGGTTGGACTAACAGGGATGCTCTGTATCGCTGGGGTCTGGGGAAACTGGATATAAACCAAAACTAAATTACAAAATGTAATTTATTATTTATCAAAGATGCAATATGGCGGCGATGCGCGTACACTGGCGACTATCGAAGAAGTGACGACAGCCGAGCAGTGCGCGCCAAAGCCAACGCCAGAACGAGACTTGAGATTCCGCGCCAAATGACGCACATCATAAAACATTAAACTTAGCTGTTGAGCTGTGTTTATGCAACAGTAAGCCATGTCTTAAGATGGACGCTAAAACGCTCAGATAAATATACATGTGTTAACTGTGCATTATAATATATAATATATATAGGATATATGGGTATTATAGGATATGATATAGGAGTTTGGATAAATGACCTTCCGGTTACAATGACATATTTTGTTAACGAGTGCTGGGCATCCTGGAATCATGTACTGGACTTTATTCCTGTTCATGGTAAATGACGGACTTTTCACTCCGACTTCAGTCGTTGTGGAGTACGTACCAGTACGCCCGTCCTATGATAAATACATGCAATATCATTGTTTGCTTTAGTTCTTTTATGGCACTGCAGTATATTTAGGTTAAGAACTTTCCAACATTCTAATTATACGTGTTATACGTGTACGTTTATTTAACAGGTTAGGTCACGGTTATTATTAATGTAGGTCCATATTGGATGTGTTGGATGTGTTGCCTTTAAATGTTTAAGTACTCATTTCTATAGAACTAATTATAGCGTTGCTAATTCTTTGTATTTGCAGTGTTGGTGATTTTAGCTTCATCAGAAATTATAAGCCATTTACTCGAGGTTTCGGTACGTACGTACGTACGTACGTACGTACGTACGGACGCCGGTAACACTATATGCCCCCCTCACCATTCGGTGGCGGGGGCATAACTAGAAATGTGGCCTGTCGGCACACGAATGTACCCGCTGGCAGCCAAAGAAAATAAGGCATATTTGAATGTGGATTTGTCACATGGTGGCACAGGACCATTGGAGCAATGCGTGTGTGAAATGAGAAGCAGATACGAGCAAGGAAACAGAAATTATAAGCCATTTACCCGAGCGATAAGGTTTCAAATGCACCAAGTCTGTAACCTTGACCCTGGGCTGGGCGGGGTGGGGGGGGCGGGACGAATGTGGATTTGTCACAGGGTGGCAGAGGACCATTGGAGCAATGCGTGTGTGAAATGTGAAGCAGACCCGAGCAAGGAAACAGAAATTATAAGGCATTTACCCAGCGTTAAGGTTTCGAACGCACCAAGACGGACCTTGATCCTGGGCTTAGCGGGGCAGGACGAATGTGGATTTGCACAGGGTGGCAGAGGACCATTGGAGCAATGCGTGTGTGAAATGTGAAGCAGATCCGAGCAAGGAAACAGAAACTATAAGCCATTTACTCGAGGTTTCGGTACGTACGTACGTACGTACGTACGTACGGACGCCGGTAACACTATATGCCCCCCTCACCATTCGGTGGCGGGGCATAACGAGAAATGTGGCCTGTCGGCACACGAATGCACCCGCTGGCAGCCAAAGAAAATAAGGCATATTTGAATGTGGATTTGTCACATGGTGGCACAGGACCATTGGAGCAATGCGTGTGTGAAATGAGAAGCAGATACGAGCAAGGAAACAGAAATTATAAGCCATTTACCCGAGCGATAAGGTTTCAAATGCACCAAGTTATTTCGACGCACAGTCTGTGACCTTGACCCGTGGGCTTGCGGGGCTCCGAGGCACGAATGTGGATTTGTCACAGGGTGGCAGAGGACCATTGGAGCAATGCGTGTGTGAAATGTGAAGCAGATCCGAGCAAGGAAACAGAAATTATAAGGCATTTACCCAGCGTTAAGGTTTCGAACGCACCAAGTCTGTGACCTTGACCCTGGGCTTGGCGGGGGCGGCACGAATGTGGATTTGTCACAGGGTGGCGGAGGACCATTGGAGGAATGCGTGTGTGAAATGTGAAGCAGATCCGAGCAAGGAAAAATAAATTATAAGGCATTTACCCAGCGTTAAGGTTTCGAACACACCAAGTCTGTGGGACCTTGGACCCTCTGACCTTGACCCTTTGGGTGCGCTGTGCGGTGGCACGAATGTGGATTTGTCACAGGGTGGCAGAGGACCATATGGAGCAATGCGTGTGTGTGTGAAGCAGATCCGAGCAAGGAAACAGAAATTATAAGGCATTTACCCAGCGTTAATGTTTCGAACGCACCAAGTCTGTGACCTTGACCCTGGGCTTGGTGGGGGCGGCACGAAGTGGATTTGTCACAGGGTGGCAGAGACATTGGAGGTAATGCGTGTGTGAAAATGTGAAGCAGATCCGAGCAAGGAAAAATAAATTATAAGGCATTTACCCAGCGTTAAGGTTTCGAACACACCAAGTCTGTGACCTTGACCCTGGGCTTGGCGGGGGCGGCACGAATGTGGATTTGTCACAGGGTGGCAGGGGACCATTGGAGCAATGCGTGTGTGAAATGTGAAGCAGATCCGAGCAAGGAAACAGAAAGTTATAAGGCATTTACCCAGCGTTAAGGTGTTTCGAACGCACCAAGTCTGTGACCTTGACCCTGGGCTTGGCGAGCGGGGGCGGCACGAATGTGGATTTGTCACAGGGTGGCAGAGGACCATTGGAGCAATGCGTGTGTGAAATGTGAAGCAGATCCGAGCAAGGAAACAGAAATAATAAGGCATTTACCCAGCGTTAAGGTTTCGAACGCACCAAGTCTGTGACCTTGACCCTGGGCTTAGCGGAGGCGGCACGAATGTGGATTTGTCACAGGTGGCCAGAGGACCATGGAGCAATGCGTGTGTGAAATGTGAAGCAGATCGAGCAAGGAAACAGAAAATTAATAAGGCATTTACCCAGCGTTAAGGTTTCGAACGCACCAAGTCTGTGACCTTGACCCTGGGCTTAGCGGGGGCGGAACGAATGTGGATTTGTCACAGGGTGGCAGAGGACCATTGGAGCAATGCGTGTGTGAAATGTGAAGCAGATCCGAGCAAGGAAACAGAAATTATAAGGCATTTACCCAGCGTTAAGGTTTCGAACGCACCAAGTCTGTGACCTTGACCCTGGGCTTAGCGGGGGCGGGACGAATGTGGATTTGTCACAGGGCGGTAGAGGACCATTGGAGCAATGCGTGTGTGAAATTTCAAGCAGATCCGAGCAAGGAAACAGAAATTATAAGCCATTTACCCGAGCGTTAAGGTTTCGTACGTACGTAAGTACGTACGTACGGACGTACGTGTTCAAATTTGCGGAAACGTTTTATACATACTTTCTATATGTATATACAGTAGTCCATTAACTCAATTTCACATGCATGTTTAACCGTCATAATCCAAAATCTAGCCATAATCTAAGAAATTAGTTATCATATGCTGCCTATGGCTACAGATCGATGATGAAGGGGGTGGGGTGTAAAGGATATACATGTACATGGAAACCAAGTACAGCTAAAATTGAGCTACTGTGTGTATGTTATAAATTCAATATGAAGACTTCGATGAACAGATTGAATTTGCTAATACGTGGGCAATTGGGTGGATAGTTTTGCCCAATGCATAGGAGTTTAGCGGTAGTCGGTAACATTAAATCATTTCCCTTACACGCCCCCCCCCCCTCCCCCCCCCCCCACCCCCCCTCCCCCCCCACCCGCCAATACTTTTACAACACGGTTTATGACCATAATATACGTTGTTTTTGCCATAGCAGTAATGTCTAGTTTATGTTATCATTTAAAGGTACATGCCCACTCAGAAGGCACACAATGTTCTTTATATCAGAGACATCATCCAAGACATTTTCTGGAAAGATAAGTGTTTATTCACCATTAACCCATGTATTGATTGCCATGATTATACATTTTATGTCAGGCGTAAATTTCCACACTGATATCAAAGGCGATAACCGTGTTTCCTTAAAATGTTAACGGACATTACTATTTATTCTCTCTATTTTTTTTTTTTTGATGTGCAATGATCATACAATGTACTTGATAATCTGTCGAAAATATTTTGTTTCAGGCGACACATTTAATTAGTATAAATAATTAAAAAAATATCATGCCATAACTAAAACAAAATGTAAATAAATATACCTTTAAGTCAGTGCTAGGAGTCATTTGTGTCTGGGACAAATCTGGCACTGTCATTGACACAAATAAAAACGTGTAATAAAACGGCCATTGAAACATATTTGTTTCTGCTCCGTGTTCGGCATTTATCGTAGATCTCCAGACTTTGTCCTGTATTTTTACCATACCATATCAGGCCGTAATTACCGTACCTACCATGGTGAGTAAACTGCACAGGTATACATTGGAAGTTTGGTTTTATTGGACTTGCTTGTTTGTCTTAAATGGGCATATGCTACCAGTCAATGGGATATAAAATCTACATAACCGAGTAATACCTGTTTATCACTGACGGTGGGTATTGCTGCAGCCATTGATAAAGTGATTCTGCTGTCTCGCCGGTCATATACGTAATCCATTCCAAGTTTTCTGGTATCTTCAGCCACGCTTGCCCGGGAAATGTAATGCTTTCTTCATAATCCATAGATTCCTCTTCCATTGTACAAGTGTATCCTAGAGGTAACTGCAAAAGCATTGCGGTGACAATACAAGTCATAATACAGAACAATCTCTGACAAACTAGAGCTTATTAAAAAAAATAAAAAAATTGAATTGTCAGTGAACAACCCGTTTATTTATATATATACATGTATATATATATTTTGTATCTATATATAACAAACATGTATAACAAAGTCAGCGACCTACAGTGTGGAGCCGATCAGACCGTGGTTATGTCCGATGTGGTAGGATTCACACTATTGGATCTCACAATACATACACTTATTGTCAAATTCAAAAGGCTATCGATATTAATTTGCAAAATATTCTGATTCAGTTAATATTATAATGACAAGCTTTGTGGACTCAGATTTTGATCGCACGGATGTGCGTTCTGGATCGGCGTCCACGCCGATTGTTTCACATTTAGTTGAATAGTTGTCGGGATTTATTGTTTTTGCAGAGATATAAATGATTGAACTGTGGACAGACTGCAAATATAAGCTGTCTGTTCGAAGTAAACTTGGGTATTTTATATGTGTATTCTTATGCTCATTCAAAGATGTTTATGTTGTAAATGTACACGTTCAGTGGAAACTCTCCAAACTTGGACACATTGGGATGTTCCACTTTAAATCAGACATGTTAGTGCTTTATGGCACATTCTAGTGTTTTGCAGTCATGAAACTTCATTGTAATCAGAGATACATAACAGCAAAAAAACATGTAAATTAAATATCCCTTCTTTCCCGAGTGTCCGGTTTAGAGGGGTCACACTGTATATATAGTATTTAATAGTATTGTTATGTATGTACATATAGTATTGGGTTATAAATGTTTACACAAAAATAATAATATGATGAACAGTGTGGATTCAGATCAGACTGTTTAATAATATGTGTATATTATCTCAAGAGTCACTTCTATCAGATATGAGACTATGTTTTGACAGACAGAAAGCAGTTAATATATTTACAAGTATATGTTATTACCGATCTGAGGAACAGCAATACAGACCTCGATCGGGCTTGTTTGGGCTAGGCGGATATTATTTAGTATCCTATACTTATAGCTCGCATAGTTAATGGTAATGTTAGTAGTTATTATTATAGGATATATATACATGTATGCGGCAGGGTATGTGTTGATCATTACAGTAACTCTTTCAAATTATTTAAGAACTTATTGAATGTATATTATTTTTGTGAATGATTCTCTATGACTTTTGAGACAATCAGTAAATCGTAATACATCATTTTTAACATATTCGATTCTTGCAACATTTTTTCATCAATAAAATTTGATTTATAAATGCAGTATGCTATTTGGCTAAGTATCATATTCATAAATTCATATTCTTTAAGTTGAACTTTATATCCTATGATTAGAAATTCTAGTGACTGGAAAGATTTGCTAATTCCGATTTTGCTGAAAACATCTGATATTTTTGTCCAAAATTCATTTAAATATTTACATGTAATGAAACAATGATCATATGTTTCTTTTCCATTACAGTATTTACAATTTGGACTATTTGATAGTTTCCATGTAAACAGATTCTCATGTGTTGATAGTATTCTGTGAATAGCTTTGTACTTAAATTGTTTGACGCGGTTGTCAATTAATATATCGTTTAATACAAAACAAGAAACGAGGCAAAGCCACGAAGGCCAGGTTTTTTCCAAGCATAGACACTTGGATAACATAATTATACCCACTTTTTGTACACTAGATGGCCGTGGCCTGCATGTCGCGCCTTGGGGCGAGGCATGGACACTAACAAAATAGATATAGTAGATGGAAAAACTTTAACGAAAACACTTTAACCGGACATACGGACGTACGGACGGACGGACGGACGTATGCCAAAATGCCGACGATATCGCGCTTTCCGCAAGCGGGTGCGACAATGATGATACACACCCATGTGAAGTATCAAGGTAATGAGTGAAGCAGTTGCAGAGATATAGTACACAAAAAAACATTAACAAAATAATTCAAAGTAATTTGACCTTGACATTGGGCACAGGGGCCGCACGGTTGGGGGTTACAATGAAAATATGGATGATGATAAACACCCATGTAAAGTTTCAAGGTAATGGGCGAAGCAGTTGCAGAGATATAGTATAACGAACAAGTTTTAACCAAAAAACTTTAACCAGACGTACGTTAAAAAGTTAACGTTGAAAATGGCTAAGTCAATTACGTAGAAATAATAGGTGAAGGTAAAAACATGGTCACATGTTGGATAGTTGTATGTGGTAGGCATCCCCTTGGTTATGAAGCTGTGAAAGTTTGGTGGTCCTAGGTGGAACAGTAGCAAAGAAATGGACTTAAACACGAAAACTTAACATTGTAAACGCGAAAACTTAACATTGAAATTGGCTAAGTCGACTGCGCGGAAAAAATGTGTCAAGTTCAAAAAAAAGTAACATGTTGGATAGTGATATATGGTGGGCACCCCTTGATTATGAAGATGTGAAAGTTTGGTGGTCCTAGGTGGTACAGTACCAAAGAAATGGAGTTAAACACGAAAACTTAACATTGTAAACGCGAAAACTTAACATTGAAAATGGCTAAGTCGACTGCGCGGAAAAAATGGGTAAAGTTAAAAAAAAAGTAGCATGTTGGATAGTGATATGTGTTGGGCACCCCTTGATTATGAAGCTGTGAACGTTTGGTGGTCCTAGGTGGTACAGTAACAAAGAAATGGACTCAAACACGAAAACTTAACATTGATTGTGGACGCCGCCCGCCCCGCCCTCCCGCCCGCTCCCAGCTTTCGCCAATCCAATAGCCTGGATTTTTTTTATTTTTTTTTTCAAAAAACCTGGCTAATAAAATGATCTCCATGGTAGTTTGCGGTTAAAGGAATTCTCCCAGAATTTATGAATATATGGTTTTTCAACTTTTTTTTTCAATTATATATATACATGTCTTTGTTTGTTATGTTTTCAAAGGGCTTGTTATTTATGTTGACTCATAGATAGGCTTGTCTTAATGTTTGTTCTAATTGAA